>CM048752.1:79800770-80120770 GCA_026315105.1 Locusta migratoria
AGGCACTCCTGTCTGTGATGCAGCGTCAAGGGTAACCGCAGCCACGGTCTCCGAGCTGATAGTCCATGCTACTGGAAACGTCGTCGAACTGTTCGTGCAGATGGTTGTTGTCTTGCAAACGTCCCCATCTGTTGCCTCAGGGATCGAGACGTGGCTGCACGATCCGTTACAGCCATGCGGATAAGATGCCTGTCATCTCGACTGCTAGTGATACGAGGCCGTTGGGATCCAGCACGGCGTTCCGTATTGCCCTCCTGAACCCACCGATTCCATATTCTGCTAACAATCATTTGATCGCGACCAATGCGAGCAGTAATGTCTCGATACGATAAACTGCAATCGCGATAGGCTACAATCCGACCTTTAACAAAGTCGGAGACGTGATGGTACGCATTTCTCCTCCTTATACAAGGCATCGCAACAACGTTTCACCAGGCAACGCCGGTCAACTGCTGTTTGTGAATGAGAAATCGGTTGGAAACTTTCCTCGTGTCAGCACGTTGTAGGTGTCGCCACCGGCGCCAACCTAGAATGAATGCTCTAAAAAGCTAATCATTTGCATATCACAGCATCTTCCTCCTGTCGGTTAAATATCGCGTCTGTAGCACGTCATCTTGGTGGTGTAGCAATTGTAATAGCCAGGAGAGTATTGACAAAACTAAACTGCAGTGTATAGGCAATTGCTATAACAGTGCACACAGATAACAAGTTTACAGGCATCAGACCTGTGTATTTTCAGGTGGTGCCATCTGGCATTCATTCTATTTACCATACGAAACTAGAACCGATCATGTATGTTTCGTGGTGCCATCTGCCGTTTCTTGCAATAACAACATGAGTCCAAGACTCATGTTAATGCAAAGAACACAAAAAAATGGTATGCTGGTGAAAGCATCTCTATACTTATAAGACGCATTTTTTGTCTGTCAGTCTGTCTGTTCTCTTATAATTCAAGATCCAGACAACCAAATAACGTGAAATTTGGCACACATACACAAAATTACATGGGGAAGGTTCTTAAGCAGGTTTCGTTCCATTTTTTTTGGAAAACCAACCGGAATATTTGAGAAAAAGTGAAATTGCGTTCCAATGTGTCCGTGTAAATCTACATCTTCGCGCTGATCTTGATGAAATTTTGCACAATTGACCTTCAAAGCAAGAGGAAGGGCACTGTTTACATAAAATTTCATTCAGTGCATGGTGGAGGGTACTTATGGATTTCGCCAAAATCCACAGTTGTGCTCCGATCTTGATGAAATTTTGTACGCTTGACCTTGAAAACAAGTCACAGGGCCAGTCTGTTGGGATTGCTGGTACAGACTTGCAGACACCATGCTTCTCTCATGGCCTGCTCCAGAGTGGCAAAGGCGGAAATCATTTTGTACATACTCCAAATGGAACTGCCAAAAATGTTGTTTACCACATTGCTTTAACATAAATGTGCCCTTTTATTACATGCAACTAAATGGTTTTGTACGCTTCCACAGAAAACCTTATTTTAACCCCGGGCAAAGCCGGGTACTTGCAGCAAGTTGATATACTGGTTGATCAGAAAGTCAGTATCAATTTGAAAACTTAATAAATCACGGAATAATGTAGACAGAGAGGTAAAAATTGACACATATGCTTGGAATGACATGGGGTTTTATTAGAACAAATAAAAAAAACCAAGTTCTTGCTAGATGCGTGAAAGATCTCTTGTGTGCGTCGTTTGGTGACGATTGTGTGCTCAGTCGCCACTTTTGTCGTGCTTGGCCTCCCAGGTCCCCAGACCTCAGTCCATGCGATTATTGGCTTTGGGGTTACCTGAAGTTGCAAGTGTGTTGTGATCGACCGACATCTCTAGGGACTCTGAAAGACAACATTCCATTCGAATGCCTCACCATAACTCCGGACATGCTTTACAGTACTGTTCACAACATTATTCCTCGACTACAGCTATTGTTGAGGAATGATGGTGAACATATCGGGCATTTCCTGTTAAGAACATTATCTGTGCTTTGTCTTAATTTGTTATGCTATTTATTGCTTTTCTGATCAGGTGAAGCGCTATCTGTCGAACATTTTTGAACTTTTCTTCTTTTACTCTATTTTTTTATTCTAAAAAAAGTCATTTCAAGCATGTGTGTCAATTTTTACCACTGTATCTACATTATTCGGTGATTTATGAAGTTTTCAAATATGCAGGGTGAGTCACCTAACATTACCATTGGATATATTTCGTAAACCACATCGAATACTGACGAACCGATTCCACAGACCAAACGTGAGGAGAGGGGTTTATTTTATTTGATTTGATATTCACAGGGAAGCCAAAACAGTCTTGGTCCAATCCGCCACTTCCCGCAACGAAACTAAGTTTATTGTGCGGTATCGCTCGCTGTATATCTAGTAAAACCAACCAATGCCCCTGAACAGTGCAAGGAATCACTTTACCAGTTCTTTATTAGACACACTTTCTGCGGGTTTGGTTGTCCCAAACGTTCTGTGCCTTTTACTCTCCAATGCAATGCATTCGAAGATTAGAAGTGATGTAGTTTCATCACCGTCATCACAGATCCTACATTTAGGTTCCTCTTCTGTTATTCCTATTGTATGTAGGTCTTTTTTGAAATTCCCATGGCCTGTCAGCAATCCAACCACGAGTCTAATCTCTCTCCTGTTCAGGCCCAGGATTACAGAGCTTCTTTTAAAACATGCCTTTGGCATCATTACCTTGCCACGTTTTTGTTGATGGACTTTGGTCCAATATTCTACGTGCTGTCTTCTGAGCCAGTTACGTAGCTCCAATTTGATCATTGCCTTGGTGATTGTCAGGACAGGTTCCGGTCCAATAAATCGAGTCTCTGCCCCCATCCTGGCTAATCTGTCGGCATGTTCGTTGCCACTGATCCCCGAGTGGCCAGGGACCCACAATAGGTTTACTCTATTGCTTACCCCTAGCTCCACCAGAACCCTGTGACATTGTGCAACAATTTTAGACCTTGTTGCAGGAGCTGCCAGTGATCTCAGGGCTGCCTGGCTGTCTGAATAGATATAGATGCTACGGTCTTTTTAGCACCTACGCAAATTCTCCTCCACACATGCCCTGATGCCAGTGATTTCGGCCTAGAATACTGAGGCCAGTTTCCCTAGAGATATGACGTCCTCCAGTCTTGGCTGCACCCGTATACCCCGGCCCCAACGCCCTGGTCTGATTTTGACGCGTCAGTGAACCAGACAATATCCACCGTACAGTGTCGAACTATTTTCTCCCACTGCTCCCTACTTCCAATTGTTATATTGGAAGGCTTGTTGAAGCAGTGTGGGGTTATAATATAGTCGGCTGGCATTTCCCCAACCTTTCCTACATTTACCTCACTCACTATTTTAGTGTGTGATTCTGGATATCCCAAAGGGTTCCAGTTTTTGCCAGTTTTGAGTCTGTATGCACCAGCCGCTGCCTCCATCTTGACCCAAAGGTGTAATGCGGGCATATCCAGCATGGTTTCCATCCCAGCAGTTGGTGTGCTGCTAATTCCGCCTATTATGGCTAAGCAGGCTACTCTCCGCGCCTTACCAAGCTCCTTAGCAGTAACCTGTTGTTCTACCTTCTTGCACCACACGACCGCCCCATAGGTGATCTTGGGTCTAATCACTGTGGTGTATATCCTTGGGGCTCAGGCACCAATTTTTACCACAAGCTCTCCTAGTACTTACTAATGTACCTTTTGCCTTGGAGCAAATATTCCTAATGTGAGGGGTCCATGTCAGTTTCTCATCTAGGGTAACCCCTAGATATTTCACTATCCCCTTCACAGGTAGCGCTTCATTGAAAAGCTTTAGATTCCAAATGGAATGTTGGATATGCTTCTTTGTCAATAGTACAAAACAGTCTTCTTAGGAATAACCCCCAGATCCTGTTTTCTGCACCAGTCTTGCACAATGTCCAACCACCTTGTGCCATATTCTTGACTGTTTCAGCAAATTTGCCAAGTATTACTATGACAAGATCATCTGCGTATCCTTGGCAAAAGTACTGCGTAGAGTTTAATTCTCCAATGAGATCATTCACCACTAGATTCCACAATAAAGGGGAAAGAACTCCTCCTTGCGGGCAACCCCTAGTGGTGTTGATTACCATTTTTTCATTCATCATGGAAGCCTCTACCTTTCTTCCACTGAGCATGGCCCTAGTCCACCTACATATTGTGGTCCCTAGGTCGTGCTCCTCTGCTGTCCTAACCATGGAATCGAAGGTCGTGTTGCTAAAAGCCCCCTCCATGTCCAGGAAGATACAGAGGGCTATTTCCTGAAAGTGTAGTGCTTTCTCCACCTTCCCAACGAGTTGGTGGAGAGCTGTCTCACATGATTTACCTGGCTGATATGCATGTTGGTTTGAATGTAGAGGAGCCCTACTTAACCTTCTTTCTCCAACATGCACATTAACCAGCTTTTCCATTGTCTTATGAATGAAGGAGGACAGGCTGATTGGTCTCATATCCTTGGCCTTGGTATGATCAATTCTCCCTGGTTTTGGAATGAAGACAACCTTCACTGCCCTCCAGGCATTGGGAATGATTCCTGCTGCTAGGCTAACCATGCATAACCTACATAGGAATCTAATAACATTTTCACCCGTTTGTTGCAGGAGAGATGGAAAGATTCCATCGTGGCCAGGTGACTTGAACAGTTGAAATGTTCCCACCGCCCATCGGACCTTACTGAAATCGACACACTCCTTGGCCAGATCCCAGTCCTCTTTGCGAATACCTGAGAACTGTTGTCTCTCAGGAATCACATTCTGGTCTGAGTTATCCCCCAGAGTATATTGAGGAAAGTGAGTCTTGAGGAGCAGTTCCAGCGTTTCATGTGCTGTATTTGTATACTCCCCATCCTCCTTCCTCAATGTTCCTCCTGGATTAGTTAGTACTCTAGTGAGGATTTTATGAAGTCTCGCTTGAGCAGCCGTGCCCTCCACTTCCTCACAGAATACCTTCCAGGATGCCTCCTTTGCCCGTCTGATGGCAAGGTTGTAATTGACCAGGGCCTCACGATACTTTGCACATTGTCCTTTATGCCTCGCAAGGTTAAACAGTCTTCGTACCTGTTTCCTTTGCATTTCCAGTTTATTATTCCACCAAGGCACACACCTATTTGTGCACTTCTTAGTGATTAAGCGGTTGTCCTGGTATGAGGTCACTATAGCAGAGGTTACGGCCTCTGCTACTTCCTCAAATTCTGCTGGATTCCTTATAGAAGTTTTAATTTACGATAGGCTGAAGTCAAGGTCTCTCCTATATGTCTCCCAGTCCGTTTTCCTGGGATTCCTATAGGCCATGGTCTGTCTGGTTCCCATTTCAACCTTGAATTTAATGTACATGTGATCTGATGAGGATGGCTCCAGGACCACATGCCACTGTTTGACGTAACTTCCCATCATCATGGAACCAAAAGTTATGTCAATTACTTCTTCCCTTCTACTATTCATGAATGTAGGTTCATCACCCCTATTCAGGATCTCCAAGTTGTTAGATAGGAGAAATTCAAGAAGGTGCTCACCTCTACTGTTGGTATCTTTGCTGCCCCACGATAGATCGTGGGCATTGGCATCACATCCCACCAACAGTTCGTCACCGTGCCAATTGCATGCTTCCGTCAGTCTCCTCACTTCCAAAGGAGGAGGAGAGCTGTCTTCATAAGGAAGGTATGCCGAGGCCAAAACAATTTCCTTCTTGATGCCTTCCTCACGTTGCTGCATCCTGATGGTCACCAAGTCCCTGGAACAAAAATCCATCATTGGTATGAGAGGTATTCCATTTCTAACATAAATGCATGTCCTGGAGTTTTTTAGATTTCTAGCATAAATCAGCTTACCTCCAATACCACCGAGGCCCGATTCACACCCTTTGTATAAATAGGGTTCTTGTATCAGGGCCACGTCCACCTCCTGTCTCCACAGGCGACGGCTCAGGGCAGCAGTGGCCCCTTTACTTTGCTGCAGGTTTATCTGCAGCACTTCCAGTCCCCATCTTGCTGCCATTATTGCCTTTAGGGTCTTTGATTATCCTGACGGCGACCTGCGAGAACCCTAAAAACAGTTTCAGGGCCTTGCTCTCGCATTGCCTTCAGGGACTCCTCTCCGACCTCCACCACCAGGGTTCGTCCTTCTGGAACGACCTTTTGGTTAATTACCCTCCAATCCTCTGTCGAGACTTTTGGGTTCTGGCCGCTTATTTTCTCGAACAGAGTCTTTGGAGAGACATCCTTAAGGATCTTTGGTACCCATATTGATACCTTTGCGGTCTTCAGGAGTTCGGCTGCTGTCTTGACCAGCAGCTTCACATCCTCCCACGGGGATATCATGGGCACCTTGTCCTTAAGCCATACTGCTGAGTGCTCCCTCTCGCAGACAAAAATGAGGGCACAGCTATCTAGATAGACCGTCCTGAATTTGGGTCCTGGACCAGCGTCCCCCCAATCTCTTGAAAGAGGGCCATCTGCACGAGCTCCTCCTGCTGTGATGTGATGCTGACGAGTCGGTATCCTTCTTGGACAACCCGCATTCTAAAGACTGAGACTGCAGTACTATAGGCCTGTTTCCCTATTTCCTGCCTCAGCCCTTTAGGGTCACGCTTGTCCAGAGAGGAGGGAGTCTTAAATTGCAACCTAACACTCTTGCCACGTGACTTTGACGTCAAGGAGGTCTGTGTATCCCCTTCGATCTGAGGCAGTTTCTTTTTGGGGGTCTTGGGCTCAAGCCCTTTTGATTCCCTCCATTTATGCTTAGAAAGCCATTCTTTTCCTTCCTTTTGCTTCTGTTCCTTGAGACGTTTCCTCCTCTGAGCCCCGGACAAGGCCTTAATCCTGATCTGGTCCAACTTCTCTGTTACACTTTCCTCTTCTTGCTCAGGTCTAGACCCTGATTCAGAAGTAGGGGTGCAATCCATCGGTCCTGATCCCGATGTCTGAGTATCTGAGGTCTCAGATTGCCCCTCCGATTCTTTTAAAATAATTTCTTTCTCCGTGTTCATCTTAGTCCCACGAGATTTGGGGATTTATATGGTCCACACCATGATAAACCCACGTGGTGCAAGGCTACTAACTCAGGGTGGTCACCTGGTATCCCTGAGGCTCCATTCATGACACATCCACACATGTGCCACGCACCTCTCGGCATGGATCGCATCACACCTTGGGTTGGGAAGGGAATTGGGAAAGGACTGGGAGAGAATAAGAAAGATGGGACGTTGTGGGACATTCTTGGTTTGATCCATCAGCTTAGGCCTTTCTGGCAGTAGGTTCTCTACCTTCGCTATAGCCCTCAGCTTCCCACAGATGCACAAGCCTCTCCACCCACACGGACAGTGCTTCGTCAAGGTGGTGTTCCCCGGAGAGGGAGGAGAGGGGCTAGTGTAATTGGTTAATACAAACCATAAAAAATGCACCGAATTATGTTTTTAACACAAACCTACGTTTTTTTTTAAATGGAACCCCATTAGTTTTGTTAGCACATCTGATCATATAAACAAATACGTAATCAGTGCCGTTTGTTGCATTGTAAAATGTTAATTACATCCAGAGATATTGGAACCTAAAGTTGACGCTTGAAACCTCCGACGTTCAGATGCGTGTTGTAACAAACACGGGACACAGTCGGCGAGCAGCATCTGCAGGGACATGTTTACGATGGCGACCGTGTCTACGAGTGTGGCTGTAGTGCAGTGTTGTGGTTTGGTCTATCTGTCTCAGTGTCTGCATGAAGCGTTTGCTGCTATTGTTATTCTGCAGACTAACTGTAGTACACTGTGGTACCAGACGTCTATGATAGTATAGTGTTGTAGGAAGTGTGACCATGATGTATTCGAACTCTGAAAAGGCGGAGATGATACTCATCTATGGCGAGTGTCGACAAAATGCAGCTAAAGCCTGCAGGGTGTATTGCAGAACGGTGCCCAGACAGAGAGCATCCAACGTGCCGCACATTTCAAAACATCTACCGCCAACTGTATGCAACAGGTATGATCGTAGCACACAAACGGGTCCATAACAGGCCCGTCACAGGAGAAGCGGGTGCAGCTGGTGTGTTACTGCTGTTGCCGTGAACCCACACAGGAGTACACGGGACATTGCGAGAGCCGGTGGACTGAGTCAAAGTAGTGTCAAGCGCATACTGCATCGTCACCACTTTCACCCTTTTCATGTGTCACTACATCAGCAATTACGTGGTGATGACTTTAATCACCGAGTGCAATTCTGTCAATAGGCATTAACAGAGAATGCGTTGCAGTTCTACCTGTTTACCAATGAAACGGGTTTCACAAACCACGGGGCAGTGACTCTACGGAACATGCACTACTGGTCTGTGGACAATCCTTGCTGGCTCCGACAGATAGAGTGACAGCGACCGTGGACTGTAAATGCATGGTGCGGAATCATTGGCGACCACTTCATTGGTCCTCACTTCATTGCAGGGGCCCAAACAGCTGCAAAATACATCGCATTTCTACAGAATGATCTGCCAACGTTGCTCGAAAATGTCCCACTGGAAACGTGTCGACGTATGTGGTATCAGCATGATGGTGCACCTGCACATTCTGCAATTCACTCTAGGCCGACCCTTGACAGGATGTTCGACGGGCGTTCCATAGGACGTGGAGGACGCATAAATTGGCCATCCCGTTCTCCGGATCTTACACCTCTGGACTTCTTTCTGTGGAGTACGTTACAGGAGAATGTGTAGCGCGATGTCCCTACAACCCCAGAGGATACGAAACAACGTATTGTGGCAGCTTGCAGCAACATTACACCAGATGTACTGCGGCGTGTACGACATTCATTACGCCATAGATTGCAATTGTGTGCAGCAAATGATGGCCACCACTTTGAACATCTATTGGCCTGACATGTCGGGAAACACTCTATTCCACTCCGTAATTGAAAACGGAAACCACGTGTGTATGTGTACCTCACCCCTCATGGTAATGTACACGTGCGTCAGTGAAAAAGACCAATAAAGGTGTTAGCATGTAGACGTAATGTGCTGTTCTAATCTCTTCTTTACCTAAGGTACATCACTGTTCCCTTTGGATCGCTACTTAATTCAGTGCTCTCCGATACACAGGATCTAACAGCGGAGGAGTGGTACTCGAGCGTCAACTTTACGTTACAATATCTCCGGAAGTAATTAACATTTTACAATGCAACAAACGGCACTGATTACGTATTTGTTTATATGTTCAGATGTGCTAACAAAACTAACGGGGTTCCATTTAAAAAAAAAGTAGGTTTGTGTTAAGAAACATACTTACGTGCATTTTTTATGGTTTGTATTAACCAATTATAGTAGCCCCTCTCCTTACGTTCGGTTTGTGGAATAGGTTTGTCAGTATTTGATGTGGTTTACGAAATGTATCCAGTGATAATTCTAGGTGACTCACCCTGTATACTGAATTTGGATAAAAAAATGTTCAAATGTTTGTACAGCTTATGGGACTTAACTACTGGCTCATCAGTCCCTAAACTTACAAACTACTTATGAACTAGAATGAAACTTTCACTCTGCAGCGGAGCGTGCGCTGATATGAAACTTCCTGGCAGATTAAAATTGTGTGCCAGAACCGGGACTCGAACCTGGGACCTTTGCCTTTCGCGGGCAAGCGTACAACCGACTGTGCTATCCCGACACGACTCACGATTCTGCCTCACAACTTAACTTCCGCTAGTACCTCGCCTCCTTCTTTCCAAACTTCACAGAAGCTGTCCTGCGAACCATGCAAGACTAGCACTGTTGGAAGAAAGGATATGGTGGAGACATGGCTTAGCCACAGCCTAAGGGATGTTTCCAGAATGAAACATTCACTCTGCAGCGGAGTGTGCGCTGATATGAAACTTCCTGGCAGATTAAAATTGTGTGCCAGAACTGGGACTCGAACCTGGGACCTTTGCCTTTCGCGGGCAAACGCACTACCGACTGTGCTATCCCAACATGAGTCACGATGCCGCTTCACAACTTTACTTCCGCCAGTACCTCGCCTCCTACTTTCCAAACTTCACAGAAGCTCTCCTGCGAATCATGCAAGACTAGCACTCCTGCAACAAAGGATATGGTGGAGACATGGCTTAGCCACAGCCTAAGGAATGTTTCCAGAATGAAACTTTCACTCTGCAGCGGAGTGTGCGCTGATATGAAACTTCCTAGCAGATGTAAATTGTGTTTGTTAAGCTTATGGGACTTAACTACGGGTTCATCAGTCCCTAAACTTACAAACTACTTATGAACTACCTTGTACTAAAGACGGCACAAATATCCATGCCTGAGGGGGGATTCGAACCCCCGACCGTAGTGGCCGTGCAGACCGTGACTGAAGCGCCTCAGTCCCGTCGGCCACGACTTTGGATCACCTGGTATGTAGGACATGTGTGATTTTTTCCACAGATTCTGCATCTACGTATCCTGAATGCTTCTCTGCATGTATATCTCGGGAGGATGGTGGTTCAAATCCACCTCTGGCCTTCCAGATTTAGGTTTTCCGTGATTTCTCTAAATCAATCCAGGCATATGCCGGCATGGTTCCTTTGAAAGGGCACGGCCGATTTCCTTCATCATCCTAACCCAACAACTCCGAGCGTTAGCTCTGTCCCTAATGGCCAAGCTGTCGACGGGACGTTAAACCCTAAGCATCCATCCATCCATCCATGTATATCATTTTTGTCATAAAGCGGACATGTGGTGGTTTTTACAATTACGGTTTCTTACTTGGCAGACACAGACCAGCCTGCAGTCCGTGCAAGTGTACGAGGTGCCTACTGTGCGGGTGCGGTTGCAGAGTGG
Organism: Locusta migratoria; assembly: GCA_026315105.1. Lineage (NCBI taxonomy): Eukaryota > Metazoa > Arthropoda > Insecta > Orthoptera > Acrididae > Locusta > Locusta migratoria. Next base: position 79,811,584 of record CM048752.1, read on the forward strand.
TGAGCGGTCGGCGATGGTGGGCAGGGCGCGTGCTGCCGAGGCCCCGGCGACCGCGCTGGGCAGCCTGCTGGACGCGGGCGACGCCGCCGTGGTCACCCTGGAGGCCGGCGACACGCGGCTGGCGGCGCACCGCGCCGTGCTGTCGGACAGGAGCCCCGTGTTCGAGGCCATGTTCCGGCATGACACGCGGGAGGCGCGCAGCGGCGTGGTCGCCATCCCGGACGTGGAGGGCCCCGTCCTGCGGCTCCTGCTGGCCTACGTGTACAGCCTGCAGGCGCCGCAGGAGCCCGGCGCCGGCGCGGCCCACAAGCTGCTGGCCGCCGCGGACAAGTACGGCCTGCTGCAGCTCAAGAGCGCCCTCGAGGAGCAGCTGGTGGCGCGGCTGACCGTGGAGACGGCGGCGGCCGCGGCCGTGCTGGCCGTCCGCCACTCCTGCGACAGCCTCAAGCGGGCCGCCGTCGCCTTCATCAGGAGCCACCTGGTCGAGGTGATGGCCACGCAGGGCTGGGCCGACGTCGTCAACAACCAGCCCAAAGACGTCGTCGAGCTGAGTCGGCTGCTGTCTCCAACCGGGTAAGAAACATAAACAGAGTGTGTTGGCCAGCCGCGGGGGCCGAGGGGACTGAGGAGCTCCAGTCACGGTCTGCACTGCCACTGCGGTCGGGGTTTCCAATCCCCCCTCGGGCACGGATATTTGTGCCGTCCTTACTTGTAGCTAGTTCATAAGTAGTTTGTAAGCTTAGGGACTGATGACCCCGTAGTTAAGTCCCATAAGCTTAACAAACATTTGAACATTTGAAGAGTGTGTTGTACGAAGCTACAATATTTTAGACTTAATTTCCTTGAAATGATTTCCAGTACACTGCGTACAGCAATCAGTGAGAATAAACATTCATTCAGGGGAAGAAAGTCTTGATTGCAAATTGTTTTATTAATTAACTAGCTGAAAACCTGGCGTTCCCCAGGATGTTAAATATCTACCAAACTGCATGTGAAACTGCAGTTGATATAGTTGCTGGTAGAACTTCCGGGTTATAAGGCCGTGGTCCATAAAACTTTCCAGTTTAACCTAACGTTTCGTCCAGAGCTACGCTGGACATCCTCAGAGGTCTTCTTACTTGCGTTTATTCGGCAATACTCAACGCAAGTAAGAAGACCTCTGAGGATGTCCACCGTAGCTCTGGACGAAACGTTAGGTGAAACTGGAAAGTTTTATGGACCACGGCCTTATAACCCGGAAGTTCTACCAGCAACTATGACATCCGGTCATTCAAATGTTCATATGTTTGTTAAGCTTAAGGGACTTAACTACGGGTTTATCAGTACCTAAACTTACAAAGTACTTATGAACTATCTACAACTAAGGACGGCACAAATATCCATGCCCGAGGGGGCATTCGAATCCCGACCGTAGTGGCCGTGCAGACCGTGACTGAAACGCCTCAGTCCCCTCGGCCACAGCGGCCGGCCATCCGGTCGTGAAAGCCTTCATTGCACTAGGTGTATAAGATAGTTAATAAAAAAACTAATGTTTATAAATCTATCGGACCAAACTGCGTGGTCATCAGTCCATAGCTTACAAACTACTTAAACCTAGGTAAACTAACCTACGGACAAACACACACACCCATGTCCCAGGGCGTTCTCGAACCTCCATGACGAGCACCCGCGTGCTCCACAGCGAGACACTTTAGACCGCTCGGCTACTCCACCGCGGCGGTAGTTCATAAGTTGTGTATCAGTTTAGGGACTGATGACCCCGCAGTTAAGTCCCATAACCTTAACAAACATTGAAAATTTTGAAGTAAAAGAACTTTCTTTTTTCCCGAATGCAATAACCTTCCCCGTCTATATAACACACACACACGACATACGTATATCTTCCAGGCTTTAATATGAATAAATTCTTTGGTGAGCCTGCCCTTGACATGAAGATGCCAAATCCATTCCGAAGTACTTAATAGATTGCCCTGTAATTTATTAATCGTAACAGAAAACTCAAGTTCCCATGGAAACTGCAGTCTCTTTAAGGTAGATTTGTGGGATATAATGGGTATTCGTTGCATGTACTCTGTTTCATTCCCTTCCTTTCCTTGTAGCTCTATGGAAGTAAACTGCTTTCCCTTCCAGCCAGATGGAGCATTTTTCCATGAACGTTACTGTTTACGTGCTCATATCTCATGAACTACGTGTCGGAATGTGATACAATTTCGAAGGTACATTCAGCTGTATGTGTCTATACTGTCTGAAAAATTTCCTGCGGCTACAATTAGTAGTGTTCAAATTATAAATTGTAACGTCATACCGAGAGCCGTAGTTTTACTCCATAATATTTCGGCGATCATACATGTCGACATCATCAGGTGAACTGACGGACTGAGCTCCTGGAAACGCGCCGGCACGGAGATCCGCACGCTACGGCTGCTCGAAGGGACCTGGGTTCTAGCCCGGTGGCGGGCCATTTAAATACCCTCGGCCCGAGGAGCGACCCCTCCGCGGTCCGCGCAGTGGAACCGATTGCGACGGCGTCTGAGATGACGTCGGTGTGAGGGCTCTGTCCGCCGTGGTCGTCACTTCGTTACGTTTGCTAGATTTACTCTTAATTAACCCAATCGCTGGTTCCCAAGCTTTGCTAAGATTATAGCCACAGTCACGGTTTATGAGGTCGTCACTTGTGCGAATTTCAATGGCCTCTCTAACGACGCAGTCCCAGTATCTCGACGTCTGTACCAGAATCCTAGTGCGCTCATACTCCATCGCGTGATTCCCCGACAAACAATGTGCGGCGACCGCCGACTTGCTCGGATACATCAATCGTGTGTGCCTCTGGTGTTCAACGCAACGATCCTCGACGGTACGCATCGTCTGTCCGATATATGACTTTCCACACTGACACGGAATCTGGTACACGCCGGCCTTCCTCAAATCGAGATCATCTTTGGCGCTTCCCACCAGAGCACGAATTTTATTCGGCGGACAAAAGACGGTTCCAACCTGGTATTTCTTCAAAATGTGGGCGAACTTCCCCGAGAGTGCGCCGGTATATGGAATGAACGCAGTGCCTACATCCTCCCCCGTGTTTTCACCTGTTTCCACAGATTCTACTGTGGTGGTTGGGCGGAGAGCCCGCTGAATCTGCCACTCTGAGTACCCATTTTTTCGAAATACAGTTCTCAGGTGTTCCAATTCCTGGGGTAGACTCTCTGTGTCGGAGATAGTGCGCGCCCTATGTACTAGAGTTTTAAGTACCCCATTCCTCTGTGAAGGGTGGTGACAGCTGTCTGCGTGTAAATACAGATCAGTGTGCGTTGTCTTCCGATACATTATTAATTAATGACGCGTTTCGCCCTTTATCAAGGCATCTTCAGATTATAATGCGCTCACCGTAGTGTGACACCATAAGTTGTTTCGCGGTGTTTCTATTTTTCTGGAATTTTTAGATTTCCTTGTAGCCCTTAATAGAAGCGGTGGTTCTGGTGATTCATGATACTTACGGTGTCACACCACAGTGAGCGCATTATAATCTAAAGATGCCCTGATAAAGGGTGAAACGCGTCATTAATTAATAAAACAATTTGCAATCAAGACGTGTTTTTGCTGAAGGAATGTTAATTTCCTTGGATGTATCTGTGTCAGGAAACAATCAGCAACACAATCATTTTGTCGTAGCTCACCTCGTTTTATAAGACTTATCAAAAGAGAAAACAGAAACTCATTAACCCTGATACTGTTTTGTCTCGATCATGTCAAAGACATTAACGATAAATGTAAAGCAATGAATTAAAATTTGTGATGCCGCTGGGAATCGAACCCGGACCTCCATGCTTGCCAGGCAGACGTCTTACCACGTTCTTAATGTAGATCTATGATTTGCGGTCGTTTTCATTGTTGGTACTTGCTCGTTTGTTGAGAATTTGGCTCAGATTTTTATTAAGGAGGACTTTCAACCGTCTGACCGGGCGCGCTGAGCCACAGCGCGCGGGTACTACTAGACTACCGCACCACTAGCGATTAGGGCGCCCCGGAATAGTGCAAGAGCCGGCCGCGGTGGCCCAGGGGACTGAGGCGCTCCAGTCACAGTCTGCACGGCCACTACGGTCGGGGGTTCGAATCCCACCTCGGGCTTGGATATTTGTGCCATCATTAGCATTAGTTAGTTTATAAGTAGTTTGATGACCCCATAGTTAAGTCCCATAAGCTATACAAGCATTTTAACATTTGAATAGTCCAAGCACTACTTGCCTCCACGTCACAGACTAGTGGTGCGGTGGTCTAGTGGTAAGACTTCTGCCTGGTAAGCATGGAGATCCAGGTTCGATTCCCAGCCCCATTACAAATTTTAATTCATTGCTTCACCTATATCTCTAATGTCTTTGATATGATCGAGACGAGAAACAGTCTCAGGGTTAATGAATTCCTGCTTACATTGATATCACCTTAGCCTAAGGTTAAAGGCAGTAATGTTCCAATATGTCCATTCCGCTGCATGGAGAGCCTTGGCAGTAGTGGCAATATTCTATGGAACACAGAAGCTGAATTAAAGTTTGTGACGTGGAGGGAAGTCGTACTTAGACTATTCCGAGGCGCCTTAATCGTTAGTAATCGATCTAGTAGTGAGACGTCTGCCTGGTAAGCATAGAGGTCCGGGTTCGATTCCCGGCCGCATCACAAATTTTAATTCATTGCTTCACCTTTAATGTCTTATCAAAAGAGCTTCATTAAACGGCTAATCTGAACTGCTTCGTAGCAGATAAATTAGGTTAAAATCCAGAATGAAACTTTCCACTCTGCAGCAGAGAGTGCGCCGATATGAAACTTCCTGGCAGATTAAAATTGTGTGCCTGAACCGGGACTTGAACCTGGGACCCTTGCCTATTGCAGGCAAAGTTTCATAGGTTAAAATCGTTGTGAAAGCCAAGTTAGATTCACGTGTTGTGACGAAATAGATCTCGTTGTAACAGCCTGATGTGTGTGTGCATAGGACACAATATTTCGGCAATCGATCATGTTGCCATCATCAATGTGCTGATGTACCGCCATGGGGGTGACCCAGGTGGAGTATATATCACATTGCCGCCTCCTCTTTCAGGCGCTCCGTCTGAGCCCATCGCGGTCCGCGGTTCAGATCCCGCCTCCTCTCGGCCGTCGTCTGGGCGTTCCCTGCTAGGTCTCCAGGCCTACGCCCACAGGGTGTCCACCGGCGATGTCGTTCCACCTGTTCCTCCCACCACCCTTAAAGTCAGTAAACTGTTTGATGTTTCATTCTTAATCTGGGTGCTTGTAGGTTTCCAGGCTTTACTAAGAAAATAGCAGTTGTCTCGATTCAGTTTCGGTTTCCTTATTCTGACCTCTATAGCTTCTTTGATGATACAGTCCCAGTATTTTGAAGTTTGTGTTAGGACCTTGGTGTGTTCATAATCCATGCCGTGAAGGTTCGACAGGCAATGCTCGGCTATTTCCGACATATTTGGCTGTTGCAATCTCTTGTGCCATTGGTGTTCACGGCATTGGTCTTCAGTGGTGCGAATGATCTGACTCCTCGCCGTATTGGCACAGTATCTTGTAGACCCCTGATTTATGTAGACCAAGGTCGTCCTTAACACTGCCAATTTTTTTTTAATTATGGGACTTAACTACGGGGTTATCAGTCCCTAAACTTACAAACTACTTATGAACTACTTACGAACTTGGACGGCACAAATATCCATGCCCGAGGGGGGATTCGAACCCCCGACCGTAGTGGCTGTGCTGACCGTGACTGGAGCGCCTCAGTCACCTCGGCCACCGCGGCCAGCCACTGCCAAAAAGTGCTCTACTGGAGGGTTGAAGATGGTTTTAACTTGGTATCTGCGAAAATGCGTCCAATTTATTGGATGAAGCTCCACAAAACGGAATGAAAGCCATGGTCGTATTCTCATCAGGTTCATCATGTTTCCACACGTCGTGCTAAGGGACGTAGAACTTTTTGGATTTGTCCTTCCTTGTAACCATTCTTCAGAAACACAGACTTCAGATGATCCAATTCTTGTTGGAGACTGTCCTTGTCAGAGCTCTGTGTACAAGAGCTTTTAGCACGCTATTCCTATGTGCAGGGTGGTGGCAGCTATCTGCATGTAGGTATAAGTCACTACGTGTCTTCTTCCTACTGTGTCCCAGCGTGCCGTCATCTCGTCTTCTAACCAAAACATCCAAAAACGGGAGCATCCCATCCGCTTTATTACGGTTATCAGGCATAACCTCTACCTCTACCAACTAACAGGAACTATCTAATTTCATTTCGCTACAGGGTAAAACCCTTGTGACAATAATAGATGCGCCACCACCTATGTTATTCAGTCCGTGAATTTCTGAACACCATTTATCTCTTTGTAAAAATTTCAGCTGAACTTATCTCCGGTTTTATCCAGCTTTCTTTGTCCATAATGATTTGTGCTCAGTGCTTTCTATTGGAGCTCTGGTACTTCTCTCAGACAACTATGACAATCTACAACTCTTAGACCAATGGTTCTTAGAATTGTGTTCATCCTATCTGTGACCTGTACTCTTTGAGACTGAAACCTTTTTGTGTGTCCCCAATGCCCTCTAACCTAAAAAAAAACATGCCACACAGCTCCCACTACCCATGTAACCACTTCCTGCGTGTACTGAACGTCTGACCTACTCAGCTGAAACCAGAACCCTCTCACCCGATGGTGTAAGTGGAGGAATCTGCAGTCTACAAGGCCGCAGAACTATCTAAGCCTCTGATTCAGATCCTCCACTCGGCTCTGTACCAGAGATGTGCAGTCAGTCTTTTCAGCTATGCTGCAGATGGTGAGCTCTGCCTTGATCTTGTAAGCAAGACTGGGAGTCTTTACCACTTCAGACAGCCACTCTAGACTGGAGAGAGTCTCATCAAAAGTGACACACATCAATTGTGGAAGCTTAGGGTTTAACGTCCTGCTGACAGCTTGGTCATTAGAGACGGAGCTAATGCTAGGAGTTTTGGGTAAGGATGTGGAAGTAAATCGGTCGTGCCCTTTGAAATGAACCATCCCGGTATTTGCATGGAGTGATTTAGGGATATCACGGAAAACCTAACATTGGATGGACAGAGGTGAATTTGAACCACCATCCTCCCGAATGCGAGTCCAGTGCGTTACCACTGCGCCACCTCGCTCAGTCACATCAACTGTATTGATATTAGCCACCACCTGCAGTTGGCTGCACTCTGTACTTTTCATGGCATCTGGAAGGATCTGTTCCACATCTGGAATGACTCTACCTGGTATGCACATGGATCCACTATAAATGAGACACCAACAATTCTTGGCTAACTACATTGTATACACTCGGTTGGCCTATCCATCAAAACCACAATCTCCTTTTCAGGAAAGTGGCACTTCATTCTCCGTACTAGCAGCAGAGTTCTGGGATAGTAGTTGCGGGCTGCGTGAAGTCCATTCCCACAGAACTAGAGACTTTTCACCTACCGCCTCTCTTCTGGTTCTAATCACGTATGACACCATGGTGTATGCTGATAAGAGCTTCAAATGGAATTATCACAATTCCCCAAACAGTTAGTTCACCATGAGACCCTCCGCCACCAGTTGTTGTCCATTCTTGATACATAACGGAGGTCAGAAGTGGTTTACACAGACAGATCAGTAATTGACTCTCGTATTGGTTTGGCTTGTGGCCAGGCCGTACTAAGTTGTGCTCCTCGACGGATGACTACGATGTTCCACTGCACAGCTATCTACGGCGCACTTCACAGTATCCGCTCCTGCACTGAGGAATCCTTCATCTGTGGCGACTCACAGAGCAGTCTGAAATCTCTCGAACAGTGCTACCCTCTCCATTCCATGTAATGGCCATTCAAGAATCCATTTATATCTTTCAACAATGGGGACAGGCTAGCCAAGAAGAGGCTAACTGTAAACTGACTCTGGAATTCGGCATTCTAGCAACAGATCTCTGAATGGTTTTATGCAGTCCAGTTCTTCGGTGCGAAGTACCAAATGGCACACTCTCATTATGCTATATAGATGAAGAGTAAGAAAGTTGACAATAACGATATGGAAATCCTCCATGAAAGGCCTCTCCGAGGATCTTTGTTCTCCGTTGGCTCTGCACTGGCCGTATTTGGTGAATGCACGGCTATCTCTTTAGTCATAAGGACCTGCCTCCCAACGGTTGGTGTGGTTTGAGACTGACAGTCACCCAAGTTTTCGTGGCATGATGTCCAAATTTATCCAGCCGGAGGCGTACTTTAATCTTGTAATGTTTAGTTGGTTGTTAAGTAATTTCTGTTCATTCTACCACTTCCAAACAAGATACTCAGCTTTTCAACATTACGATGTATGGGGGTTCTGCTCGCTGCAAAATTATTCTCCCGGGGCGTCATGGTACACACAAATTCTATAGCACCAGTGTGTGTTTAACTAACGAGCCACGAGAATGAAAATGGCGGATGTGTCAGCTCGTTCTTATAGGAGCCTTAGTCAAAGTCGACTACCTATTGACTGCTGTTGAGTTTTTGTGGTCAATCGAGTAAGCCGTGGGGAGTGCGAAATGCTTGCTCGTCACACTCATACACAGTGTACATTGACAGTAGTGGACAGTCGTGCGTGTGTTATTATTGGGAAATACTTGCTAAATGAGTGGAGACTTTGGGTGCAGAGCAAACCAGGTGTTACTCATAGTGGCTGGTGTAGATATTCGATTTTTAATTGTTTCTTTGCCCGATTGGGTTGATCTGTTTGTGTATTGAAGTAACAGATCAGTTGCATAATGTGTACTTTACGTAAGCTTGTAACAATTTATACACCTAAGTAATAAATGCAGTGTTGCCTTTATACAGCCCAGAAACCAAAATGTAGTACTGTAAGAAGAGCTGAAACTGACATTGCGTACTAAATGTAATTATGTTGATTATTCAATCCAATTTTTATTTATTTATTTTTTAAGAATTCAATAAGTCATTCATAGAAGTGTCGTTACAGGGCGGTTAAATTTTTCATTTTAGTAAACATCAGAGCTCATTTATCACTTCTATATTGTCCGTTATAACGTTTACTAGCTTATTACGTAATTACAGTTCATTTCTTTCTACCAATTTCAAAAACATGATACTCAGCTTTTCAACATTACGATGTATGGGGGTTCTGCTAGCTGCAAAATTATTCTACCGGGACGTCGTGGTAGAAAGAAATACTCATAGGTACAATTTTTCACTTCTTCTTTAATTTCCAATCAAACTGCTTCTCCTCTAAAACATTACAAGTTCATAACGTACACAATGCAACAGGACTTAGCTGGTAGTACTTCCATTTTAAAACACAGAGTGACATAGCTTCCAGAGCACTTCAGAAACGGCAAAACTCGAACTCCACAACGCAAGGCGATGAGGCAAATATCGACAATAATGACATTACATTATGCATTGTTCATAACAATCGAATATACTAATTTACAATTACCAAACACACAAGTAAACCATTTCATGTAAACACAAATAATTGCAATATAAAATGAAAACTATACATACAATAATTTTAGATGGCACAAATCTTTTTAAATCGAAATCTCTGATCTTTCTGTTTAACAACATACAGCAATGTTAAATGTCAATTAATTAGTTAATGAGTACATCACACATGTTCCTAACATATATTGAACTATAAAATATCTTGGCCATTCGCAAGATAGGCTCCAAATCTTACGTCAGTCAATATATACAAAGAATAATAATATTCAAATCTCGACTATTGCATTAATTACAAAATTATCTGATCTACACAACTTGTTTGTGAGCCTAGCATATATACAGTGCTATTTATTTTCATGTTTTTATGTTTTACAAAAGTTATTACAATTCATCTATTTAGTTATTGAAATAATGTACAATAACGAAACTATTGTAACACTGAGATGAGAGGACGGGCAGTATCATCACAATCTCCATAACGCTTTCTTTACCTCTAGTTTTAACTGACAATGCCTCAATGGCAGCAAAAACTTTTAAATTTATTTGTGAAAGTGGATTTTAACATTAAGGTATAGTCTATGTCTTTCAGCTATCTAAGTTTCTGTTGCCAAGTACAGCACGTTTAGGCTGAAAATTTGGATTTGTTACAGAGTGATGGATCATCCTTTATACTACTACTAGCCCAACCCCCGCTGCTTCGCATGCGTAGGCTGGTTGGTCTGCGCCAGTTGTTTCTTTTTAATCTTGATGAAGAATCCATATCTTACGTTTCATAGTTATACCTTGAAATTTGAGTTAACAGCACCATATTTTTGAAAATCAATTTTTGCATCTCGTATTTCACCCCCTTATTGGTCGAATTTCCAAAAATACCGATACACATGTCATTTAAATTAGAACCCCGAATCCAAATCTGAAAATTTGTCATTTTAACTTCAAAATTGCCTAAATAGCCACAGATTTTCGAAAAACACCCCCTCTCCAATTTAACCCGCTTGATGGTTGAATTTCCAAAAATACCGAAACACGTATTTTTTAAATCACAACGAACAATACAAATACCAATTTTTGCAGCTATAGCTTAAAAATTGTCTTGACATCAAAGTGTTTTCGAAAAGAATTTTTGATCCCCTCTTTTACCCCCTTAGGTTTTGAATTGCCAGAAATACCGAACCTCCTGTCTTTTTAATACTGATCAAGAGTCCATATCCTAAGTTTCATAGTGATAGCTTGAAATTTGAGTTAACAGCACCATATTTTTGGAAATCAATTTTTTGCGTCCTCTATTTTACCCCCTTATTGGTTGAATTTCAAAAAATTCCGAAACACGTGTCTTTTAAATTCGAACCCCAAATCCAAATCCGAAAATTTGTAGTTCTAACTTCAAAATTGCCTAAATAGCAAAATAATTTCGAAAAGCACCTCCTCCCCAATTTAACCCCGTTGAATACCGAAACACCCCTTTTTTTTAACGTCTAACCAACTATATAAATATCAATTTTTGCAGCTCTAGCTTCAAAATTGTATCAATAGCAACGTGTTTTCAAAAATAATTTTTGGTCCTCTATTTAACCCTATTACTTGTTGAATTTCCAAAAATACTAAAAATCATGGATTTTTAATCCTGACCAAGATTCCATATCCGAAGTTTCGTAGTTGTAGCTTAAAATTTGTGTTAACAACAACATATTTTTGAAAATCAATTTTTTGTGTCACCTATTTTACCCCCTTATTTGTCGAATTTCAAAAAATACCGAAACACGTGTCTTTTGATTTCGAACCCTGAATTAAAATCCGAAATTTTGTAGTTCTAGCTTCAAAATTGGCTAAATAGCTACGTATTTTCAAAAAACGCTTCATCCCCTATTTCACCCCCTTACGGAGGGAATATGGAAAAATCACTTCTTAAATGACGCCTATAGAGTAAGATCAACACCCTCCACAAATTTCAAGTTTCTATCTTCAGTGGTTTGGGCTGGTCGTTGATCAGTCAGTCAGTCAATCAATCGGGACACTTCCTTTTATATATAGAGATTATCATACAGGCAAGAACCTCTTCTATTTTGTTTTCAAACATTCTACCCTACCTTCCCAGTTTAGTTACTGTTATTAATTTTGACATGTTCCTCAGGTTTTCTGCTTCAGTGTGATTTCACGTATTACACTACATGGTTTTTATCGCCTTTTTTAAAATAAAATCTTTGACAAAAAGTGCAATGACTACAGTAGTTTGCTCCCTTTATAAAATACAATATGAAACACACTGGGGGATATTTTGCAATATACATTGGATTAAAAATCTGTGCCTTCAGTGCTGCAGCCACTGATGCCCTGCAGCACTTGCAACACAACTTTTCTACTGCTAGGTGTTTTCTTCCCATTTATCAAAAGGTGGTAGTATGTGCAAAAACAAGAAATATGTCTAGTGAAAATGTCCTCTGAAGTTCAAATACTTCTTTGAACACATATCTTCCAAGAAAGAAGTGCCCATGGGTCATTAAACAGGAATTTTATAACCAATCGTTACTGGACTTTTTGCGTTGTTTCCATCCATTCTACAAGCTCTCGAATTTTTGGAACTCTTTTCGCCAACACTGATTATCTTTAACCTTCAAAACCATATTTGGTATATTTCCCTAACTGACAATAATCACTCCTAATAACACTATTTATTAAAAAGCCTTAAAATTGACGCCTATTTTTGATTAATTTCCAGTGGCGGCTGGTGATAATGTGCTAATGTGCTACAGCACACTGTAAATATGTTACTAAAATTTTGCCATTTCTCTTCGAATGCAAGCGAGAAATCGCTGTAAAATTACATCATTTCTCTTGGAATGCGAGCCAGATATCACAATAAAATTATGCCAATTCCTTTCCAATGCGTATTAGAACGCTAGTAATAAGGATGAAAACGCATTGTGGAGCGCTCTCGCCGCGATAGCTGGAAACCAGCTCCGTGTGCTGAAGTGGGATTCAGCCGCGCTGGTACGTGCGCAGAGAGGCGGCGCAGTCGTCTGTCCGCTAGTGCGCATGCGCAGACGTGACGTCAGGCCTGGCGGCTCGTGTGTGCTGAGACCGACTGCAGCACCAGACCAATATTTCTCTCCGCGCTGCGTGTGACGGCTGCGGAAGAATAGTGTATGGCGAATACTGCGGCATACAGAGTCAAATAGCGCGCTGGCTCAGGCGTCTTCCGCGTTGTCTTTCAAACCTACTTGTGTGAGGCTCTTATTCAAATACCTCTGAGTCTAAATTTTTAATTTCTGTAAATAAAACTTCAATCATAAACAACATTAGTAATGTATAGTCAACATGCGAGTGATACTGCGCTTTTCAGCCAAGCAGTTTCATTGGTCGCTTGTGTAGAACGCAGATGACGTGGTGGGGATGTTGCTAAGCTCCGTTATTTCCATTGTCAGTCACGCTTTGTGCGTTTGCTGAAGAAGTGTTTCGCGGTCGTGAAAGTGCGCGTTACATACTGTGTAAGCAAAATGGAGAGTTCTGTCGATGATCTGCTACAGAGCCCATTTTCCAATAGACCTTTGGAACAGAAACTGTAAGACTTAGGTAGACCTACTCCAGTTTTAAATATCAGTCAAAAGGCTATAGGAGGTGGCAAGAAAAGTGAGTACACGAGGAAATTTAGAACGAAAAAATTTAGAATCAAAACATTTGGATTTGCAGATGTGATACTCGCAATGCACTTTTTTGCTTTCATGTTTGTTGTTTGGGAACAGTGATGCGTGGAGTACAGGGTGAATGAAAGACCCCGGACATCTTAATGCATTAATAAAAAAAAAAAACATAAAGGTAATCATAAACATATAAATGACAAACTTGATCTTAGTTCATTAGGTAAAGCTAATATCACAACAATTTTAAGTCGTGCCTTTTATTTTAGTATATTTTGTTTCCTGTTTATTTTTGTAATATTGTAACACACTGGTCAAATTTTGTACGAGCCGCCACTGTTAATTTCGTTTCTTTTTGTATGTATAAAGATAGCATATAGAAATTGGAAATGTTGTGGTGCTATGCACAAAGAAAGAAGTCTTTGAGCACTCAAATTACTTTTTGGTGATGGTTTGAAATTCTTTACTGGAATGTTTGCACCAACTCCAATAGCTTCGTCGTTAATGGTTTTTGTTTTTGTCTGGCTGCAATTGAGCCCCCAGCAAGTGCCTCTCTATGCGCAGCCCACCAGCCCATGCAGACAGTGGGACCTCCCCCACCGCCACCACTCCGGCGCACAGCCAGAGCCCTGCCTCCGCTGCGACACCCACAGTCGTCTTCCACCATGCTCCCCAACATGGCGATGCCGTCTATTCCACGCGGTAAGTTACAAAACAATATTTTGTGAACATTAACCCTGCGGCAGGCGCGTGTCGGCATACAGTGCCGCCAATTTTGTTTTCTCTCAATAATTACATCATCGTGGCGAGAACGCAACAATGGTGCTAGATATGCTTCGATTGTTTAGTCACGCTCCAAACTACATTACTGCGCCACCAATATACTCACCATAACAGCTGTGACTGCCCTGTGGAGTGGACGACTGCACCGAGACGGCACTGCGTACTGCACGCGCCCGGTAATGTAAGTACATGTAGCCGTACCACTGTCCGATGTTCTGATGACGAGAAGCTTTGTTTTACAAATTTGTGGGTGTATCATGATTTACTTATTAACATTGCTTTGGTATTTAAATTATTTTATTGTCTCCCCGGCCCACACATAGGAAAGGACTAACACCAGAAGAAATTGAGCGTCTTCTTCTGCAATCATCTGACGAAGAAAAATTACGCTGATTTCTCTGACAGCGATGAGGAAGCAGAAATGGTTGAAACTGCAGATCATCCTATTCTACACAAAGGACCACAATAAGATGGCCCTTAGAATTGTTTTTTCGTTATCTGGATATTGATGGGATAAATTCGCAGGTCTTGTTCTTTCCAAACAATCAAGAAAAAAGATTCACAAGAATAACCTATCTAACAAACCTGGCCTTGGCTCTGATGGACTGCCATTTTAAAGAAAGGGCTCAGTTCTGCTCTACCAAGAGATATTCAAGAATTTCTGTCACCTCATCGATCAGTTCCCGCCAATCACTATGAGACTGTAAGAAGGTGAGGGAGGTGTCATCTTTGTGGTGGTAAAAAAAAATAATAGAACTACTGTCACTTGCAATAGCTGCAAAAGATTCGTTTGCAAGCAACATTGCCACAATGTTGCCTCATCTAATGATTGCAGAGCTCCTCAGAGGAAGAGAGGGTGTGATTCTTGACATGTGATTCTTGACATGTATTTACTGACTGCCTTATTCTTTATTATTACTACAAAGATTTTATACATATTACACTTTTTTGCAAAACTTGCTTTAACAATGGTAAACAATCGAATCATATCTGTGGTTACACTTTATTTAGAATTTGTTATTAAAGTAGCGCTTGCGAAATATCCTGGAAACTTATGTCAGATATACTGTAACAATTTTAATTTTCCCATGCACCCTCTATATATGTATACAGATCATATTAAAAGTTGATGTTATGAATGATGTTATACACAATAAATAATTAATTCCACCCAAAAATAAAAAAAGAGCTTTTCTATGTATTTAAATGTAGGCAGTACTGAGTGCCGCACACGCCCATTGATGTAACAATCTTAAGCGCGCCTGCCGCAGGGTTAATAATCGTAAATGATGGTTTTCTGATACGAATGATGGTGTTATTCAGTTTCATATGTGGTCAAAACGATGTGGTATGGGTCAAAACAATATAAAAATGAAGTTCATGACATATCAAAACTTTGACCTAGACCGAAATTTGACTGGTAGCCACTTGATCTATGGACTGAGCAACCTTGCATGATTGCACCAGGTCACAACTACTTCACTTACAGCAGTGTCTTGACTCAATTATTCAGACTTCAGAAAAGAACTCCTGAAAACCCTGTTTGACCTACACTTGCAGAAGAAACAAATTTCCAGCGAATTGGCTGAACTACAGGCTGGAGTTTCGTAGTATACTTAGGAAAAAAAAATGTGTGCTTAATGATCCTCCTCTTTAACTGCAAGTGGTTTGTTTTTCACATATCATAGTAGATAGTAGGTGAGAAAATAATAAATGTGTATGTAAACACTGCCTCTAATGTTAAAATACTAAACACACAATCTCCAAGGAAAAAGGGTTTATAGCTCATAAGTAATCCATGGTTAATGGACGTTTTTGTATTGATTTGTCTGTTATTTATTTATTTTATTTATTTAAGCATCCGCTTCATCAAATTACTGATATAGGATATTGCTTACAAGTTTTTTTTTTACATAAGTATACAGTTTTCTATATACATATATATGGCTATATATGGCACATCACAACAAAAATGAGTAATTACTATATTACATTTCTTTGGTAGTTTTTAGCGTGTCTAAATAATAATACAATCAACATCATTCAATACTTGACAACAGTTACAGTAGCTATATGTGAGAAAACATGACATTAAGTTTAAGTTGACAGATATTCACTGACAGTCTAATAACATTTATCTTGTAAATAATTTTTACAGCCAATTTGAAATTCTGGTGTTCTTTGATTGTTTTGATATGCTGAGGAAGTTTGTTGTACAATTTTTTTCCCCATTTGAAGAGGTCCATTTTGTCGGAGAGTTGTTCGTAGGTGCTCCCTATGGAGGTCAAGTGTTTGTCTTGTGTCATGTGTGTGAAGTGATTTATTTGTGTATACTAAATTGTTTTGTGCTACTGAAATGTTCTTAATATAAGTAACTATCTCAAGAATGTACAGACATGGCAAAAAAGTGGTTTGCAAGATTTCCTGGGTGTTGCATTTTCAATTGACCGTATGATCCTCTTTTGTGCTACTCTTGCACCTCTCAAAATTAGGAATATTTTTCCCCAACAGAAATAACCCTTAGTATCGGGTATCTTCATCTTACTGCCAGTATATGTTACTCAAATTACAATTTCGTATCTTTGTTTATAGAAAGGTTGCACACAGACGTTTGAAGATATGATGCTATGTAACTGAGAAAGAAGGCTTAGAGCACTGTAATTAGGGGAGACCGGGCACATTTTCCATAGGGGCAAGTTTTCCAAATCCGTTTATTTTCGAAACAAACCGCTAGATGTTTCCACCGTCGATACTGTAGGAAGTAGCAACAAAGCACGCTTCATTTACGAAAGTTTCTGTGTTGTACCAACAGTCACAACGTCGGCAGGGCTATTTTCGTCATTTTTGCAAATGTGAGTAAACTTTCACGATTTTATTGAAACTTAAAATAAACATTCTAGCGTTAAACTTATTATTTTGACATTGCACACACTAAAAGTGGGTTTATTTCTTCACGTAACTGTGCATTTGTTTTGTAAATAGCTTACACTGTTACTCATGGACGTAGTGTTATAGTTCCGAATATGGCGACGGGGCACCTTTTCCGAGTGCATCTGGGGCACATATTCCTTATTTCTTTGAGTCTTACGCCAAGTCTAAAGCAAATGAAAAGTGTGTACAGTGCACGAAATGGGCGCATGGAGACTGTACATCTACATCTACAGAGATACTCTGCAAATCACATTTAAGTGCCTGGCAGAGGGTTCATTACCCACTTTCATAACTTTTCTCTACCATTCCATTCTCTAATAGCGCGCGGGAAGAAAGAACACCTAAATCGTTCCGTTTTCGATCTGATTTCTCTTATTTTATTGGGATGGTCATGTCTCCCTAAGTAGGTGGGCGCTAGCAAAATATTTTCACATTCAGAAGTAAAAGTCGGTGATTGAAACTTCGCAAGGAATGTTCCATTTTTTTTGTTTGCTTACATTGTGATTCAGACAATCAGTATAAATATTGTTAAAAATGTCAGTATTTGTAAAATATTTAAGTCATATATTTTGTAAAACCATTAAATAGCATTTGTTTTTTATTTAATGTGGCTATTCTTACTATCCTCTTTTGGAATGTATAGTAAATTCACGATAGAAATACGTATTCAGTGAAATCAAGATAATTATCTCTGTTTTAACATTGAAAGTATAATTGGAATATTTGCCCCTGTACATTTTAAGTAAGCTGGAAAACTTGCCCCGCATACGGGGCAAATTTTCCAACGCAACATGGTCAGACAAAACCATTTGCTACCAAGAATGATATTTACTGTTTTCAAAAATATCTGTACAAGACTGTAAATAAAGGTGTAGGAAATATAATGATCCGCTGTTTACCGGAAAATCGGTAAAAAATAAGAAGTACAAAAATAAAAATGTAAAACGGTGGAAAACATGCTCTGGTCTCCCCTAGTTTGTGGGGATTGGGGATATTGCTTATGTGAATGTTTTCGTTTGCAGCAACATCAGTGGTCTTTTTGTGTTTATTTGGCTCTGTGTGTACTGTCAAAGAATGCCTCTCTTCCTTGCAAGTGAACAGAGCAACTCTCTACCTTGTGCAGCCCACCTGCCTCTGCAGACAGCGGGACCTCACCCACCGCCGCCCCTCGGCTGCACAGCCGGAGCCCAGCCTCAGCTGTGCCACACAGGGTGGCCTCCCACCAACATGGTCCCCCACAAGAGGGCGCTTCTGTCTCTTGCAGGAAGTGAGTTCACTCAATACAAGTACACAGTCATCACAATCTTAATAATTTTTATAAGACTGCTAACCAAAATGTTTCATTTTATTTCTCACTAGCTGAACCCCCCGCTGCTTCACATGCGTAGGCTGGTTGGTCTGCAACAGTTGTTTCTTTTTAATCCTGATGAAGAATCCATATCTTAAGTTTCGTAGTTATAGGTTGAAATTTGAGTTAACAGTAACATATTTCTGAAAATCAATTTTTTGCGTACTCTATTTTACCCCCATATTGGTTGAATTTCAAAAAAATGCCGAAAGACGTGTTTTTTAAATTCTAACCCCGAATCCAAATCCGAAAATTTGTAGTTCTAACTTCAAAATTGCCTAAATAGCAATATATTTTCGAAAAAAAAAACGCCCTCTCCAATTTAATCCTTTTGATGGTTGAATTTCCAAAAATACCGAAACACGTATTTTTTAACGTCTAACCAACTATACAAATATCAATTTTTGCAGCTCTAGCTTCGAAATTGTATCAATAGCAACGTGTTTTCAAAAAGAATTTTTGATCCTCTGTTTAACCCTCTTACTTGTTGAATTTCCAAAGATACTAAAAATCATGGATTTTTAATCCTGACCAAGATTCCATATCCGAAGTTTTGTAGTTGTAGCTTAAAATTTGAGTTAACAGCAACATATTTTTGGAAATCAATTTTTTGCGTCACCTATTTTACCTCCTTATTTGTCGACTTTCAAAAAATGCCGAAACACGTGTCTTTTAAATCCGAATCCTGAATTAAAATCCGAAATTTTGTAGTTCTAGCTTCAAAATTGCCTAAATAGCTATGTATTTTCAAAAAAACGTTTGTACCCCTATTTCACCCCCTTACGGACGGAATATCGAAAAATGGCTTCTTAAATGATGCCTACAGAGTAAGATCAACACCCTACAAAAATTTCAAGTTTCTATCTTCAGTGGTTTGGGCTGCGCGATGATGAGTCAGTCAGTCAGTCAGTCGGGACACTTCCTTTTATATATAGAGATTGATAAAGTACTCACATGTTGCAGATGATGTGTTATTCTGTTGTACAACGAGGTTTAGATGCACACATGCTTGCAATAAATTGGTTTTCAAAATTATTCTGTGGATTCACAGAGCGATTAATATTGATTTCCTGTACTGCAACAAAGAAATGATATTGTAAAACTTAATTCTTTTAAAACAAGAGTTTAAATAAGTTTGGTATTTCTGATTTCAGAAGTGGTTTCCTATATACAAATTCATTCTGGAGAGGATATCAGTAAAAGTGACTGTTAAAGATCTCTCCATTAAAACAAAATTAATATGTATAAATAATTGTAAATATTCGTCCCCAGTCACTTAAAAAATGAATGATACTGGTATAGTGAGCAGGGACAGGAAATCAGAGTAAAATGCAACGATAAAATAATGATATTGTAATACTGAATTCTTTTAAAACAGAGTAACTTTGGTATTACAAGCAATTTCTGATTTCAGAATGAAACTTTCACTCTGCAGCGGAGTGTGCGCTGATATGAAACTTCCTGGCAGATTAAAATTGTGTGAGGCGGCATCTTGAGTCGTGTCGGCATAGCACAGTCGGTAGTGCGTTTGCCCGCGAAAGGCAAAGGTCCCAGTTTTGAGTCCCGGTTCCGGCACACAATTTTAATCTGCCAGGAATTTTCATATCAGCGCACAATCAACTGCAGAGTGAAAGTTTCATTCTGGAAACATCCCTTAGGCTGTGGCTAAGCCATGTCTCCCCCATATCCTTTCTTCCAGGAGTGCTAGTCTTGCACGGTTCGCAGGAGAGCTTCTGTGAAGTTTGGAAAGTAGGAGGCGAGGTACTGGCGGAAGTAAAGTTGTGAGGCGACATCGTGAGTCGTGTCGGGATAGCACAGTCGGTAGAGCGCTTGCCCGAGAAAGGCAAAGGTCCCAGGTTCGAGTCCCGGTTCCAGCACACAATTTTAATCTGCCAGGAAGTTTCAATTTCTGATTTCATTAGTGGCTTCCTACATCCGAGTTTATTCAGGAGAGAATATCTGTAAAAGCGACTAGTAAACGTGTCTCCATAAGAATACTTTTAAAACAGAGTTCAAATAACTTCGGAATTACATGCAATTTCTGATTTTAGTAGTGGTTTTCTATATCCAAGATCATTCTGAAGAGAAAATCTGTAAAAGGAACTATTGAAGATATCTCCATTTGAAAAGATTATAATATTGATACTTCGCATTATAAAATATTAAAAAGCTAAATTGTCGTATTTTAACATCTAACTGTGAGAACTATCTCGAATAATGTCTAAACAGCGAAAATAAAAACGAAAATTCTGTGCGTCAGACCATAAAATATAAAATTCATAATTTTCTAGGTGGGTAACTGGTTTTGAAGTGCACATGGAGAGATTCGATGTAGTTTAAAAGTGAATTATTGAAATGTGGTTGCATATGACAAGGATAGTGTAGAGGTAGTGTCACTGATTGACATTTGAGCCTTCAAGAAATGATTGTTTTTTGTTGAGCAACGCCGGTCACGGTGGCCGAGGAGACTGAGGCGCTCCAGTCATGGTCTGCACGGCCACTACAGTCGGGGGTCGAATCCCCCCTCGGGCATGGATATTTGTGCCGTCTTTAGTATAAGGTAGTACATAAGTAGTTTGTAAGTTTAGGGACTGATAACCCTGTAGTTAAGTCCCCAAACCTTAACAAACATTTGAACATTTTGTTGAGCAACAGCAGCATTTCCCCTCTGGTGAACAGAGCACCTCTGTATGTGCAGCCCACCAGCCCATGTGGACAGCAGGACCTCCGCCACCGCCGGCCCTCAGCCGCACAGCCAGAGCCCTGCCTCCGCTGCGACACCCAGGGTCGCCTCCCACCACGGTCCCCAACATGAGGTCACTGCTGTCTCTCGCTTGAGGTGAGTTCAGTCACCTAATATCCACACTCTCCACAGCCTTAGTGCCAGCTATATAAACTGCAAATACGTCACTTCATTATAAATTTCCTGACAGCATATGCATTAAGTATGAAGAAGAGCAGATAGAGGAGGTTGACACTATTAAATTCCTGGGATTTACAGCTTGAAAATAAATTTAGTTGGGTGGAGCACACCTCAGAACTGCAGAAACGACTCAACAAATCTGTATTTTCAATACGAGTGTTATCGGACATAGGAGACATAAAAATAACAAAGATGGCATACTTTGCTTACTTTCATTCCCTAATGTCATGTGGTATAATATTTTCGGGTAACTCTTCAAGTCAGTCAAAAGTCTTCGAGTCCAAAAGCGTGTAATACGTGTTATTTGTGGAGTAAATTCACGGATGTCTTGTAGAAGCCTCTTCAAAGAACTGGGTATATTAACTACTGCCTCTCAGTATATTTATTCCTTAATGAAATTTGTCATGAATAATATATCCCTTTTCCCAACAAACAGCTCAGTTCATACACACAATACTAGAAATAAAAATGATCTACACAAGGTCTTAAAAGCACTTACTTTAGTTCAAAAAGGGGTCCACTACCCAGGAACACACATTTTCAATAATTTACCATCAAGTATAAAAAAATTACTACAAATAAAGATCAGTTTAAGAGGAGCCTAAAAGACTTTCTAGTGGCCAACTCCTCCTACTCCATTAGTGAATTTCTAAATTGTACCAAATGATGCATGCACTCATACTATATTAGTATTATTATATTATCAGCAAAAAAAACCTTAAAATGTAGGTATCTGTATTTGTATTCTAAGTGTATGTATTTGTATTAATATTATTAGTATTATCTATTATTGTACTTGTAAATTTTTTTCTTGACATGTTCCATATCCATGAGGATCCCCTCAACATGGATCTACGGTACAAATAACTAATCTAATCTAATCTAAATACACACAAGTTGATCATGGACTGTTATGTCTTACAACAAGGTTTACATACACACCTGCCTCCATAAAATTAATTTTACACTTTCTTATGAGTGTTTACGGGGACTTCGTACCTGCACTGCTCATAGTAGGTTAACTAGATTGCTATTGTCTTATTCACTATTAGACCTACTACTCTTGCAATACCCTCAACTGATTTTGTAATGTAACCCTATACTGACCTGACCTGTAATCCTGTTCATGTTTCCACCAAAGTTCACTAATGCCTGCTATATCTGACTTCAACCCACCCATTTCTCTTTTTAAATATTCTAACCTCCCTACTCCATTAAGGGACCTAACATGCCACATTCCGAAATGTAGAATGCCAGGTTGTCTTTCCTGATGACGACATCCTCCTGAGTAGTCCCTGCCCAGAGATTAGAATTTTTCTACATTTAGTTTCATTTAATTGTAATGTTAAAAATGTAAAATATGTAGAACGCCTGGTTAGCTTTAAGAGAGGGCCTGAAGGCCATAATCTTATCAGGTTTAGTAAATAAATAAAAATAAATATATCAAGAGGTGATAGTATGTGTGAAAACAAGAAACCTGCCAAGTAAACCGATGCTCTAATGATCATGTACTTCTGTGAAACACACCATTGCAAGGAAGACATGCTCATCTCTTATAAGGTTGCTATTACGTAATCGATGATGAATGTACGCTTTTGTCTTGTATTTGTCCATTCATGTACCATCAATATCAGGAACACTTTCCCAAAGAAATTATCTTCCAGCTTCCTGACATAAGTCAGTATCTTCCCCTTACTGGCAGTAGTTGCTGCTGACATTACTCTTTATTATAGAGCTTTTAAAGGAGCATCTATTTTGGATTAATTTTGTACCTTCGATTGTTTATGGATTGATTGTGCATAGAAATTTGAAGGGTTGTGGTACTATGTACCTGACAAAGCAAGCTTACTGCACTGATATTACTATGTGGTGATTGGGGATATATTGTACGTGAATGATTCATTTTGTACCAATTTCAGTAGCTTCTTCATAAATGGTGTTGCTTATTTGTGTTTTGCTCTGTTTGAGCTTTCAAGAAATGGTTGAATTTGCTATGGAACGGCAGCATTTGCCCACCAGTGAACAGTGAACAGAGTGCCCCTCTATGTGCAGCCCACCTGCCTCTGTGGACAGCGGGACCTGCCCCACGCCTGCCCTTCGGCCTCACAGCCAGAGCCCTGCCTCAGCTACGCCACCCATGGCCGCCTTCCACCATGGTCCCCCACAAAAGGACGCTGCTTTCTCTCTCTTGCGGTGAGTTGAGTCACTACATCTCTACAGTCTCAGTACTATTTATAGGATTGCTAACCAAACCGATTTATTGTATTTCGAATAAAGTACTCATACGTTGTAGATGGAGTATTATTCTGCAGAACAAGGTTTAGATGCAAATACGCTTGCAATAAATTTATTTTCAACTCTTCTTTGGATTCACAGATTGCTTAATACTGATATCCTGATAAAAATATAATTACTTAATTGTAAATATATAATTACTTTAGGCAGAACACAGACATCGCCGACATGGGGTGGCTTGCGTGCCCCAGCGATACAGATATCTGTACTGTATGTGCAACCACAGCGGAGGGGTGTTTGCGGAGAGGCCAGACAAACATGTCATTCCTGAAGAGGGACAGCTGCCTTTTTAGTAGTTACAGGGGAAAGTATATGGACGTTTGACTGAACTGGCCTTGTAACATCAGCCAACATGACTTTGCTATGCAGTAACTGCAAACAGCTAAAAGCTAGGGGAAACTACAGTCGTTAATTTTCCCGAGGACATGCAGCTCAACTGTATGAATATATGATGATGGTATTGTGTTGAGTAAAATATTCCAGAGATAAAATAGTCCCCCATTTGGATCTCTGGGTGGGGACTACTCAAGAAGATGTTATCATCAAGAAAAATAAAGCATGCATTCTACGGATTGTAGCATGGAATGCTCTTGCCCGTCAATTGGGTAGATGAGTTAGAAAATTTGAAAACAGAAATGGATATCCAGGAGTGCTAGTCGTTGTGGGGCGGCATCGTGAGTCGTGTCGGGACAGCACAGTCGGTAGTGCGCTTGCCAGCGAAAGGCAGAGGTCCCAGGTTCGAGTCCCGGTTCCGGCACACAATTTTAATCTGCCAGGAAGTTTCATATCAGTGCACACTCCGCTGCAGAGTGAAAGTTTTATTATGAGAATATCCCTTAGGCTGTGGCTAAACCATGTCTTCAACATATCCTTTCTTCCAGGAGTGCTAGTCTTGCATGGTTCGCAGGAGAGCTTCTGTGAACTTTGGAAAGTAGGAGGCGAGGTACTGGCAGAAGTAAAGTTGTGGGGCGGCATCTTGAGTCGTGTCGGGACAGCACAGTTGGTAGTGCGCTTGCCCGCGAAAGGCAAAGGTCCCGGGTTCGAGTCCCGGTTCCGGCACACAATTTTAATCTGCCAGGAAGTTTCATATCAGTGCACACTCCGCTGCAGAGTGAAAGTTTCATTCTAGAAATGGATAGTTTGACGTTAGATATGGTGGGGATTCTTGAAGGTCGGTGGCAGGATGAACAGGATTTTTGGTCAGGTGAGTACAGGGTTTAAATACAAAATAAGTTAGTTTTGATGCAGGAGCAGATCTGATAATGAATAAGAAAATAGGAATGTGGGTAAGTTACTATGAAGAGCGTAGTGAACACATTATAATAGCAATGACAGACACGAAGCCTACACCGACAACAGCAGTACAAGTTTATATGCAAACTAGCTCTGCCAATGATGAGGAGGTCAAAGAAATGTATGAGGAGATGAAAGAAATTATTAAGACTGTTAAAGGAGAAAAACTTAATTGTGATGGGGGACTGTAACTCAGTAGTGGGAAAGGGAAAAGAAGGACATGTAGTTGGTGAATATGGAGTGGGAAAAGGAATAAAAGAGGATATCACCTGGTAGAATTTTAAGCAGAGCACAATTTAATCATCAGAAATACTTGATTTAATCATCATGAAAGAAGCTTAAATACCAGGAAGAGACAAGTAAACACTGGGAGGTACCATATTGACTTTATAATGGTAAGGCAAAGGTTTAGAAACCGGGTTTTGAACTGTAAGACATATCCAGCAGCAGATATAGACTCTGACCATAACTTATTAGTTATGAACTGTAGATTAAAACTTAAGAGACTGGAAAAAGGTAGAAAATTAAGGAGATGGAATCTGTATAATTGAAGGAACTAGAAGTCGTTGAGGGCTAAGGCAAGGTTTGTCTGAAATGGGAGAAAGTAACACAGTCGAAGGAGAATGGGTAGCTCTGAGAGATAGAGTAGTGAGGGCCTCAGAGGATCATATAGGCAGTAGAACAAGGCCTAACAGAAATCCTTGGATAACACCAGGGATACTAAACTTAATTGATGAAAGGTAAAAATATAAAAATTCAACAAATGAAGCAGGCAAAAGGGTGCACAGACTTCTGAAAAATGAGGTTGACAGAGAGTGGTCACTAGCTAAGCAGAAATAGTGGCTTGAGGAGAAATGCAAGACCGTAGAAGAATTTATAAATAGGGGAACAATAGATACAATCTGTGGGAAAATAAAAGGGACATTTGGAGACAAGAAAAGCAGTGGTGTGAATATAAAGAACTTAGATGGAAAACCTGTACTAAGCAAAGAGGGGAAAGCTGAACTGTGGACGGTATATATTGAGGGCCTGTACAAAGAAAATAAAACCGAAGGCAGTATTCTAGAAATGGAAGCCTAAGGAGAGGAAGATGAGACCGAAGATACTATACTGCGAGAAGAATTTGATGGAGCATTAAGAGATCTGAGTCGAAACAAGCCCCCTGGAGTAGATGATATTCTGTCTGAACTGCTATTATTGTTAGGAGAGCCAGTCATGAAGAAATTGTTCCACCTGGTATGGAAGATGTATGAGACAGGAGAAATACCTTCAGACTTGAAGAATAATATAGTGATTCCAATTCCAAAGAAAACAAGTGCAGACAAATTAGAAAATTATAGACCTATCAGTTTAATAAGTGATGCTTCCAAATTAGTAAGACGAATTATTTACAGACGAATAGAAAAGCGTAGAATTGTACTTTGGGGAAGATCAGTTTGGATTTAGGAGAAATGTAGGAACACAAGACTCTATGCTCACACTACGACGTATCTTGAAAGACAGGTCAAGGAAAGTGAAACCTACGTTTTTAGCATTTGTGGTTCTGGAGAAAGGTTTCGAGAATGTTCTCTGGAATGCACTGTTTCAAATTCTGAAGGTAACAGGCGTAAAATATAGGGGGCAAATAGTTATATTCATCTTATACAAAACCCAGACAGCAATTATTAGAATCGAAGAGCGGGAAAGGGTCGCAGTGGTAGGAAAGGGAGAAATTTGGATAGGATATTAAAGTTCAGTGCGAGGATATAAAAACCTCACAGTTTGCTGATGACATAGTAATGCTGTTGGAGACAGCAAAGGACTTGGAAGAGCAGTTAGATGGAATGGACAGTGTCTTGAAAGGAAGATATAAGATGAATATTAACAAGAGTAAAACGAGATTAATGGAACGTAGGGTCAGAAAATCAGGCGATGCTGAAGGCATTAGATTAGGCAATGAGACAATAAAAGTAGTAGATGAGTTTTGTTATTTAGGTAGCAACTTCTGATGGCCGATGTAAATAAGATATAAAATGCAGAAAAACTATAGAAAGAAAAGCTTTCTAATATTAGTTTAAATATAAGGAAGTCCTTTCTGAAAGCTTTTGTCTGGAGTGTAGCATTGTATGGTAGTGAAATGTGGATGATAAGGAGTTCAGACAAAAAGATCATAGAAGCTTTCGTGTGCTACAGGCGATTGATGAATATTAGATGGGTAGATAACATAACTAATGAAGAGGTGCTCAACAGAATTGGGGAGAAAAGGAGTTTCTCTAACATCCTGACTAAGAGAAGGGATAGGTTGGTGGGACACATTCTGAGAAATAAAGGATTCGTCAACTTAGCATTAGAGGGAAGCGTGTGAGGTAAAAATCGTAGAAGGAAGCGGAAGGTCGAATACAGTAAGCAGATTCAAAAAGATATCGGTTGCCGTTCGTATTCTCAATTGAAGAGGCTTGCACAGGACAGGGTAGTGCGGAGAATTGCATCAAACTAGTCTGCGGACAGAAGACCACAACAATTACTTTAAAACAGTCCTTACATAACTTTGGTATTACAGGTAACTTCTGATTTCAATAGTAGTTTCCTGTATCCAAGTTTATCCTGGAGAAAAATCTGGAAAAGAGACTATCAAAGTTATCTGCATAAAAATATTTTGTGTGAATAAATAATTGCAAATATTCGTTCCCAATCGTCTTTTGAGCTGGGACAGGGAATCAAAGTATTATGAAACTATAAAATAATGATACAGAATTTTGTGTCTGCTTTTTTTACATATGTAAATTTTGAAACATATTTAAATTGACTCCTTGATACAGATTCATATTATGCTAAAGTCAAAGTTTGTGTCCTACTTGATCTAAACAGAGTGATGATTTGGGATGGCTAGGATGGGGGGGGGGAGGGGCGGGGAAGACTATACATCTTGAGCCATGGTGTGTCAAATTGATGAGTAAAAAGACACGTTGTAGGATTTGCATATACATGCTGGATTTTGACATTTTCAGAAGAGTAATACAATCATTGATCTGATTTCTAAATGAAAAATTACAACAACAAAAAATTAAAAAATAACTTACTTATTATTTCTATTAATTATTTCGTGGAGTGGATGCTTAGACCCCTGCCCAACTCCTTACATACACCACTGCCTAACTAACTAGTTATTTCTCATTAAAAACTGACCTTCACAAGCCATAAAACGTAACGGTGTGAGTTGGCATGTGGTACTCATTGACTCAAACAACGCACTGTATGTGCGGTGCTATTGGAGAGGGATCTTTGGAATGGTCAGATCATCCTGTGTTTCATGACTATAGGTAGGAGCCCACCAGTAATTGCAAGTGCAACATTCTAGACATAAATTAGATGATTTTGTCCCATTTAATGAATGATAATTATGATATCTTGCTGTATAAAACATTAAAAAGCAAAACTGTCTTATTTTAATATGTGATTGCATCGATTTTATAGACCTACTAGCTGAACCCCCGCTGCTTTGCATGTGTAGGCTGGTTGGTCTGCACCAGTTGTTTCTTTTTATCCTGATGAAGAATCCATATCTCAGTTTCGTAGTTATAGCTTGAAATTTGAGTTAACACCACCATATTTTTTAAAATCAATTTTTGCATCTCGTATTTCACCCCCTTATTGGTCGAATTTACAAAAATATCAAAACACGTCTCTTTTAAATTTGAAGCCCGAATACAAATCCGAAAATTTGTAGTTTTTAACTTCAAAATTGCCTAAATAGCAACATATTTCCGAAAAAACCTCTCTCCTTAACCCCATTGATGGTAGAATTTCCAATTTTTTTTTAATTCTAACGAACAATATAATACCAATTTTTCGAAAAGAATTTTTGATCCCCTATTTTACCCCCTTAGTTGTTGCATTTCCAAAAATACCAAAACACGTGTCTTTAATCCTGATCAAGAGTCGATATCCTAAGTTTCGTAGTTATAGTTTGAAATTTGAGCTAACAGCAACATATTTTTGAAAAACAATTTTTTGCGTACTCTATTTTACCCCCTTATTGGTTGAATTTCAAAAAATTCCGAAACACGTGCCTTTTAAATTTGAACCCAGAATCCAAATCCGAAAATAAAAATCATTGTTTTTTAATCCTGACCAAGATTCCATATCCGAAGTTTCGTAGTTGTAGCTTAAAATTTGAGTTAACAGCAACATATTTTTGTAAATCAATTTTTTGCGTCACCCCATTTACCCCCTTATTTGTCGAATTTGAAAAATGCCGAAACACGTGTCTTTTTAATTCGAACCCTGAATTACAAACCAAAATTATGTAGTTTTAGCTTCAAAATTGCGTAAATAGCTACGTATTTTCAAAAAACGTTTCATCCCCTATTTCACCCCCTTACGGACGGAATATCGAAAAATCGCTTCTTAAATGACGCTTACAGAATAAGATCAACACCTTGCACAAATTTCAAGTTTCTATCTTCAGTAGTTTGGGCTGGGCGATGATGAGTCAGTCAGTCAGTCAGTCAATTGGGAAACTTCCTTTTATATATAGAGATGTCACAAGCATGAAATTAAAAAACGACAGTCAGGTCAGAACATAAAATATAAAATTCATAATTTTCTTGGTGGTGTAATTAATTTTGAACAGGATATGGACAAGTTCAATTTTGATGAAAAATGAAGTAATCAGGCCAATTCCCACTGTCTGTCACGTCAACGTCATGTCACGGAACCGTCACGTCAAGTTGTATTCACACTGTCCGTCCGTGTCCGTCACGTCAATTCGTCCATCTCAATACGCGATGTTGAAAGTGAGGTTATGAGTGGCGATGTGTTACGTAGAAAGTCATAGTTTAATACTAGAAAGGGGGAACAACAACGCTAAATGTTATTAACGACCAAAGAAAACTTTACAGTGTATATTTTTGCCGAACTTACTGGAAACTGAAACAACATTTCAAAACATCGACATCTATTTTCAAGCAAAAAATAAACATATGAAGACATCAAACCATACTTGTAAGAGCATAAATAGCGCCTGTAAACTTTACCCATTACGATTTGCTCACTGACATTGTTAATACCGTCGTAAACAACTGAATTTTTGTCTTACATTAGAACGGACTTTTTCATTTAAACTGTTATTTAATGAAAAATGCGTAATCAATTTACAATCTTATTCAAATAAACAGTTTGCTTCAGTCATTTCTGTTACAATGTTACGTAACATAAATCATTTTTTGGTTTCAGATATCCGACCTCGATTTTAGGGGGACACTCAATTGACAAAAATATTTAAGTCGTCACGAAACATTTGAGATTTACCCCTAAAACGAGGTGCAACAACAACATAAAGATGAATAAGACACATTTGCATATAAACAGTGCAATCGTCGACTGCAACATTTAATTCGCGTGACGAAAATAGGTTAACTTCCGATGTTAGCAGACGGCCGTACCGTGAAAACATTCTTCTCGAGAAAGCTTGACGTGACGTTGACGTGACGTGACGATCCGGTGACGGCCTGTGTGAATGCCACCATTAGAAATACATTGCAGAATGTTCTGACGGACGGTGACGTGACGTGATGTGACGGTCCGGTGACGGCCTGTGTGAATGCCACCATTAAAAATACATTGCGGAATGGTGAGACGGACGGTGACGTGACGTGACGTGACGGTCCGGTGACGGCCTGTGTGAAAGCCACCATTAGAAATACATTGCAGAATGGTCAGACGGACGGTGACGCGACGGTTCGGTGATGGCCAGTGTGAATGCCACCATTAAAAATACATTGCGGAATGGTGAGACGGACGGTGACGTGACGTGACGTGACGGTCCGGTGACGGCCTGTGTGAAAGCCACCATTAGAAATACATTGCAGAATGGTCAGACGGACGGTGACGCGACGGTTCGGTGATGGCCAGTGTGAATGCCACCATTAAAAATACATTGCGGAATGGTGAGACGGACGGTGACGTGACGTGACGTGACGGTCCGGTGACGGCCTGTGTGAAAGCCACCATTAGAAATACATTGCAGAATGGTCAGACGGACGGTGACGCGACGGTTCGGTGATGGCCAGTGTGAATGCCACCATTAAAAATACATTGCGGAATGGTGAGACGGACGGTGACGTGACGTGACGTGACGGTCCGGTGACGGCCTGTGTGAAAGCCACCATTAGAAATACATTGCAGAATGGTCAGACGGACGGTGACGCGACGGTTCGGTGATGGCCAGTGTGAATGCCACCATTAAAAATACATTGCGGAATGGTGAGACGGACGGTGACGTGACGTGACGTGACGGTCCGGTGACGGCCTGTGTGAAAGCCACCATTAGAAATACATTGCAGAATGGTCAGACGGACGGTGACGCGACGGTTCGGTGATGGCCAGTGTGAATGCCACCATTAAAAATACATTGCGGAATGGTGAGACGGACGGTGACGTGACGTGACGTGACGGTCCGGTGACGGCCTGTGTGAAAGCCACCATTAGAAATACATTGCAGAATGGTCAGACGGACGGTGACGCGACGGTTCGGTGATGGCCAGTGTGAATGCCACCATTAAAAATACATTGCGGAATGGTGAGACGGACGGTGACGTGACGTGACGTGACGGTCCGGTGACGGCCTGTGTGAAAGCCACCATTAGAAATACATTGCAGAATGGTCAGACGGACGGTGACGCGACGGTTCGGTGATGGCCAGTGTGAATGCCACCATTAAAAATACATTGCGGAATGGTGAGACGGACGGTGACGTGACGTGACGTGACGGTCCGGTGACGGCCTGTGTGAAAGCCACCATTAGAAATACATTGCAGAATGGTCAGACGGACGGTGACGCGACGGTTCGGTGATGGCCAGTGTGAATGCCACCATTAAAAATACATTGCGGAATGGTGAGACGGACGGTGACGTGACGTGACGTGACGGTCCGGTGACGGCCTGTGTGAAAGCCACCATTAGAAATACATTGCAGAATGGTCAGACGGACGGTGACGCGACGGTTCGGTGATGGCCAGTGTGAATGCCACCATTAGAAATACATTGCAGAATGTTCTGACGGACGGTGACGTGATGTGACGGTTCGGTGATGGCCAGTGTGAATGCCACCATTAGAAATACATTGCGGAATGTTCTGACGGACGGAGACGTGACGTGACGGTCCGGTGACGGCCAGTGTGAATGCCACCATTAGAAATACATTGCGGAATGGTCTGACGGACGGTGACGTGACGTGACGTGACGTGACGTGACGTGACGTGACGTGACGGACAGTGCGAATTGGCCTTTCAGATGTGGTTGCAGGAAGGACAAGGCAGTTGACAAGGGCAGCGCAGACAAAAAGGCAGAAATTGACGTTTGAGCTTTCAACAAATCATTGTTTTTTGCTGAGGCGCATTAGGAATAGCCGTAGCGTGAGCAGAGTGCCTCTGTATGTGCAGCCCACCAGCCCATGCGGACAGTGGGACCTCCGCCACCGCCACCACTCCGCCGCGCAGCCAGAGCCCTGCCTCCGCTGCGACACCCAGGGTGGACTCCCACCACGGCCCCTCACATGCCGACACTGCCGTCTCTCGCTTGAGGTGAGTTCAGTCACTAAATATACACACTCTGCACAATCTTACTGCACAGACATACATTACTAGACTGGCAAACGCGCCTCTGTGACTGAAGCCGGAAGCCGCCATCTTGCCTCACATCACGTCAAAAAGTCTCCGTAGGGTACTGCTATGTTCTTCTGACACGATACGGCTTTTTAAGTTTTACGATTTCTTTTGAACATGATTTGCATTTAAGCTAATACTTCCGCAATAATTGAATTTAACATACGGGCCTACATTGTCGAATCGTGTTACGAAAAGAACGTGTTACGTACGGTTAAATTTTACTTCCCGTCCTGGCGGTGATTGTGTTGTCAATCGCGTGACGCATTGGCATTAGCCTATCGCGTGACAACGCAAATTTGTATTCAAATTCTTCGTTTTACAAGGGCAATTACTTTTACAGAGTGAACGAGGGTACATACAAAAACCTGTCAATCATAGAGAGGAACAGCGTTATTTTTTTACTTCTTCGTCTGTACAAAACACTAATCAAGTCACACTATGGTGATTTCTAAGAATATAAGCATCTTGGTGAGCGCTTTCTAACGTTTGTTGATGTTGCCAACACATTCACATGACGCAGTCGGGAGGTAAGTAAAATTTTACTGTTACGTATCGGTACATTTAAAGCAGATGTAATTATCGAAAAAACACTAAGAATAATGACGATTGTGTCATCCACGACAAATGGCACATTTATAACGGTCATACTATTAAAAGAAAGCCAAAATTAGTCGAAAATGATAACAGATGAGGCCTAATAAAAACAGAAAACGCGACGCGATTTATTAGTGTATGTGTCAAATATTTCGTAAGGGCTCTCAAAATAATAAGGATACGGGTTGTCCACGATAAACAACACTTTTCAAATGACCACACTACTGAAATAAAATCCGAAGTTGAATTTAATTGGTGGCATTAATAATAACAGCAAATCAATACAACTCATTCCTGTATGTGACAAGCTTACTGCAGCTGAAAAATTTACAGCCATATACATCACACGCATTTCCTATATGTCAAAACTCTAAAGACGGCGTAGTTACGTCAGTTCATTCATATTTTACGACTGTTTTCTGTAATACCACACACGACTGCTTACTAGGTTATAGTATAGAAATATGGCGGGGAGACTTCAGTGACACCAGTGATACTGTATATGGCATTGCCAGTCTATTAATATATGTCTGTGTCTTACTGCCGGATAAGGGAACTTCTTTTGAATTTCGATAAATTTCACACTGGATGGTCGTTGTTGTTGTTATGGTCTTCAGTCCGGAGACTGGTTTGATGCAGCTCTCTACCCTACCCTATCCTGAGCGAACCTTTTCATCGCCTCATAATAACGGCAACCCACATCCACTTGAATCTGCTTAATAAACGCGTCTCTTGGTCTCCCTCTGCGACTTTTACCCCACGCACTTCCCTCCAATGCTACATTTAAGAATCCTCGATGTCTAAGAATGTGTCCTAACAATCGATCCCTTCTATTACTCAAGGTATGCCAGAAATTCCTTTTCTCCCCAATTCTCTTCAGTACTTCCTCATTAGTTACGCGGTCCACCCACCTAATCTTCAGCATTCTTCTGTAGCACCACATTTCAAATGCCTCTATTCTCTTCCTGTCCGCACAGTTTATCGTTCATGTTTCACTCCCGTACAAGGTAACACTCCACACAAATGCCTTCAGAAAAGGCTTCCTTGCACTTCAATTAATATTCGATGTTAGCAAATTTCTCTTTTTCAAAAAAAGGTTTTCTTCCCATTGCCATTTTGCATTTTATGTACTCTGTACTGCGACCGTCATAGGTCATTTTACTACCCAAGTAACAAAACTCATCTACCACCTTTATTGTTTCGTTACCTATTCCTTCAGCATTGCCTGATTTTCTAAGTCTGCATTCCATTATCTTTCTTTTGCTCTTGTTATGTTCGTTTTATACGCTCGCTTCAACACATTGTCCGTTCCATTCAACTGCTCTTTCAGGTCCTTTGCTGTCTCTGACAGAATTATAATGTCATCAGCAAAATGCAATGTTTTTATTTCCCCACCCTGAAGTTTAATCCCTATTCCAAGTTTTTCCTTGCTTTCCTTCACTGCCTGCTCAATGTACAAATTGAATAACATCGGAGAAAGGCTACAACCCTGTCTTACTCCCTTCCCAACTGATGCTTCCCTTTCATGCGCTTCAAGTCTAATAACTGCGGTCTGGCTTTTGTACAAGTTGTAAATAAGTCTCCTTTCCCTGTATTTTACCCCTGATGACTTCAGAATTTGAAAGAGTGTATTCCAGTCAACATTGTCAAAAGCTTTCTCCAAATCTACAAAAGCTAAATATGTAGGTTTGCCTTTCCTTAATCTATTTTCTAAGATAAGTCGTAAAGTGGGTATTGCCTCCCGGGTTCCTATGTTCCTTCTGAATCCAAACTAATCTTACCCGAGGTCAGTTTCTACCAGCTTTTCCATTATCCTGTAGATAATTCGTGTTAAAATTTTGCAACCATGACCTATCAAACTGATGGTTCTGTAATTAGCTTTTCTATAACGTGCAATTTCTGCTTTTGATTAATACTATTTTATATGCAAGTTTACCGTTGGAATAGGGGCAGAAATGACTATCGTATCACTGTTAAGGCTAAAAGAGACTTCTGTCAATAAATAATTGTAAATATCAGTTCTTGCTGTAGTGAAAAATAATGTTGTTTGTTAAGTTTAAGGGACTTAGCAGCAGAGTCATAAGTCCCTAAACATAAAAACTAGTTATGAACTAGCTTATACTAAATACGACACAAACATCCGTGCTCGAGGGTGGATTCGAACCCCCGACCGTGGCGGCCATGCAGACTGTGACTGGCATGTCGCACACCGCTCAGCCACTGCGGTCGGCGTGAAAAATAAATGCTGAGGTATAGTGAGCAGAGTCATACAAGCCAAGTAATACACAATGATAAAATAAT
This sequence comes from Locusta migratoria, assembly GCA_026315105.1. Lineage (NCBI taxonomy): Eukaryota > Metazoa > Arthropoda > Insecta > Orthoptera > Acrididae > Locusta > Locusta migratoria. Next base: position 79,846,802 of record CM048752.1, read on the forward strand.
TATACATTCCTCCGATCTCCTCATCGCCGTGCCAGATTAGCTGTGCATATTGGGGTATCCTGCTGTGGTGCATCAGCTGTTCGCCGTCAGGGATTCGAGTCCCCCCTCAGGCATGGGTGTTTGTGTTGTCCTTAGGTTAGTTTACCTTAGTTTAAGTAGTTTGTAAGCTAAGGACTAATAACCACACTGTTCAGTCTGATAGATTTACAGACATTTGGACATTTTAAATCTCCTCATCATTGACATAACTAGTTGGCATATAAACTTTTACTACAATACTCCAGGTTAGCTTTGTAACTGTCTTCACTACAATGATGTGATCACTGCGCTGCTGATAGTAGTACACCTGCATTCCTTTTTTCTTATTCATTATTAGACCTACGCCTATAATACCCCCAACTGATTTTGTAATTGCAACCCTGTACTCACCGGACATGATATCCTGTTCATCTTTTCCATCAAACTTCACTAATCACTTCTATGTCTGCATTCAACCATTCTTTTCCTCATTGTTCTTTCATTACCTAGGTGGGGCAGGCTTGCAGTGCCTCAGGTGCCCTTAAGCGTACATTCCACCTGGAATGCAAAACACTGCTTTATTATACACTGAAACTAGTTTCAGCACCTCTGTGCCATCATCAGTGGGTTTTCCATTTATTTAATGCTTCTGATGATGACAGAGATGACGGCACAAATGAAGGCCCAGAGGCGTTGCAACTAGTTTGGGTGTATAAAAAAAACAGTTTTTGCAAACCATGCGGACCTCATACACAGAAATATTTTACTGCAAATATGGCAATAATAAGAGCTGCATATCGAGAAAATACTGAACAGAATTTATACATGAAACGAAGTAGACAATAAATAAAATGGAGTATAAAAGAAGGCAAGAAACATAAAATGGTGTAAAAAGAATGATGTGAATCTCGTAAAATGAGGTAACAAATGTGAAGAATTACACAAAAATACAATGCAAAGAAAACGGAGAAAATGCTACACTGAGGCATTGAGTCAAACAGATGTTTAAAATACATAGGTGTCGGCTGCAGGATGGCCGTTCATAGTTTTGTTAAAAAGCACTGACTTGTTACACAGTCGAAGCACACACAGCTGACGATGAATGTGAAGAGTGTTGATGGGGGAGGAGGTGCAGGAGGAAAGAAAGAGAGGTTGGGAGAGAGGGATCGGATGAGGGGTGACAGATGAGGTGGGGGAAGGAGGTGGGAGGGACCAAAGGGCCGTGGGGGACCCGAGGATGTTGGGGTGTCCCAGGAAGTTGTAAGGAGCAGGAAGGGGCTACCAATGAGGTAAGGGACGGAGGGGTGGTGCTCTCAAGGAGGATCTATAAGGGAGGAGGGGGAGGCAGAGGGAGGATAAGAGCTGGTGCAAAGGGTAAACGTCTGGGCGGAAGGCATCGTCAGGGAGGGCGAGGGTGCAGAAATTGCCACAGGACAAGATAAGTAGGTAGACAGGCAGGGAACGGGGGGGTACCTTGGTGCCTGTGTGGCAACAGACCGGGATTGGTGACAGGAGGAGGGACAGGTGGGTTTGGGGGACCCAGTTTATCGCAGAGGAAAAAGAGGCAGAAGTGTTCAATGAAGCGGACAAGGCGAGGGAAGGGGATGAGGTCATAGGTGAGCCAGGTGGGGGACGGTGGGTAGGTGGAGATATGGAAGGCGAGGCGGAGGGCATGGCGCTGCTGGATCTCCAGGATTTGTAAAAGAATGGGGGGAGGGCGGAGATCCAGGCAGGATGGGAGATGCGAAGGATGGCTGGGTGCTGAAAGCTTCGTATGTACAGAGTACGATGGAAGGGTTTACACCCCAGGTTCAGCTAACTAGGAGTTTGAGGAAGCAGAGACAGGAGCAGGCTTTTTCCGGATAGGATGCGATCAATAGTGAGGCCCAGGTATTTTAGGTTGAGGTGGATGGGACAGTGATGGAGAGTGGGATAGAAATGGGGATAGAAGGTAGCGGGTGGTACAATCTATGATGATCACCTGAGTTTTGGCAGGGTTTATAGATGGAAGACACTGGTTGCACCAAATGATGAAAAGATCAAGCTTTTCTTGAAAAAGACAGAATGTGCGAGGATAGGACCTAAAGGCAAGGAAGGCAGAGTCATCAGCATATTGGAAACGGTGTATGGGGGAGGGGGGCAGGCTTGGGCTATCTGAGGTATACAAGAGATAAAGAAGGGGAGAAAGGATGGAATCTTGGGGCATGCCAGCAGAGGAATAGAAAAGACAGGAGTTGGTGTTATGGATGGATGGATGGTAACATAAGTGGAGTGGTTGAAGAGGGAGGAGGCAATGACCTGGAAGGGGTTCATGGGAAGAGTATAGGTTTGGAATTTGATGAGCATACTGGAAAGTCAGACCCAATTGTAGGCCCGTTCAAGGACTAAGAACATAAAGATGGTGGCACAATGGAAATTGAGTTGAAGGGAAAGGAGTTGGGTAAGACGAAGGAGTTGGTCATCAGTGGCGAAGGGAGGGTGAAAACCACATTGAGTATGAGTGAGGAGGTGGGGAAGACGGAGATGGTGATGGATTCGACAGGATAGGATGCTATACATATCATTGTAAATAGAAATTTACTAACCCTGAGACTGTTTTTCTTCTAGAATTTGTCAAAGACATTAAAGATAAAGGTGAAGCATTGAATTAAAATTAGATTCAAAGACCTTACTGAACACCAGTATGAGGCAGATTGGATGGTAGAAGGAGGAATCAGAGGGGGGTTTGATAGGTTTAAGGAACATGAGAATTCAGGAGATTTTCCACATGCGAGGGTAGTAATCAGTGTACAGAATGGTGGTATAGAGGGTTGCTGGGGTGGCAAGGAAAGGGAGGGGTATTCACGGAGGTGGCGGTGATACATTCGTAGCTGGGAGCAGTGTTGCATTTTGTGCAGAGTGTCAACTATAGATCGTGTGCAGTGATGGGTGTATTGATGTCTGGGAGATAGGGGGGAGAGTGAGACGGCCGTTTTCTCATGGACTTCTGGGAAAAGGGTATAATCGAAGTGGGCATTGTCTGGGATGGCGAAGATTTCGTAAAGGAAGGAGGCGAAATGGTCTGATAGGCGGGGGTGGGATTGGACCAAGTAAGGCGGTGGAAGGCGTTGCAATACTGGGATGAGTCTATGAGATATAGGCATTGTGTAACTATCTTTCACCAATGCTGGCGTTTTTTGGCAGTCAAAAGACTGTACACATGTCGTTGTTGTTTCCGATCGTGTAGGAATGTATCCTGGTCATGGGTGCAGAGAAAGAAGCGCTAGAGATGGCAGGATACCAATAGAAGGACTGCCCATGGGTGAAGGGTGGACGGTGAGGGTGTATGGCTTTGGTAAGAATCTGGGATTGGATGGCATCAGTCAAGGTCTGTTGGAGGAAGGAGGCCGCATGATCTACGAGGCGCGTCCAGAAAGTAAGTTCCGTTTGTTAATAAAATGAAATTGTACACAGATACAGAAGAAATTTTTATTGCACAAAATTCTACAACTCTTAACCTACTTTTCCAAATAACTGCCAAAATTTTGCAGGCATTTGTCACAGCGTGGCACTACGTTTAATATACCTTCTCCAACGAAATCTGCCGCCTGTGTCTTCAACCAGTTGGAAACAGTTACTGTCAGCTCGTCGTCATTGGTGAAGCGATGGCCGCCAAGGAAAGACTTGAGATGTAAGAACAGATGAAAGTCGCGTGAACCAGTTCTTCTGTAACCAAAGGTGGACGCCCACTTCATTCTTCATCGTGCACATCACTACGCCCGCCATTGAACTCTCGGACCCATCTTCTCACCATCGAATCACTCATCGCATTTGGTCCGTAAACATCGCACATTTTCAGATAAATTTCACTTGGTTTCACTTTCCTCGCAATCAGAAACCGAATCACCGACCTGATTTCACAGTCGGCGGGATTTTCAATCAACGCCGACATTTCAAACAAGCACAACAAAGCGTACGTAACTGACAGCGATCTCCAAATTGCGCACGTTCTTCTCCTTGACACATTTCGTCTACAGCGCATATGCGGAACTGCAATCGCACCGCTGCAGCGGAGATAAATTGAAACGGAAATTACTTTCTGGACGCGCCTCGTATATTGGTAGGGGAGTTGAGGGGAAGGAAGTAGTTTTGAACCAATTGGGATAAGGAAAGGCAAAAGTCATTCCAATCTGCTCGGGAATAATCGTGGATAAGTCAAGGAGGTGGTGGTGGGCGAGGTTTCTTGGAGCGAGGGACATTTGAGGTGAACGTAATGAGAATGTGGTTGTGGTCACTGCCAATAGGGTCAAGTACTTCATTAGTAATGTGGCCCAGGAGGTCAGGAGAAATGAAGATGATGTCAGGGGTGGTGGTGCTGCAAGGGTTGGCCGGGAGGGTGATGACGTCACCACTGATGGTGGGAAGGAACTGATGCCACTGGTGGATTTCAACCGGAGAGTGGAAATGCATACTGAGGTCTGCCATGATCTTGTAGGTCGAAAGGGAGAAATCAATAAGGGCCAGGATGTCATATGGAAGAGAAGTGTGCGAGTGGACATATGTAGATAGGGGCACAGGTAATGGCAAGGGAAGGAAGAAACAAGGTATGTTCTTAAGGGAGATTAAGGAGAGGATGTGGCTGAACTGGGTGCTGGAAGAGGTGCCCAAAACCCACAACAACTGGAGCATGGGGGTGAGAGGAGTTGTGGCGGTGGAGGAGGTAGGGGCTACTGTTAACAGCTGGTGGGGAAGGAGACAGGTATCATTGAGAGGAAAGGCATTCATTGGGGAAGGGTGGTCAGAAGAAGGAGTTTATTGGAGGGTTACTTCAACCCATCAATTTCCCTTTCGTAAACTATTCTATCTAAATGGTATCAGCTTGTTTTCAATTCGCTCCCTTGATCTTTCAAGAAATGATTGACTGTCACCTCCAGTAACAAGAGTGCCTTTATGTGTGCAGCGCACCAGCCCATGCAGACAGTGTGGCCTCCCCCACCGCTGCCAGTCAGCCGCTCAGCCAGAGCCCTGCCTCCGCCTCGCCACCCGTGGCTGCCACCCTCCATGGTGCCCCACGTGAAGATGCCTCCGTCTCGTGCTTCTGGTGAGTTCGATCACTGTATCTCCACAGTCTCCACAATCTTATTACGATTTACAGGCCGGTTGCAGTGGCCGAGCGGTCTGCGGCGCGTATGTCACAGTCTGCACGGCCACTAGATTGGGGGTTCGAATCCCCCCTCGGGCATGGACGTTTGTGTCGTCTTTAATATAAGGTAGTTCATAAGTAGTTTGTAAGTTTAGGTACTGATGACCCCACAGTTAAGTCCCTTAAGCTTAACAGACATTTGAACCATTTACAGATACAATAAACAAGTCACTTCATTGTATTTTGGAGAAACTACACACATTTTATTCCTGGAGTGTTACTCTCTACAACAAGCTTAACATAAACATAAATTTGCATCAAAGAGTTTTTCCACATTCATCTGTGGATATAAAGGGTAAATACCATTAATTTTCAAACACAAATGACCCACTCAGTGCAAGTGAAGCTGTAAAACGATTCAATTTTACATCAGTGCTGGAGGAATTCTGTATTACATGATATTTCTGGTATCAGAAATAGTTTCTTCTTTCTAAATTAATGCTCTACACAAAAATGTGGAAAAGAAACTATTGATATGTGTCAGCTGTACAAAACAATGAATTTGTTAAATGAATAATTGTAAATGATGGTGTTTGAAATGTCTGATGTGATTAAATGACTCTTTCAGACATTTTTATAAGTTAATAAAGGAAGAAACAGATTTGGTCGCATGAAACCTTTATTTCACGACTGCATATTGATTTCTGTGACTGAGTAGCCGTCTTCAGTGTTGTAATAGACTCAAAAACCAAATCGACCTCATTAGACATATAAGTATTTACAGTAGGAAGAACAAACACAAAAAGAAACTAGCCGGCCGAAGTGGCTGAGCGGTCTGCTGCGCACCAGTCATAGTCTGCTCGGCCACTATGGTCGGGGGTTCGAATCCCCCCTCGGGCATGGATGTTTGCGTCGTCTTATTTCATAAGTAGTCTGTAAATTTAGGGACTGATGACCCCACAGTTAGGTCCCTTAAGCTTAACAAACATTTGAACTTTTATTGATAGATCTGAAGCATTGAATTAAAATTTGTGGTGCGGCCGGGAATCGAACCCGGACCTCTATGCTTACTAGGCAGACGTCGTAACCGTTAGACTATCACACCACTAACGATTAAGGCGCCTCGGAATAGTCTATGTACGATTTCCCTCCACAACACAAACTTTAATTCAGCTTCTTTGTTCCAAAGATAATTGCCACTACTGCCAAGGCTCTCCATGCAGCAGAATAGCACCTCAGCAATGGACATGGTGGAACAATCGTGTTACGGTGATATAAATATCAATTAATGCAATTAAAGAATCCCAGAGACGGATTTACGTCTGAAATATGTCACAAATTTTAATTCAATGCTTCAGATCTATCAATAATGTCTTTGACATATTTGAGACGTAAATCCGTCTCTGGGATTCTTTAATTGTACTATTTGAACTTTTTTTTTAAAGAGAAAATCTTTAAGTCATACCTAGAATCGGATCCCTGTAGGCCCACATACCCTAGCAATTTGCATTTTAACACGAGAGTGTCACTGTATACATTCAATGAAATTTAGCTATGATACAGGTAACAAGAAGATTCCATACACAGTAGTATTTGAAAAAATCAAATGAAAATCAAAAATAAAAACAGTATTTCAGAAGCAATATTGCAAGTCTATTATGTTACACAGTATGTTAACCAAAATTGCGAAATATGTCAAGCTCAAAATGCACAAGTTAATAATTATGTCGGCAGGAAGAGTTCATTGTTTAAAAAATGAAATGCAATTCATTTAACAAGGATTTACAAAATCTAGGCCACCTGTGCTTTCTGTCAATATGACCAGTACCTTCATTCGAAAGATGTCATAGCCCTCTATAAATTTGCAACAACCTCAACTGTCTCGTCAGTGCTCAGGTCAATCCAAGTATACATAAGCATAATCAGATCATGTCCTTTAAACCTGGAAACCTGCATTTTATCATTAAACAAATACAAATGTGTACTAAATCAGTAGATTGATCGACTGCCATTAAACTTTTAACAAAACAAAAGAAAGAAAACATTATTTTATCCTCAAAAATTGTGTTAATAAACAGTAACCCTTGGCAACGTGTAATACATAAACGGAAATCTGCATGTCAATCACAGGAAATGTCACAAAGGCTGATAAAGGTAATTCTGTAGTTGTAGTGAAAAAAGATGCATACGTTGATAAAACTTACAAATGTTTTCTGCCAATAACATCAATAGTGTGGGTAAGGGTCCTACTGATGAGATACAAAAGAAACTTTTTGGGAAGCTTAAGTGTTACTCTGAAATTATCTCACCCTATGAGTTACAGCATTTGAAAGTTATTACTTGTACGGCTCCTACACTGACATCATAAATTAAAGTACTGAAAAAAGGTGAAAACTGACAGCCTTAATTGTAAATGGGAGGGACAGGTCATTGTGTAAAGTGTATCAGAAGTGCTTAAGAATTCTTGGAAAGCAATTTAACTCCAAATAGAGGTTTCCTGTGGAAAATAGTGTTCAATTGATAGAAGCTATAACTGATTCTATGACATTTGTTTCATTGAACAATGTAAATCTCTATACTAATATTCTAGTGTTTGAAAGAATTTAATTAAAAGGAATTGATGCAAATTAATGACTTCATTGATCTCCTGTCTTTCTGCTTATATTGTAATTACTTAAGATATAAATAGGGAGAAGTCAGGTAAGATGACGACATTAACGTATATTATATTTTTTCTGGCTGTTACTTTGAAATCAGATATTTTATTTGTGGCAAAACGATTGCTTAATGTATCTCCTTTCTAATAAAGCTCTTAAACGTTTCCTTAGACTGAAGATTTTTTAGCTAGTCCTGCTTTTGTTAGTCACAGTAGCATTCGTCGACTTGCGCTACAGGTAGGGTAAGATGACGAAATGAACAGTTTATTTGGAAAACAAGACTTTTGTTGATGCTTATCTACTTATAAAAGAGACACAGACATAGTATTTCTCCATTGCATCCTTATAATTTATGACCGTACACTGAGCAGAGGCTACTTCATCATTATTTATTTATTTATTTTACATAGTGAAGAGAAATTTGGAGAAGGAATTAAAGTTCAAGGTGAAGAATTAAAAACATTGCATTTTGCCGACGACATAGTAATTCTGTCAGAGACAGCAAGGGACCTGGAAGTGCAGTTGAACGGAATGGACAGTGTGCTGAAAGGTGCATATAAGATGAAGATTAACAAGAGCAAAACTAGGGTAATGGAGTCCAGTGTAAGAAAATCAGGTGATGCTGAAGGAATTAGATTAGGTAACGAATCGATAACGGAGGTAGATGAGTTTTGTTACTTGGGCAGTAAAATAACAAATGATGGTCGCAGTACAAAAGATATAAAATGCAGAATGGCAATGGGTAGAAAAGCGTTCTTGAAAAAGAGAAATTTGTTAACATCGAATATTGATTTAAGCCTAAGGAAGTCCTTTCTGAAGGCATTTGTATGGAGTGTCGCCTTGTATGGGAGTGAGACATGGACGATAAACAGTGCGGACAGGAAGAGGATTGAGGCTTTTGAAATGCGGTGCTACAGAAGAATGGTGAAGATTAGGTGGGTGGATCGCGTAACTAATGAGGAGGTACTGAACAGAATTGGGGAGAAAGGAAATTTCTGGCATACCTTGACTAAAAGAAGGTATAGATTGGTAGACACATTCTTAGACATCAAGGAATTGTGAATTTGGAGGGAAGTGTGTGGGGTAAAATCCGCAGAAGAAGACCAAGAGATGGATACAGTAAGCAGATTCAGACAGATGTAGGTTGCCAGTCTCATGTGGAGATGAAGAGGCTTGCTCAGGATAGGGTATTGTGGAGAGCTGCATCAAACCAGTCTCCGGACTGAAGACCACAACAACGAATTAAATTAACTTCAGGGTAGTTGAACTTCCTAGCAGCGCCTTTAACAAGCTTACCATTTCTTACAGGCTGCATTGCCTGTTTCAATGAATCCTTGCTCAATTTCTGTCACCCTGCAGTGGAGGACCAAGGCTATTGGAGGCCCGGGGCGGTGGCAAAACAAAATGAGGCCCACTCATCCAGTTGGAAGGACATGTATTACTATATAATAGTAACTCTTGAGATTTGGGAGGTCCGCAGGACGTCAAGCACTAGACAGTCTAAAAAAATAGCTTTTGTGATTTGTAGGCCCCTCAGAACGATAAGTCAATGGCGCTAGGAAAAAAAAATTTTTCAGGGTATTTGGAGACCCCCAAGACGGGAGGCTCGGGGTGACCCGCCCCCTCCGCCCTCCCTTAGTCCGCCAATGTTACCCTGTCTTCCTTATGAACTGCATAATTCGTCATCTTAACTGCGGTCTACATTTTGGATTCAGACTTACACATGCACACAGTCTTACACAATAAATTCATTAAACCGTTATTAAAACATCACTAAATATACAAAGTTTAAGATGAATGAAGTGATATTCATTAATAAATAAGTATTACTTACATGAAACTTATTTTAACTTCATGAAAAATTGTTACAAAAACAGCATCCACTTCCTAGCCTCTGTTTCCAACAAAACAAAATGATCGAGGAGTTCCATTTCAAGAAACATGACTGCACAGCGTGCTAAGGAAGCAGTACCATAGCACATGTTAAACAATCTGTAGATTTCCAGAATGAAACTACCCTCTGGAGCGGAGTGTGCGCTGATAAGAAACTTCCTGGCAGATTAAAATTGTGTGCCGGAACCGGAACTCGAGCCTGGGACCTCTGCCTTTCGCGGGCAAGCGCTCTACCGACTGTGCTATCCCGACACGACTCACGATGCCGACTCTGGAAACATCCCTCAGGCTGTGGCTAAGCCATGTCTCCACCATATCCTTTCTTCCAGGAGTGCTAGTCTTGCATGGTTCGCAAGAGAGCTTCTGTGAAGTTTGGAAAGTAGGGGGCGAGGTACTGGCGGAAGTAAAGTTGTGAGGCGGCATCGTGAGTCGTGTCGGGATAGCACAGTCGGTAGTGCGCTTGCCCGCAAAAGGCAAAGGTCTCAGTTTCGAGTCCCGGTTCTGGCACGTAATTTTAATCTGCCAGGAAGTTTCGTATCAGCGCAGACTCAGCTGCAGAGTGAAAGATTCATTCTGGAATCTGCAGATTTATCGGAGAAATTCAGAATTCGTCATCTCGTCAACTTACCTGACCTTCCCCTACAATAAAGAGGGACTAAGTATTGGCAGTTCAATTTCAGGCATTATGGCAGACACTTTTGTATCTTGATTTGTCGATTTCACATGAAGAAAGTAGACATCGTTTTGATATTTGTGTAAAACCTACTTTCACTGACATTATTCTTGATTATAGACCACGACACCCGAACCAGAAAAAATATGCTATCTCTTACTTTGCATTTAACATGCTATTTAAATATCAGTTCTGTCAATCATGAGCCTTTGCCTTCTGTAACCTCAGGATCTATACACTGAGCTACCCTGGCATTATTGCACCAGGTCACAACAGCTTTGATTGCAACAGTATCTTGTGGCAGTACCTCTGAAATCAGAGAAGATCTGCTGAAAATCGTACTCCACCTATACACACTGAAAAATCCAATTTCCTCCAGCATTTTCCCTCTGGTGAACAGAGAAAAGTGAAATATTGAAATATGGTTGTAGGACATACATGGCATCTGACACGGAGAGTACATATAGAAAGGCACAAATTGCATTTGAGCTTTCAACAAATGATTTTTTGTTGTTGTTGTTGAAGCACAGTAGCAGTTGCCTTAGTGTAAACATGGTGCCTCTCTACGTGCAGCCCACCAGCTAGTGCAGACAGTGGGACCTCCCTCAGCCCCGACTATAAGCCGCACAGCCATAGGCCTGCCTCACCCGCGCCACCTAGGGTAGCCTCCAGCGATGGATCCCAACATGAGGACACTGACGTCTCTCGCTTGAGGTAAGTTCAGTCACCTAATATCAACACTCTCCACAATCTTTGTGCTAGCTATGGGAAATGCAAACAAGCCACTTCATTATATTGGCATATGTACACCTTCTTTCAGACCAAACAAATACACTCGGAGTTTTTATGGTGTATTATTCCTTACAACAAAGTTTACATACACATAGACTTGCCTCAAACTGATTTTCAACATTGTTCTGTGCATTTGCAGGGGAAATTGTCTTAATTTCCGAATACAAATGATTCTCAAAATGCAACAACATGCAAATGACACTGTAAAATGGAATTCCTTTACAACAGTGCTGAATTAACTTCTGCATTACAATCAATTTCTACATTTGATTAATACCAATCCTACATACAAGTTTTCCCTTGGCAAAAGGGTTGGGAGCGTCTATTAAATCATTGTTATCTCTAAAAACGGATTTTATGTCAAAAAATAATTGTAATTAGAAACTTCCAGGTAATTGCAAAAATAAATTATAACGGTGTAGTGCGCAGAGATGTAAAAGCCAAGTAATATACAGTGATAAAATAATTAAGTATTTCTTTTATCTTCTCATTATTGGCACAGTTAGTTGGCATATGAAGACGTACTGCTGTAGTCGGTGTTGGCTGCCTATCTCTGTTGATTATAATGATGCTATAACTGCACTGCTTATAGCATTATACCCGCATTCCTATTTTCTTATTCATTATTAGACCTACTCTTGTAATACCCGCAACTGATTTTGTAACTGTAACCCTGTACTCACCTGACCTGAGGTCCTGTTTATCTTTCCCCCAAAACTTCGCTAATTACTAGTATATCTAACTTCATTCCATCCATTTCCCTTGTAAAATATACGAACGTCCGTACCCAGTGAAGGGATTTAACACTCCACACTCAGATCCCTACAAAGACAGAGTTGTTTTTCCTGATAGCGAGATACTCCGGACTAATCGCTTCCCGGAGATCAGAATTTTTATTAGGTTAATTTTAATTATTATACTATTAAGATGTAAAATATTTAGAGTGTATGGTTTGCTGTAAGAGAGGGCATGAATGCCCTAATCTTGGATGGTTAAATAAATGTGAATAAATACCTGTATATCACTAGGTGATACTTTCTGTGAAAATGAAAAATGTGTCAAGTAAACAGTTGCTCTAACAGTCACATACTGCAGTGAAACACACCACTTTCAAGGAAGACGTACTCATCCTTTACAGACTTGTCATTATGTAATCAATGATTAATGTACGCTTTTGTCTTGTGTTCATCCATAGTTGCAACTCTCAACATTAGGAACAGTTTCTCAAACTAATTATCTTCTAGGTTCCTGACATAAGGCAGTATTTTCCCTTACTGGCAGTATCGCTACTGACATTATTCGTTATTATAGGGTTATAAAATGAGCATGTATTTTGGGTTAATTTTGTATCTTCATAGAATGATTGTGCACAGAAACTTGATGGGTTGTTGTACTACGCTCCTTATAATGAAAGCTTAGAGTACTGATATTATTATGTAGTGATTGGTTTTTTTTTTTATGTGAACGTTTTATTGTAAAGCTAATTCAGTAGCTTCTCCATAAACGGCCTCGTTGGATGGTGCTTTGCTGTGTCTGTGCTTTGAACAAGTGATGGCCTTTCAGCCTGCGCCTCTCTGTGTGCAGGCCAGCAGCTGGTGTGGACAGCAGGGCGCCTCCCACCGCCGCCACTCTGCCGCACAGCCAGAGCCCTGCCTCAAAGGCTCCGCCCGCAGACACCACCCACCATGGTCCCCCACAAGAGGACACCACCGTCTCTCTCTTGAGGTGAGTTCTGTTGATTTGATGATTTGATTTTGGACAATAGAAACATGAACCTACGAAACAGGCCGATTGTGCAGGATTGCATGTAACAAATGCTACACGGTGCTTGTATGATGGTAATGTGGGTGCTTCGCACTTTGTTAGCCCTTACAGTTTGCACCCTATAATCATTAACTTCAAATCCCGGTGTGAGACACATACACAAACAGTATGGGTTCCACTGGCATTGGCAAGAACACAGTGCTTTGGCCGCAACTCACAAAATTTTGAGAATCCAATATTTATATCAGGGTATTTATCTTTGAAATAGGAATACAGTTCCTTATACTTAGCTATCATTTACAACCGATCACTCAGCGAAAGATCCGTACCCAAAGACTGGAAAGTTGCCCAAGTTACTCCAATATTCAAGAAAGGCAATAGGAGTGATCCCCAAAATTACAGGCCTATCTCATTGACGTCGATTTGCAGTAGGATTTTGGAACATATACTTTGTTTGAATATTATGAACTACCTCGAAGAGAACGACTTATTAACCAATAGTCAACACGGATTCAGAAAGTATCGCTCTTGCGAAACACAGCTTGCCCTTTATTCACATGAAGTGTTAAGTGCCATCGACAAGGGATCTCAAGTGGATTCCATATTTCTGGATTTCAGGAAGGCTTTTGATACTGTACCCCACAAGCGGCTTCTAATGAAATTGCAGGCTTATGGAATATCTCCCCAATTGTGCGATTGGATTCACGATTTCCTATCTGAAAGGACACAGTTCGTTGTAATTGACGGTAAGTCATCGAGTAAAACAGAAGTGATATCTGGCGTTCCACAGGGAAGCGTTATAGGTCCCCTACTCTTCCTCGTGTTTATAAACCATTTAGGAGACAATCTGAATAGCTTCCTTACACTGTTCGCGGATGATGCTGTCGTTTATCGGTTAGTGAAGTCAACAGAGGATCAAAAGCAACTGGAAAGCGATTTAGACAAAATTTCTGCTTTGTGCGAAAATTGGCAATTGACACTAAATAAACAAAAGTGTGAAGTAATACACATGACCACTAAAAGAAATCCGCTGAACTTTAATTACGTGATGAATCAGTCAAACCTTAAGGTCGTAAATTCTACCAAATACCTAGGAGTTACAATTACGAACAACTTTGACTGGAGAGAACACATAGAAAATATTGTGGGGAAGGCGAACCAAAGGTTACGTTTCATCGGCAGAACGCTTCGAAGATGCACCAGCTCCACCAGAGAGACTGCCTACATCACACATGTGGGACCCTCACCAGGTGGGACTGACGGAAGACATTGAGAAGGTTCAGAGAAGGGCAGCTCGTTTTGTTTTATCACGTTACGGGGGAGAAAGCGTCACGGAAATGTTGCACGAATTGGGGTGGAAATCATTAAAAGAAAGACGTTATTCATTGCGGCGTGATCTGATTGCGAAGTTTCAATCACCGACTTTTAGTTCTGAATGTGAAAATATTTTGCTAGCACCCACCTACTTAGTGAGACATGACCATCCCAATAAAATAAGAGAAATCAGATCGAAAACGGAACGATTTAGGTGTTCTTTCTTCCCGCGCGTTATTAGAGAATGGAACGGTAGAGAAAAGTTATGAAAGTGGTTAATGAACCCTCTGCCTGGCACTTAAATGTGATTTGCAGAGTATCTATGTAGATGTAGATGTAGATGAAGATTGTGAAATACTAACTGCTTCTGCTTATGTACTGCAATTCCATTTTCTTTCACAGAGACAAAGCCTTTTTTTCGTGGCATGATACGGCTCACGTCATGATCACAGTGAAAATCACACACACGCTGAACGGTTTTCTCACATAATTTCATACCTGACTTTGGATTTAGAGTCACCAATGTACCATGTTCTGCTACTAACTGTCTTGATTTCCTTACCACATAATCTGAAGCAGAAAATTCTTTCATAGTTTTACTTATACTCCAACTCTTTGGATATAGTTAGAATTTGTATTTTGATGCACATACGGTCTGAATTGTGAAACTTATCTTTCAGCTGGGCTATGGTTTCACATTCTCCATTTCCACACTCTTCTTCTTCCAGTTATGCCACATAAGTATGCTCCAACACAGAAGGTATTTTTTCAGTTTTTGCTTTGGGTACTTCTTCTCATTCTGAAGCCTCATTTTCTTCAAAGGGGACTCACCTAAATACTGAAGGCTGCTATTTAAAGAATCGAGTGCCAGATCTGAAGCTACTTCATCTTCACTCAAATCTCCTCTGGAAGTACCTGGCTCAACTGGGGCAACATCTGCAATGCTTGTTGGGATTTCTGATATTTTCCTTCTACATTTACTGCAAATTTTTCCACCTAAAAATACATCAAGACATTTGTTTATCATCCACTCCTGAACATTCCTTAAATTATTCTGCACTCTTGCATGACTTACTTCCCTAAATTGATTGCAGCAATACAATTTTGACTTGAAATCCATTTTCTTACAAACTATTAATAAATGTTTCTTTACAACACCTGGACACAGCACTTTGATTTAACAACCCACAGCCATAAAGCAGTCTAATGGTGATTACATAAGTCTCTCTGATTGGCTGTTCACTAAAACAGGCTAACGTTGATTGGTTGAAATAAAAGTAAAAGTTTCTCTGGCTGTTCACTAAAAAAGGCGAAAGTTGTTTGGTTGAAATAAACAGTGTCTCTGATTAGCTGTTCACAGCTAGAAATATTACCTTTCTATACCCTTGTGTTCGATTTACTGTCGTGGCATTGAAATCACCCATTAGCAAAACACTATCCTTGTCCTTCACTCTAACAACTACATTACCAAGTGTGTTGTAAAATCTGTCCATCTCATCTTGATAAGTCCCTTCACAGGGCGGATACACTGACATAATTTTCTTGTTGGAGATGGACAAATCTATCCACATCAGTCGTTCATTTACTTTCCTAATTGCAATTATGCTGGGTTTGATTGATTTCCTGATGTAAAACCCTACACCCCACTGGGCTCTTCCTGCTTTTACTCCTGAGTGGTAGACATTGTATTCTCTGCCTTCGTCCTCTTTCTCTCCCCTTACTCTAACGTCACTAACAGATAAAACATCTAAGCCCATCTTACTTTAAGCCTCCGCCAGCTGTATCTTCTTCCCTGCGTAATCCCCATTGATATTAATAGCTCCCCATCTCATTACAGATCATTTGCCAAGACATATCTGAGGAGTCCCTGGTCTGTCAATTAGAGGTGAGACTCTGTCACCTGCAAAGGTCCGAGGCATTTTGCTCTGATTGATGCCAGCATCATATTGAAGTACCTGGGAAGCAGGTTTCTAGCCCTACCTGCCCAGGGCCCCACTGGTTTTTACACCTAACGGTTGAGGGACTAACCGGTGGATGTGGTAGTCTTCGTCGTCTGAGCACAAAGGTGGCCACGACTCGGAATATGACGTCTGAGACGCCCGAAGTTATTCTACAGTAACTGGTATGTCAACTGACAGGGCCACTTATTTGGCCACTCATACGTCACACGTGATTCGTGAACCAAGACATGAGGGCAGTAATCCAAACCATAGCCCACATATTAAAGATATATCCATAAAAATACTTTGTATTCATGAATAATCGTCTCCAGTCGTCTAAAAAGGTATGTGATGAGCGGGGACAGGAAATAAAAGTAATTTCCAACGTTAAAATAATTATACGGAATTTTTTTGTGTATTCTTTCCACATAAGTACATTTTGATACATATTTAATTTGTCTTCTCGATACAGCTTCGTTGTTAGTGAAAATCCAAAGGTTGCGTGTTCAACCACCGCGACGTTCTAGAATTTTTGTCTGTCACTTTCCACTCCTTTCACATCTTGCAGTGTTGCTGATGTGAAAAATACCGAGTAGCACTGTGGTTCGGAAACCAAGTTAAACTATAGGTCCCAATAAAAGTGGCTGGGTAAGTCAGTCCGAAGGTCGGAGGAAGGCAACAGCATGCCACCTGCAAACTGGACCATGCCTAGTAAAGCACTATGCTGTTCAAACCAAACTTCGGATTGTTGACTGCTTTACCTGACCTTTTTTTTTAAATTTGGTAAATGGTATAGTGTGCAGAGATGTAAAAGCCATGTAACATGCAGTGATGAAATAATTATATATTTCTTTTATCTTCTCATTATTGGCACAGCTAGTTGGCATACAAAGATGTACTAATGTAGTCGGGGTTGGCTTTCTATCTCTGATAGCAATATACCCCCTATTTTCTTATTCATTATTAGACCTACTCTTGTAATACCCCCAACTGATTTTGTAAGTGTAACACTGTACTCACCTGACCTGAGATCCTGTTTATCTTTCCACCAAACATCACTAATGCCTAGTATATCTAATTTCATGCCATCCATTTCCCTTTTTAAATATACAAACGTCCCTACCGAATAAAGAGATCTAACATTCCACACTCATATCCCTAGAATGCCAAAGTTGTTTCCCCTGATGGCGACATACTCCTGAGTAGTCCCTTTCTGGAGATCAGAATTTTTATTAGATTTACTTTCATTATTATGCTATTAAAATGTAAAATATTTAGAGTGAATGGTTTGCAGTGAGAGAGTGCATGAAGGCTCTAATCTTGCGTTGTTAAATAAATGTAAATAAATACCTGTATATCACTTGGTGATACTTTCTGTGAAAACGAAAAATGTGTCAAGTAAACAGTTGCTCTAACAGTCACATACTGCAGTGAAACACACCACTTTCAAGGAAGATGTACTCATCCTTTACAGACTTGGCATTATGTAATCAATGATTAATGTACGCTTTTGTCTTGCGTTAATCCGTAGTTGCAACTCTCAACATTAGGAACAGTTTCTCAAACTAATTATCTTCTAGGTTCCTGACATAAGGCAGTATTTTCCCTTACTGGCAGTATCGCTGCTGGCATTACTCGTTATTATAGGGTTTTAAAATGAGCATGTATTTTGGGTTAATTTTGTATCTTCATAGAATGATTGTGCACAGAAACTTGATGGGTTGTTGTGCTACATACCGGATAAAGAAAGATTAGAGCACTGATGTTATTATGTAGTGATTGGGGATACTTTTATGTGAACGTTTTATTGTAAAGCTACTTCAGTAGCTTCTTGGCCTCGTTGGTTGGTACTTTTCTCTGTTTGTGCTTTCAACAAATGATTGCCTCTGTTGAGGGACAGCACCATCGGTCTGTTTCTGTGTGCAGGCCACCAGCTGATGTGGACAGTGGGACCTTCCCCACCCCTGCCTCTAAGCCGCACAGCCAGAGCCCTGTCTCAGCTGCTCCACCCACAGCCACCACCCTCCATGGACCCCCACATGAGGACACCACCGTCTCTCACTTAAGGTGAGTTCTGTTGATTTGATGATTTGATTTTTTCAGGGAAGCCAAAACAGTCTTGGTCCAACATGCCACTGCCCGCAAGGAAATTGAGTTTATTGTGCGGTATCGCTCCCTGTATATCTAGTAAAGCCAACCAGTGCCCTTGAACAGTGCAAGGAGTCCCTTTACCAGTTATTTATTAGACACAATTTCTTCAGGTCTGATTGTCCCAAAAGTTCTGTGCCTTTTACTCTCCAATGCAATGCATTCCAAGATTAGATGTGATGCAGTTTCATCACCGTCATCACAGATCCTACATTTAGGGTCCTCTTCTGTTATTCCCATTGTATGTAGGTGTTTTTTGAAATTCCCATTGCCTGTCAACAATCCAACCGTGAGTCTAATCTCTCTCCTGTTCAGGACCAGGATTGCAGAGCTCCTTTTAAAAAATGGCTTTGGCATAATTACCTTGCCAAATTTTTGTTGGTAGACTTTGGTCCAATATTCTACGTGCTGTCTTCTGAGGCAGTTACATAGCTCCAATTTGATCATTGCCTTGGTGATTGTCAGGACAGGTTCCGTTCCAATAAATGGAGTCTCTGCCCCAATCCTGGCTAATCTGTCGGCACGTTCGTTGCCACTGATCCCCGAGTGGCCAGGGACCCACAATAGGTTTACTCTATTGCTTTCCCCTAGCTCCACCAGAACCCTGTGTCATTCTGCAACAATTTTAGAGCTTGTTGTAGGAGCTGCCAGTGATCTCAGGGCTGCCTGGCTGTCTGAATAGATATAGATGCTACGATCTTTGTAGCACCTACGCAAATTCTCCTTCTCACACGCCCTGATGGCAGTGATTTCGGCCTGGAATACTGAGGCCACTTTTCCTAGAGAGATGACGCCCTCCAGTCTTGGCTGCACCCCGTATACCCCGGCCGCAACACCTTGGTCTGATTTTGACCCGTCAGTGCACCAGACAATATCCCACGTACGGTGTCGAACTATTTTCTCCCACTACTCCCTACTTCCAATTGTTTTATTGAAAGGCTTGTTGAAGCAGTATGGGGTTATAATATAGTTGTCTGGCATTTCCCCAACCTTTCCTGTATTTACCTCACTCACTATTTTAGTGTGTCATGAGTTCTGTTATTCATCTCCATGGCCGGCACAACCTTAGAACCATGTCCATGTATTGGACCGATAAACAAAATGGTTCGTTGTTTTTTGTAAAAAGCACTCACATGTTGTTGATGAAGTGTTATTCTGTGCAGCAAGTGATACATGCACATACGCTTGCAATGAATTGATTTTCAACATTCTTCCAATATTGATTTCCTAATACAAATTGTTCACAGATTATATTATAAAGTGTAATTATAGTCCCAAACTGCTTAAATAACTTTGGTACTACAAGCAACTTCTGATTTTAGTATTAGGATCTTATATCGAAGAAAATCTGTCAAAGGGACTATTAAAGATATCATCATCAACATCATTATGCCTTTCTGCATTCAGTCTGGAGCATAGTACCTCGAATAAAATTCCTCCATGATCCCCTATTCATTGTTAACATTGATGCCACATCTGATGTTAAGCCTTTTACTTCAAAATCATTCTTCACCGAATCTAAGTACTTTCTCTTTGGTCTACCTCGACTCCTCTTACCGTCTACTGCCGAGCTCATGAGTCTCTTAGGTAACATTGCTTCTCCCATGCGTGTAACATGACTCCACCATTTCAGACTTCGCTCTGTTTCACCTATAGTGTTCATTCCCAGTGTATATTTGATTTTCTCATTGTGGACAACCTCCTGCAATTGGTCCCGCCTACTGGTACCTGCAATTGTTTTTGCTACTTTCATATCTGTAACCTCGGCCTTATGAATAAGGTAACCTGTATCCACACAACTTTCACACCCATACAACAAAGATGGTCGAAAGATAGAAAAGAGCACTGCTAACTTAGTCTTGGTACTGACTTCCATCTTGCAGAAGAGAGTAGATCTTAGCTGAGCACTCACTGCATTAGCATTGCTATACCTTGATTCCAGTTCTTTCACTATGTTGCCATCCTGTGAGAAAATGCATCCCAGGTACTTGAAACTGTCTACCTGTACTAACTATGTTCCTCGTAATTGGCACTCTATCTGTTTAAATCTCTTTCCCACAGACATTATTTTCGTTTTGGAGATGATGATCTTCATATCATAACCCTTACATCTTTGACCGAACTCTGAAATATTAGTTTGCAACCTTTCAATCGAATCTGCCATTACAATTAAGTTATCCACATATGTGAGACTGATTATTTTGTTTTCACCTATTTTAATACCACCCTGCCAGTCTAAAGTTTTCAATATATGATCCAGGAATAGTATGAACAACAGTCGTGACAGGTTACAGCTTTGACTTACCCCTGAAACTAACCTGAACCATGAGCTTAATATGCTGTCTACTGTAACTTCTGACAGTCTACATAAAGATGTTTAATTGCCTTAATCTTGTACAACTGACAATAGCTTCTTCCCAGGAACACGGTCATAAGGCTTTTCTAGATCTTTATAACATAGATACTATTCCCTATTCCACTCATAGCACCTTTCCATTACCTGCTGTAAGCTAAAGGTCTGTTCTTGACAGCCTCTAAGAGGTATAAACCCACAGTCATTTTCATCCAACTTGTCTTCAACTAATACTTGCACTTTCCTTTTTACAATTCCTGAAAATATGTTCCACACAATGCTAATTAAAGAGATACCTTGACAGTTGTTACAATCTTTTCTGTTTCCATGTTTGAGAATGGGTATGATTACCGCTTTCGTACAGTCAGACGTAACCTGTCCCGATTCTCACGCCTTCTGTATTATCCTGTACTACCATTTGAGACCTGACATTCCACTGTATTTGACGAGTTCCAGCTTAATTTCATTTACCCCAGCAGCTTTATTGCTCTGCAATCTAATGACCATTTTCTTCACTTCCTGAATTGTAAACCGGTTTCCATCATCGTTCCTATCCCATGCTCCCTCAAAATCTGACACATCATTGAACGTTTCACCTACATTGAGCAATTCTTAAAAATATTCCCTCCATTTGCTCAAGGCATGCACATGATTGACTAGCAGCTATCCTGACGAGTCCAATACACATGTTCATTCCTTCTTCCCTGCCTTTCGAAGACTGTTAATTACGCTCCAGAATGGTTTTCCCGTGGCTTGATTCAGAGTTTCCAGCTTATTTCCAAAGTCTTCCCATGATTTCTGCTTCGAGTCTGCAATTACCCCTTTGGCTTTGTTTCTTTCTTTGACACAACGTCCTCTGTGTGCCGTATTTCTAGTATGGAGCCATTTTTGAAATACCTTCTTTTTCTGCTTACCGGCTGCCTTATGTCATTCCACCAAGCTGTCTGCTTTTTCCTGCCTTTACACACTACTGTTTCAAGACATTCTCTAGCTACTTCTAGTAGTGTGTCTAATTATTTGTGTCTAATTTCGTTGTCTTGAAGGTTCTCCAATCGTATCTTTCTACATATGGACATGACTTTCTTCTGTTTTGGCCTCACAAAACCAACACTGCAGATTAAATAATGATCAGTATCATCAAAGTAGCACCTGAAAACACGTGTGCCTTTGACTGACTTCCTGAACTCCTGGTATGTTATTATATAGTCAATGACAGATCTACTAGGGTCGGGAGTTCGAATACCCCGTCGGGCATTGGATATTTGTGCCGTTCTTAGTATTAGCAAGTCCATAAATAGTTTGTAAGTTTAGGGACTGATGACCCCGTAGTTAAGTCGCATAAGCTCTACGAACATTTTAACATTTTTTGAATGACAGATGTGGTTCCCCTTCCCTCCCAAATATACCGGTGAAGGTCCCTATGCTTAAAAAAAGGAGTTTGTGATATCTAAGCCCATACTGGAACAGAAATCCAAGAGCTGTTTTCCGTTCCTCTTGGCCTCCATGTCCCCTTCAAACTTACCCACAACCTTTCCATACCCTTGTGTTCGATTTACTGTCGTGGCAATTAAATCACCCATGAGCAAAACACTATCCTTGTCCTTCACTCTAACAACTACATTACCAAGTGTGTTGTAAAATCTGTCCATCTCATCTTGATAAGTCCCTTCACAGGGCGGATACACTGACATAATTTTCTTGTTGGAGATGGACAAATCTATCCACATCAGTCGTTCATTTACTTTCCTAATTGCAATTATGCTGGGTTTGATTGATTTCCTGATGTAACACCCTACACCACACTGGGCTCTTCCTGCTTTTACTCCTGAGTGGTAGATATTGTATTCTCTGCCTTCGTCCTCTTTCTCTCCCCTTACTCTAACGTCACTAACAGATAAAACATCTAAGCCCATCTTACTTGAAGCCTCCGCCAGCTGTATCTTCTTCCCAGCGTAATCCCCATTGATATTAATAGCTCCCCATCTCATTCCAGACCGCTTGCCAAGACATATCCGAGGAGTCCCTGGTCTGTCAATTAGAGGTGGGACTCTGTCACCTGCAAAGGTCCGAGGCATTTTGCTCTGATTGATACTAGCATCATATTGAAGTACCTGGGAAGCAGGTTTCTAGCCCTACCTGCCCAGGGCCCCACTGAGTTTTACCCCTAACGGTTGAGGGTCTAACCGGTGGATGTGGTAGTCTTCGTCGTCTGAGCACAAAGGTGGCCACGACTCGGAATATGACGTCTGAGACGCCCGAAGTTATTCTACAGTAACTGGTATGTCAACTGTCAGGGCCACTTATTTGGCCACTCATACGTCACACGTGATTCGTGAACCAAGACATGAGGGCAGTAATCCAAACCATAGCCCACATATTAAAGATATATCCATAAAAATACTTTGTATTCATGAATAATCGTCTCCAGTCGTCTAAAAAAGTATGTGATGAGCGGGGACAGGAAATAAAAGTAATTTCCAACGTTAAAATAATTATACGGAATTTTTTTGTGTATTGTTTTCACATAAGTACATTTTGAAATTTAATTGGTCTTACTGATACAGCTTCGTTTTTAGTGAAAATTCAAAGGTTGCGTGTTCAATCACCGCACGTTCTTGAATTTTTATCTGTCACTTTCCACTTCTTTCACCACTGGCAGTGTTGTTGATGTGAATAATATCGAGTAGCACTGTGCTTCGAAAACCAAGTTAAACTATAAGTCCCCACAAAAGTGGCTGGGTAAGTCACTCCGAAGATTGGAGGAAGGCAACAGCATGCCACCTGCAAACTGGACCATGCCTAGTAAAGCACTGTGGTGTTCAAACCAAACTTCGGATTATTGACTGCTTTACCTGACCTTTTTTTAATTTGGTAAATGGTATAGTGTGCAGAGATGTAAAAGCCATGTAACACGCAGCGATAAAATAATTAAGTATTTCTTCTATCTTCTCATTATTGGCACAGCTAGTTGGCATATAAAGATGTACTGCTGTAGTCGGTGTTGGCTTCCTATCTCTGTTGACTACGATAATGCTATTACTACAGTGATGATAGCATCATACCCACATTCCTATTTTCTTAACATTATTAGACATACTCCTGTAATACCCCTAAATTTTCTTTTAAGTGTAACCCTGTACTTACCTGACCTGAGGTCCTGTTTATCTTTCCCCCAAAACTTCGCTAATTACTAGTATATCTAACTTCATTCCATCCATTTCCCTTGTAAAATATACGAACGTCCCTACCCAGTGAAGGGATTTATCACAACACACTCAGATTCTTACAAAGCCAGAGTAGTTTTTCCTGATGGCGACATACTCTGGACTAATCCCTTCCCGGAGATCAGAATTTTTATTAGGTTTACTATAATTATTATACTATTAAGATGTAAATTATTTAGAGTGCATGGTTTGCTGTAAGAGAGGGCATGAATGTCCTAATCTTGCATGGTTAAATAAATGTAAATAAATACCTGTATATCACTAGGTGATACTGTCTGTGAAAATGAAAAAATGTGTCAAGTAAACAATTGCTCTAACAATCACATACTGCAGTGAAACACACCACTTTCAAGGAAGATGTACTCATCCATTATAGACTTAACATTATGTAATCCAAGATTAATGTACGCTTTTGTCTTGCGTTCATCCATAGTTGCACCTCCCAAAATTAGGAACAGTATATCAAAGAAATTATCTTGCAGCTTTCTGACATACGGCAGTATTTTTCCCTTACTGGCAGTTTCGCTGCTGACATTACTCGTTATTAAAGGGTTTTAAAATGAGCATGTATTTTGGGTTAATTTTGTATCTTCGTAGAATGATTGAGCACAGAAACTTGATGGGTTGTTGTAGTACGTTCCTTATAAAGAAAGCTTAGAGCAATGCTATTATTATGTAGTGATTGGGGGTATTTTTTATGTGAACGTTTTATTGTAAAGCTAATTCAATAGCTTCTCCATAAACGGCCTCGTTGGTTGGTGCTTTGCTCTGTCTGTGCTTTGAACAAGTGATGGCCTTTCAGCCTGAGTACTATTTATAGGAATTCTAACCGAGAACTAGGCAGCCAAAACACAAATACATGCATCCCAACAGCAATATCGCACAAAAGAGCACAAAGATATACCCACATCAAGAACTCACTATGTTACCAGTAACACAAAATGAAGAAACTCCACCGGCCGACGAGGGGACTGAGGCGCTCCAGTCACGGTCTGCACGGCCACTACGGTCGGGGGTTCGAATCCCCCCTCGACTGTTTCAAGACATTCTCTAGCTACTTCTAGTAGTGTGTCCTTGTACCTTGTCCATTCCTCTTCCAGTGACTGTAACTGGTACATTTCCGAGATCTTTGTAATTATTTGTGTCTAATTTCGTTGTCTTGAAGGTTCTCCAATCGTATCTTTCTACATATGGACATGACTTTCTTCTGTTTTGGCCTCACAAAACCAACACTGCAGATTAAATAATGATCAGTATCATCAAAGTAGCACCTGAAAACACGTGTGCCCTTGACTGACTTCCTGAACTCCTGGTATGTTATTATATAGTCAATGACAGATCCAGTAGGGTCGGGAGTTCGAATACCCCATCGGGCATGGATATTTGTGCCGTTCTTAGTATTAGCTAGTCCATAAGTAGTTTGTAAGTTTAGGGACTGATGACCCCGTAGTTAAGTCGCATAAGCTCTACGAACATTTTAACATTTTTTGAATGACAGATGTGGTTCCCCTTCCCTCCCAAATATACCGGTGAAGGTCCCTATGCTTAAAAAAAGGAGTTTGTGATATCTAAGCCCATACTGGAACAGAAATCCAAGAGCTGTTTTCCGTTCCTGTTGGCCTCCATGTCCTCTTCAAACTTACCCATAACCTTTCTATACCCTTGTGTTCGATTTACTGTCGTGGCAATTAAATCACCCATGAGCAAAACACTATCCTTGTCCTTCACTCTAACAACTACATTACCAAGTGTGTTGTAAAATCTGTCCATCTCATCTTGATAAGTCCCTTCACAGGGCGGATACACTGACATAATTTTCTTGTTGGAGATGGACAAATCTATCCACATCAGTCGTTCATTTACTTTCCTAATTGCAATTATGCTGGGTTTGATTGATATCCTGATGTAAAACCCTACACCCCACTGGGCTCTTCCTGCTTTTACTCCTGAGTGGTAGATATTGTATTCTCTGCCTTCGTCCTCTTTCTCTCCCCTTACTCTAACGTCACTAACAGATAAAACATCTAAGCCCATCTTACTTGAAGCCTCCGCCAGCTGTATCTTCTTCCCTGCGTAATCCCCATTGATATTAATAGCTCCCCATCTCATTCCAGACCGCTTGCCAAGACATATCCGAGGAGTCCCTGGTCTGTCAATTAGAGGTGGGACTCTGTCACCTGCAAAGGTCCGAGGCATTTTGCTCTGATTGATACTAGCATCATATTGAAGTACCTGGGAAGCAGGTTTCTAGCCCTACCTGCCCAGGGCCCCACTGAGTTTTACCCCTAACGGTTGAGGGTCTAACCGGTGGATGTGGTAGTCTTCGTCGTCTGAGCACAAAGGTGGCCACGACTCGGAATATGACGTCTGAGACGCCCGAAGTTATTCTACAGTAACTGGTATGTCAACTGTCAGGGCCACTTATTTGGCCACTCATACGTCACACGTGATTCGTGAACCAAGACATGAGGGCAGTAATCCAAACCATAGCCCACATATTAAAGATATATCCATAAAAATACTTTGTATTCATGAATAATCGTCTCCAGTCGTCTAAAAAAGTATGTGATGAGCGGGGACAGGAAATAAAAGTAATTTCCAACGTTAAAATAATTATACGGAATTTTTTTGTGTATTGTTTTCACATAAGTACATTTTGAAATTTAATTGGTCTTACTGATACAGCTTCGTTTTTAGTGAAAATTCAAAGGTTGCGTGTTCAATCACCGCACGTTCTTGAATTTTTATCTGTCACTTTCCACTTCTTTCACCACTGGCAGTGTTGTTGATGTGAATAATATCGAGTAGCACTGTGCTTCGAAAACCAAGTTAAACTATAAGTCCCCACAAAAGTGGCTGGGTAAGTCAGTCCGAAGATTGGAGGAAGGCAACAGCATGCCACCTGCAAACTGGACCATGCCTAGTAAAGCACTGTGGTGTTCAAACCAAACTTCGGATTATTGACTGCTTTACCTGACCTTTTTTTAATTTGGTAAATGGTATAGTGTGCAGAGATGTAAAAGCCATGTAACACGCAGCGATAAAATAATTAAGTATTTCTTCTATCTTCTCATTATTGGCACAGCTAGTTGGCATATAAAGATGTACTGCTGTAGTCGGTGTTGGCTTCCTATCTCTGTTGACTACGATAATGCTATTACTACAGTGATGATAGCATCATACCCACATTCCTATTTTCTTAACATTATTAGACATACTCCTGTAATACCCCTAAATTTTCTTTTAAGTGTAACCCTGTACTTACCTGACCTGAGGTCCTGTTTATCTTTCCCCCAAAACTTCGCTAATTACTAGTATATCTAACTTCATTCCATCCATTTCCCTTGTAAAATATACGAACGTCCCTACCCAGTGAAGGGATTTAACACACCACACTCAGATTCTTACAAAGCCAGAGTAGTTTTTCCTGATGGCGACATACTCTGGACTAATCCCTTCCCGGAGATCAGAATTTTTATTAGGTTTACTATAATTATTATACTATTAAGATGTAAATTATTTAGAGTGCATGGTTTGCTGTAAGAGAGGGCATGAATGTCCTAATCTTGCATGGTTAAATAAATGTAAATAAATACCTGTATATCACTAGGTGATACTGTCTGTGAAAATGAAAAAATGTGTCAAGTAAACAATTGCTCTAACAATCACATACTGCAGTGAAACACACCACTTTCAAGGAAGATGTACTCATCCGTTATAGACTTAACATTATGTAATCCAAGATTAATGTACGCTTTTGTCTTGCGTTCATCCATAGTTGCACCTCCCAAAATTAGGAACAGTATATCAAAGAAATTATCTTGCAGCTTTCTGACATACGGCAGTATTTTTCCCTTACTGGCAGTTTCGCTGCTGACATTACTCGTTATTAAAGGGTTTTAAAATGAGCATGTATTTTGGGTTAATTTTGTATCTTCGTAGAATGATTGAGCACAGAAACTTGATGGGTTGTTGTAGTACGTTCCTTATAAAGAAAGCTTAGAGCAATGCTATTATTATGTAGTGATTGGGGGTATTTTTTATGTGAACGTTTTATTGTAAAGCTAATTCAATAGCTTCTCCATAAACGGCCTCGTTGGTTGGTGCTTTGCTCTGTCTGTGCTTTGAACAAGTGATGGCCTTTCAGCCTGAGTACTATTTATAGGAATTCTAACCGAGAACTAGGCAGCCAAAACACAAATACATGCATCCCAACAGCAATATCGCACAAAAGAGCACAAAGATATACCCACATCAAGAACTCACTATGTTACCAGTAACACAAAATGAAGAAACTCCACCGGCCGACGAGGGGACTGAGGCGCTCCAGTCACGGTCTGCACGGCCACTACGGTCGGGGGTTCGAATCCCCCCTCGACTGTTTCAAGACATTCTCTAGCTACTTCTAGTAGTGTGTCCTTGTACCTTGTCCATTCCTCTTCCAGTGACTGTAACTGGTACATTTCCGAGATCTTTGTAATTATTTGTGTCTAATTTCGTTGTCTTGAAGGTTCTCCAATCGTATCTTTCTACATATGGACATGACTTTCTTCTGTTTTGGCCTCACAAAACCAACACTGCAGATTAAATAATGATCAGTATCATCAAAGTAGCACCTGAAAACACGTGTGCCCTTGACTGACTTCCTGAACTCCTGGTATGTTATTATATAGTCAATGACAGATCCAGTAGGGTCGGGAGTTCGAATACCCCATCGGGCATGGATATTTGTGCCGTTCTTAGTATTAGCTAGTCCATAAGTAGTTTGTAAGTTTAGGGACTGATGACCCCGTAGTTAAGTCGCATAAGCTCTACGAACATTTTAACATTTTTTGAATGACAGATGTGGTTCCCCTTCCCTCCCAAATATACCGGTGAAGGTCCCTATGCTTAAAAAAAGGAGTTTGTGATATCTAAGCCCATACTGGAACAGAAATCCAAGAGCTGTTTTCCGTTCCTGTTGGCCTCCATGTCCTCTTCAAACTTACCCATAACCTTTCCATACCCTTGTGTTCGATTTACTGTCGTGGCAATTAAATCACCCATGAGCAAAACACTATCCTTGTCCTTCACTCTAACAACTACATTACCAAGTGTGTTGTAAAATCTGTCCATCTCATCTTGATAAGTCCCTTCACAGGGCGGATACACTGACATAATTTTCTTGTTGGAGATGGACAAATGTATCCACATCAGTCGTTCATTTACTTTCCTAATTGCAATTATGCTGGGTTTGATTGATTTCCTGATGTAAAACCCTACACCCCACTGGGCTCTTCCTGCTTTTACTCCTGAGTGGTAGACATTGTATTCTCTGCCTTCGTCCTCTTTCTCTCCCCTTACTCTAACGTCACTAACAGATAAAACATCTAAGCCCATCTTACTTTAAGCCTCCGCCAGCTCTATCTTCTTCCCAGCGTAATCCCCATTGATATTAATAGCTCCCCATCTCATTCCAGACCGTTTGCCAAGACATATCCGAGGAGTCCCTGGTCTGTCAATTAGAGGTGGGACTCTTTCACCTGAAAAGATCCGAGGCATTTTGCACTGATTGATGCCAGCATCATATTGAAGTACCTGGGAAGCAGGTTTCTAGCCGTACCTGCCCAGGGCCCCACTGGTTTTTACCCCTAACGGTTGAGGGACTAACCGGTGGATGTGGTAGTCTTCGTCGTCTGAGCACAAAGGTGGCCACGACTCGGAATATGACGTCTGAGATGCCCGACGTTATTCTACAGTAACTGGTATGTCAACTGTCAGGGCCACTTATTTGGCCACTCATACGCCACACGTGATTCGTGAGCCAAGACATGAGGGCAGGGATCCAAACAATAGCCCACATATTAAAGATATATCCATAAAAATACTTTGTATTCATGAATAATCGTCTCCAGTCGTCTAAAAAAGTATGTGATGAACGGGGACAGGAAATAAAAGTAATTTCCAACGTTAAAATAATTATACGGAATTTTTTTGTGTATTATTTTCACATAAGTACATTTTGAAATTTAATTTGTCTTACTGATACAGCTTCGTTTTTAGTGAAAATCCAAAGGTTGCGTGTTCGATCCCCGCTAGGTCCTAGGATTTTTATGTCACTTTCCACTCCTTTCACCTCTGGCAGTGTTGTTGATGTGAAAAATATCGAGTAGCACTGTGGTTCGGAAACCAAGTTAAACTATAGGTCCCAATAAAAGTGGCTGGGTAAGTCAGTCCGAAGGTCGGAGGAAGGCAACAGCATGCCACCTGCAAACTGGACCATGCCTAGTAAAGCACTGTGCTGTTCAAACCAAACTTCAGATTGTTGACTGCTTTACCTGACCTTTTTTTAAATTTGGTACATGGTATAGTGTGCAGAGATGTAAAAGCCATTTAACATGCAGTGTTAAAATAATTATATATTTCTTTTATCTTCTCATTATTGGCACTGCTAGTTGGCATACAAAGATGTACTAATGTAGTCGGGGTTGGCTTTCTATCTCTGATAGCAATATACCCCTTATTTTCTTATTCATTATTAGACCTACTCTTGTAATACCCCCAACTGATTTTGTAAATGTAACACTGTACTCACCTGACCTGAGATCCTCTTTATCTTTCCACCAAACATCACTAATGCCTAGTATATCTAATTTCATGCCATCCATTTCCCTTTTTAAATATACAAACGTCCCTACCGAATAAAGAGATCTAACATTCCACACTCATATCCCTAGAATGCCAAAGTTGTTTCCCCTGATGGCGACATACTCCTGAATAGTCCCTTCCTGGAGATCAGAATTTTTATTAGATTTACTTTCATTATTATGCTATTAAAATGTAAAATATTTAGAGTGAATGGTTTGCAGTGAGAGAGTGCATGAAGGCTCTAATCTTGCGTTGTTAAATAAATGTAAATAAATACCTGTATATCACTTGGTGATACTTTCTGTGAAAACGAAAAATGTGTCAAGTAAACAGTTGCTCTAACAATCACATACTGCAGTGAAACACACCACTTTGAAGGAAGATGTACTCATCCTTTACAGACTTGGCATTATGTAATCAATGATTAATGTACGCTTTTGTCTTGCGTTAATCCGTAGTTGCAACTCTCAACATTAGGAACAGTTTCTCAAACTAATTATCTTCTAGGTTCCTGACATAAGGCAGTATTTTCCCTTACTGGCAGTATCGCTGCTGGCATTACTCGTTATTATAGGGTTTTAAAATGAGCATGTATTTTGGGTTAATTTTGTATCTTCATAGAATGATTGTGCACAGAAACTTGATGGGTTGTTGTACTACGCTCCTTATAATGAAAGCTTAGAGTACTGATATTATTATGTAGTGATTGGGGATACTTTTATGTGAACGTTTTATTGTAAAGCTAATTCAGTAGCTTCTCCACAAACGGCCTCGTTGGTCGGTGCTTTGCTCTGTCTGTGCTTTGAACAAGTGATGGCCTTTCAGCCTGCGCCTCTCTGTGTGCAGGCCAGCAGCTGGTGTGGACAGCAGGGCGTCTCCCACCGCCGCCACTCTGCCGCACAGCCAGAGCCCTGCCTCAAAGGCTCCGCCCGCAGACACCACCCACCATGGTCCCCCACAAGAGGACACCACCGTCTCTCTCTTGAGGTGAGTTCTGTTGATTTGATGATTTGATTTCGGACAATAGAAACATGAACCTACGAAACAGGCCGATTGTGCAGGATTGCATGTAACAAATGCTACACGGTGCTTGTATGATGGTAATGTGGGTGCTTCGCACTTTGTTAGCCCTTACAGTTTGCACCCTATAATCATTAACTTCAAATCCCGGTGTGAGACACATACACAAACAGTATGGGTTCCACTGGCATTGGCAAGAACACAGTGCTTTGGCCGCAACTCACAAAATTTTGAGAATCCAATATTTATATCAGGGTATTTATCTTTGAAATAGGAATACAGTTCCTTATACTTAGCTATCATTTACAACCGATCACTCAGCGAAAGATCCGTACCCAAAGACTGGAAAGTTGCCCAAGTTACTCCAATATTCAAGAAAGGCAATAGGAGTGATCCCCAAAATTACAGGCCTATCTCATTGACGTCGATTTGCAGTAGGATGTTGGAACATATACTTTGTTTGAATATTATGAACTACCTCGAAGAGAACGACTTATTAACCAATAGTCAACACGGATTCAGAAAGTATCGCTCTTGCGAAACACAGCTTGCCCTTTATTCACATGAAGTGTTAAGTGCCATCGACAAGGGATCTCAAATGGATTCCATATTTCTGGATTTCAGGAAGGCTTTTGATACTGTACCCCACAAGCGGCTTCTAATGAAATTGCAGGCTTATGGAATATCTCCCCAATTGTGCGATTGGATTCACGATTTCCTATCAGAAAGGACACAGTTCGTTGTAATTGACGGTAAGTCATCGAGTAAAACAGAAGTGATATCTGGCGTTCCACAGGGAAGCGTTATAGGTCCCCTACTCTTCCTCGTGTTTATAAACCATTTAGGAGACAATCTGAATAGCTTCCTTACACTGTTCGCGGATGATGCTGTCGTTTATCGGTTAGTGAAGTCAACAGAGGATCAAAAGCAACTGGAAAGCGATTTAGACAAAATTTCTGCTTTGTGCGAAAATTGGCAATTGACACTAAATAAACAAAAGTGTGAAGTAATACACATGACCACTAAAAGAAATCCGCTGAACTTTAATTACGTGATAAATCAGTCAAACCTTAAGGTCGTAAATTCTACCAAATACCTAGGAGTTACAATTACGAACAACTTTGACTGGAGAGAACACATAGAAAATATTGTGGGGAAGGCGAACCAAAGGTTACGTTTCATCGGCAGAACGCTTCGAAGATGCACCAGCTCCACCAGAGAGACTGCCTACATCACACATGTGGGTCCTCTCTTGGAGTACTGTTGCCCCTTGTGGGACCCTCACCAGGTGGGACTGACGGAAGACATTGAGAAGGTTCAGAGAAGGGCAGCTCGTTTTGTTTTATCACGTTACGGGGGAGAAAGCGTCACGGAAATGTTGCACGAATTGGGGTGGAAATCATTAAAAGAAAGACGTTATTCATTGCGGCGTGATCTGATTGCGAAGTTTCAATCACCGACTTTTAGTTCTGAATGTGAAAATATTTTGCTAGCACCCACCTACTTAGTGAGACATGACCATCCCAATAAAATAAGAGAAATCAGATCGAAAACGGAACGATTTAGGTGTTCTTTCTTCCCGCGCGTTATTAGGGAATGGAACGGTAGAGAAAAGTTATGAAAGTGGTTAATGAACCCTCTGCCAGGCACTTAAATGTGATTTGCAGAGTATCTATGTAGATGTAGATGTAGATGAAGATTGTGAAATACTAACTGCTTCTTCTTATGTACTGCAATTCCATTTTCTTTCACAGAGACAAAGCCTTTTTTCGTGGCATGATACGGCTCACGTCATGATCACAGTGAAAATCACACACACGCTGAACGGTTTTCTCACATAATTTCATACCTGACTTTGGATTTAGAGTCACCAATGTACCATGTTCTGCTACTAACTGTCTTGATTTCCTTACCACATAATCTGAAGCAGAAAATTCTTTCATAGTTTTACTTATACTCCAACTCTTTGGATATAGTTAGAATTTGTATTTTGACCCACATACGGCCTGAATTGTGAAACTTATCTTTCAGCTGGGCTATGGTTTCACATTCTCCATTTCCACACTCTTCTTCTTCCAGTTATGCCACATAAGTATGCTCCAACACAGAAGGTATTTTTTCAGTTTTTGCTTTGGGTACTTCTTCTCATTCTGAAGCCTCATTTTCTTCAAAGGGGACTCACCTAAATACTGAAGGCTGCTATTTAAAGAATCGAGTGCCAGATCTGAAGCTACTTCATCTTCACTCAAATCTCCTCTGGAAGTACCTGGCTCAACTGAGGCAACATCTGCAATGCTTGTTGGGATTTCTGATATTTTCCTTCTACATTTACTGCAAATTTTTCCACCTAAAAATACATCAAGACATTTGTTTATCATCCACTCCTGAACATTCCTTAAATTATTCTGCACTCTTGCATGACTTACATCCCTAAATTGATGGCAGCAATACAATTTTGACTTGAAATCCATTTTCTTACAAACTATTAATAAATGTTTCTTTACAACACCTGGACACAGCACTTTGATTTAACAACCCACAGCCATAAAGCAGTCTAATGGTGATTACATAAGTCTCTCTGGCTGTTCACTAAAACAGGCTAACGTTGATTGGTTGAAATAAAAGTAAAAGTTTCTCAGGCTGTTCACTAAAAAAGGCGAAAGTTGTTTCGTTGAAATAAACAGTGTCTCTGATTAGCTGTTCACAGCTAGAAATATTACGGAATTGGTCAGAATAAAAGTAACTGCTATTGGCTGGTTTTCTAGAGAAAAATGGATCTAGGCTAATAGCTGCTTACTGCATGTTGATGGTGTACTTAAGTTAACAAAATAATTTTTTTGAATGATGCCTTTGGTGTGCCATCCCTCCCCTTCCCTATCAAGTATACCGGTGAATGTCCCTATGCTTTAAAAAAAGGGTTTGTGATATCTAAGCCCATACTGGAATAGAAATCCAAGAGCTGTTTTCCGTTCCTGTTGGCCTCTATATCCTCTTCAAACTTACCCATAACCTTTCCATACCCTTGTGTTCGATTTACTGTCGTGGCAATTAAATCACCCATTAGCAAAACACTATCCTTGTCCTTCACTCTAACAACTACATTACCAAGTGTGTTGTAAAATCTGTCCATCTCATCTTGATATGTCCCTTCACAGGGCGGATACACTGACATTATTTTCTTGTTGGAGATGGACAAATCTATCCACATCAGTCATTCATTTACTTTCCTAATTGCAATTATGCTGGGTTGATTGCTTTCCTGATGTAAAACCCTACACCCCACTGGGCTCTTCCTGCTTTTACTCCTAAGAGGTAGACCTTGTATTCTCTGACTTCGTCCTCTTTCTCTCCCCTTACTCTAACGTCACTAACAGATAAAACATCTAACCCCATCTTACTTTAAGCCTCCGCCAGCTCTATCTTCTTCCCAGTGTAATCCCCATTGATATTAATAGCTCCCCATCTCATTACAGATCATTTGCCAAGACATATCTGAGGAGTCCCTGGTCTGTCAATTAGAGGTGAGACTCTGTCACCTGAAAAGGTCCGAGGAATTTTGCTCTGATTGATGCCAGCATCATATTGAAGTACCTGGGAAGCAGGTTGCTAGCCTTACTTTCCCAGGTCCCCACTGAGTTTTACCCCTAACGGTTGAGGGTCTAACCGGTGGATGTGGTAGTCTTCACCGTCTGAGCACAAAGGTGGTCACGACTCGGAATATGACGTCAGAGATGCCCGACGTTATTCTACAGTAGCTGGTATGCCAACTGTCAGGGCCACTTATTTGGCCACTCATACGTGGCACGTGATTCGTGAGCCAAGACACGACTGCAGGAATCCAAACCAAAGCCCACATATTAAAGAAATATCCATAAAAATACTTTGTATTCATGAATAATTGTAAATAATCGTCTCCAGGTGTCTAAAAAGTATATGAGAATTTTATCATGAGCGGTGACAGGAAATAAAAGTAATATCCAACGATGAAATAATTATACGGAATTTTTTTGTGTATTCTTTCCACATAAGTACATTTTGTTACATATTTAATTTGTCTTCTCGATACAGCTTCGTTGTTAGTGAAAATCCAAAGGTTGCGTGTTAAATCACCGCCACGTTCTAGAATTTTTATCTGTCACTTTCCACTCCTTTCACCTCTTGCAGTGTTGCTGATGTGAAAAATACCGAGTAGCACTGTGGTTCGGAAACCAAGTTAAACTATAGGTCCCAATAAAAGTGGCTGGGTAAGTCAGTCCGAAGGTCGGAGGAAGGCAACAGCATGCCACCTGCAAACTGGACCATGCCTAGTAAAGCACTATGCTGTTCAAACCAAACTTCGGATTGTTGACTGCTTTACCTGACCTTTTTTTTTTAATTTGGTAAATGGTATAGTGTGCAGAGATGTAAAAGCCATGTAACATGCAGTGATAAAATAATTATATATTTCTTTTATCTTCTCATTATTGGCACAGCTAGTTGGCATACAAAGATGTACTAATGTAGTCGGGGTTGGCTTTCTATCTCTGATAGCAATATACCCCTTAATTTCTTATTCATTATTAGACCTACTCTTGTAATACCCCCAACTGATTTTGTAAGTGTAACACTGTACTCACCTGACCTGAGATCCTGTTTATCTTTCCACCAAACATCACTAATGCCTAGTATATCTAATTTCATGCCATCCATTTCCCTTTTTAAATATACAAACGTCCCTACCGAATGAAGAGATCTAACATTCCACACTCATATCCCTAGAAAGCCAAAGTTGTTTCCCCTGATGGCGACATACTCCTGAGTAGTCCCTTCCTGGAGATCAGAATTTTTATTAGATTTACTTTCATTATTATGCTATTAAAATGTAAAACATTTAGAGTGAATGGTTTGCAGTGAGAGAGGGCATGAAGGCTCTAATCTTGCGTTGTTAAATAAATGTAAATAAATACCTGTATATCACTTGGTGATACTTTCTGTGAAAACGAAAAATGTGTCAAGTAAACAGTGGCTCTAACAGTCACATACTGCAGTGAAACACACCACTTTGAAGGAAGACGTCCTCATTCCTTATAGACATAGCATTGTGTAATCAACGAGTAATATACACTTTTATCCAGCATTCATCCATTCTCTCAAAATTAAGAACAATTTATCAAAGAAATTATCTTCTAGGTTCCTGACATAAGGCAGTATTTTCCCTTACTGGCAGTATCGCTGCTGGCATTACTCGTTATTATAGGGTTTTAAAATGACCATGTATTTTGGGTTAATTTTGTATCTTCATAGAATGATTGTGCACAGAAACTTGATGGGTTGTTGTGCTACATACCGGATAAAGAAAGATTAGAGCACTGATGTCATTATGTAGTGATTGGGGATACTTTTATGTGAACGTTTTATTGTAAAGCTAATTCAGTAGCTTCTTGGCCTCGTTGGTTGGTACTTTTCTCTGTTTGTACTCTGTTTCACTCCCATACAACAAAGTTAGTCGAAAGATAGAACATTGCTCCGCTCTCTTAGTCTTGGTACTTACTTTCTTCTTGCAGAAGAGAGTAGATCTTAGCTGAGCACTCACTGCATTAGCATTGCTATACCTTGATTCCAGTTCTTTCACTATGTTGCCATCCTGTGAGAAAATGCATCCCAGGTACTTGAAACTGTCTACCTGTACTAACTATGTTCCTCGTAATTGGCACTCTATCTGTTTAAATCTCTTTCCCACAGACATTATTTTCGTTTTGGAGATGATGATCTTCATATCATAACCCTTACATCTTTGACCGAACTCTGAAATATTAGTTTGCAACCTTTCAATCGAATCTGCCATTACAATTAAGTTATCCACATATGTGAGACTGATTATTTTGTTTTCACCTATTTTAATACCACCCTGCCAGTCTAAAGTTTTCAATATATGATCCAGGAATAGTATGAACAACAGTCGTGACAGGTTACAGCTTTGACTTACCCCTGAAACTAACCTGAACCATGAGCTTAATATGCTGTCTACTGTAACTTCTGACAGTCTACATAAAGATGTTTAATTGCCTTAATCTTGTACAACTGACAATAGCTTCTTCCCAGGAACACGGTCATAAGGCTTTTCTAGATCTTTATAACATAGATACTATTCCCTATTCCACTCATAGCACCTTTCCATTACCTGCTGTAAGCTAAAGGTCTGTTCTTGACAGCCTCTAAGAGGTATAAACCCACAGTGATTTTCATCCAACTTGTCTTCAACTAATACTTGCACTTTCCTTTTTACAATTCCCGAAAATATGTAACCCACAATGCTAATTAAAGAGATACCTTGACAGTTGTTACAATCTTTTCTGTTTCCATGTTTGAGAATGGGTATGATTACCGCTTTCGTACAGTCAGACGTAACCTGTCCCGATTCTCACGCCTTCTGTATTATCCTGTACTACCATTTGAGACCTGACATTCCACTGTATTTAACGAGTTCCAGCTTAATTTCATTTACCCCAGCAGCTTTATTGCTCTGCAATCTAATGACCATTTTCTTCACTTCCTGAATTGTAAACCGGTTTCCATCATCGTTCCTATCCCATGCTCCCTCAAAATCTGACACATCATTGAACGTTTCACCTACATTGAGCAATTCTTAAAAATATTCCCTCCATTTGCTCAAGGCATGCACATGATTGACTAGCAGCTATCCTGACGAGTCCAATACACATGTTCATTCCTTCTTCCCTGCCTTTCGAAGACTGTTAATTACGCTCCAGAATGGTTTTCCCGTGGCTTGATTCAGAGTTTCCAGCTTATTTCCAAAGTCTTCCCATGATTTCTGCTTCGAGTCTGCAATTACCCCTTTGGCTTTGTTTCTTTCTTTGACACAACGTCCTCTGTGTGCCGTATTTCTAGTATGGAGCCATTTTTGAAATACCTTCTTTTTCTGCTTACCGGCTGCCTTATGTCATTCCACCAAGCTGTCTGCTTTTTCCTGCCTTTACACACTACTGTTTCAAGACATTCTCTAGCTACTTCTAGTAGTGTGTCCTTGTACCTTGTCCATTCCTCTTCCAGTGACTGTAACTGGTACATTTCCGAGATCTTTGTGTCTAATTTCGTTGTCTTGAAGGTTCTCCAATCGTATCTTTCTACATATGGACATGACTTTCTTCTGTTTTGGCCTCACAAAACCAACACTGCAGATTAAATAATGATCAGTATCATCAAAGTAGCACCTGAAAACACGTGTGCCCTTGACTGACTTCCTGAACTCCTGGTATGTTATTATATAGTCAATGACAGATCCACTAGGGTCGGGAGGTCGAATACCCCGTCGGGCATGGATATTTGTGCCGTTCTTAGTATTAGCTAGTCCATAAGTAGTTTGTAAGTTTAGGGACTGATGACCCCGTAGTTAAGTCGCATAAGCTCTACGAACATTTTAACATTTTTTGAATGACAGATCTGGTTCCCCTTCCCTCCCAAGTATACCGGTGAATGTCCCTATGCTTAAAAAAAGGAGTTTGTTATATCTAAGCCCATACTGGAACAGAAATCCAAGAGCTGTTTTCCGTTCCTGTTGGCCTCTATATCCTCTTCAAACTTACCCATAACCTTTCCATACCCTTGTGTTCGATTTACTATCGTGGCATTGAAATCACCCATTAGCAAAACACTATCCTTGTCCTTCACTCTAACAACTACATTACCAAGTGTGTTGTAAAATCTGTCCATCTCATCTTGATAAGTCCCTTCACAGGGCGGATACACTGACATAATTTTCTTGTTGGAGATGGACAAATTTATCCACATCAGTCGTTCATTTACTTTCCTAATTGCAATTATGCTGGGTTTGATTGATTTCCTGATGTAACTGGGCTCTTCCTGCTTTTACTCCTGAGAGGTAGACTTTGTATTCTCTGACTTCGTCCTCTTTCTCTCCCCTTACTCTAACGTCACTAACAGATAAAACATCTAACCCCAATCTTACTTTAAGCCTCCGCCAGCTCTATCTTCTTCCCAGTGTAATCCCCATTGATATTAATAGCTCCCCATCTCATTACAGATCATTTGCCAAAACATATCTGAGGAGTCCCTGGTCTGTCAATTAGAGGTGGGACTCTGTCACCTGAAAAGGTCCGAGGAATTTTGCTCTGATTGATGCCAGCATCATATTGAAGTACCTGGGAAGCAGGTTTCTAGCCCTACCTGCCCAGGGCCCCACTGGTTTTTACCCCTAACGGTTGAGGGTCTAACCGGTGGATGTGGTAGTCTTCGTCGTCTGAGCACAAAGGTGGCCATGACTCGGAATATGACGTCTGAGATGCCCGACGTTATTCTACAGTAACTGGTATGTCAACTGTCAGGGCCACTTATTTGGCCACTCATACGCCACACGTGATTCGTGAACCAAGACATGAGGGCAGGAATCCAAACCATAGCCCACATATTAAAGATATATCCAGTCGTCTAAAAAAGTATGTGATGAACGGGGACAGGAAATAAAAGTAATTTCCAACGTTAAAATAATTATACGGAATTTTTTTGTGTATTCTTTTCACATAAGTACATTTTGAAATTTAATTTGTCTTACTGATACAGCTTCGTTTTTAGTGAAAATCCAAAGGTTGCGTGTTCAATCACCGCCACGTTCTAGAATTTTTATCTGTCACTTTCCACTTCTTTCACCTCTGGCAGTGTTGTTGATGTGAAAAATATCGAGTAGCACTGTGGTTCGAAAACCAAGTTAAACTATAAGTCCCCACAAAAGTGGCTGCGTAAGTCAGTCCGAAGGTTGGAGGAAGGCAACAGCATGCCACCTGCAAACTGGACCATGCCTAGTAAAGCACTGTGGTGTGCAAACCAAACTTCGGATTGTTGACTGCTTTACCTGACCTTTTTTTAATTTGGTAAATGGTATAGTGTGCAGATATGTAAAAGCCATGTAACACGCAGCGATAAATTAATTAAGTATTTCTTTTATCTTTTCATTATTGGCACAGCTAGTTGGCATATAAAGATGTACTGCTGTAGTCGGTGTTGGCTTCCTATCTCTGTTGACTACGATATTGCTATTACTACAGTGATGATAGCATCATACCCACATTCCTATTTTCTTAACATTATTAGACATACTCCTGTAATACCCCTAAATTTTCTTTTAAGTGTAACCCTGTACTTACCTGACCTGAGGTCCTGTTTATCTTTCCCCCAAAACTTCGCTAATTACTAGTATATCTAACTTCATTCCATCCATTTCCCTTGTAAAATATATGAACGTCCCTACCCAGTGAAGGTAATGTGTTAATGTTTGTTAAGCTTATGGGACTTAACTACGGGGTCATCAGTCCCTAAACTTACAAACTACTTATGAACTACTTACGAACTAGGACGGCACAAATATCCATGCCCGAGGGGGGATTCGAACCCCCGACCGTAGTGGCCGTGCAGACCGTGACTGGAGCGCCTCAGTCATCTCGGCCACCGCGGCCGGCCCAGTGAAGGGATTTAACACTCCACACTCAGATTTTTACAAAGCCAGAGTTGTTTTTCTGATGGCGACATACTCTGGACTAATCCCTTCCCGGAGATCAGAATTTTTATTAGGTTTACTATAATTATTATACTATTAAGATGTAAAATATTTAGAGTGCATGGTTTGCTGTAAGAGAGGGCATGAATGTCCTAATCTTGCATGGTTAAATAAATGTAAATAAATACCTGTATATCACTAGGTGATACAGTCTGTGAAAATGAAAAAAAAAAAAAAATGTGTCAAGTAAACAGTTGCTCTAACAATCACATACTGCAGTGAAACACACCACTTTCAAGGAAGATGTGCTCATCCGTTATAGAGTTAACATTATGTAATCCAAGATTAATGTACGCTTTTGTCTTGCGTTCATCCATAGTTGCACCTCCCAAAATTAGGAACAGTATATCAAAGAAATTATCTTGCAGCTTTCTGACATACGGCAGTATTTTTCCCTTACTGGCAGTTTCGCTGCTGACATTACTCGTTATTAAAGGGTTTTAAAATGAGCATGCATTTTGGGTTAATTTTGTATCTTCATAGAATGATTGAGCACAGAAACTTGATGGGTTGTTGTAGTACGTTCCTTATAAAGAAAGCTTAGAGCAATGCTATTATTATGTAGTGATTGGGGGTATTTTTTATGTGAACGTTTTATTGTAAAGCTAATTCAGTAGCTTCTCCACAAACGGCCTCGTTGGTTGGTGCTTTGCTGTGTCTGTGCTTTGAACAAGTGATGGCCTTTCAGCCTGCGCCTCTCTGTGTGCAGGCCAGCAGCTGGTGTGGACAGCAGGGCGCCTCCCACCGCCGCCACTCTGCCGCACAGCCAGAGCCCTGCCTCAAAGGCTCCGCCCGCAGACACCACCCACCATGGTCCCCCACATCAGGATGCTGACGTCTCTCGCTTACCGTGAGTTCAGTCGCAACATTTTTACAGTTTACACAGCCTGAGTACTATTTATAGGAATTCTAACCGAGAACTAGGCAGCCAAAACACAAATACATGCATCCCAACAGCAATATCGCACAAAAGAGCACAAAGATATACCCACATCAAGAACTCACTATGTTACCAGTAACACAAAATGAAGAAACTCCACCGGCCGCGGTCGCCGAGGGGACTGAGGCGCTCCAGTCACGGTCTGCACGGCCACTACGGTCGGGGGTTCGAATCCCCCCTCGAGCATGGATATTTCTGCCTTTCTTAGTCGTAGCTAGTTCATAAGTAGTTTGTAAGTTTAGAGACTGATGACCCCGTAGTTTATTCCCATAAGCTTTACAAACATTTGAACATTTGATTTGAAGAAACTCCCCCACACCTGAATGAAATACTCTAGGACAGTCGAAAAAAGAAGACAAAGCCCAAACCCCAATACTAACAATCCATCATATCACGAAAAAAACTGTAGCACCCAGTCACTGCAGAAAGCGATAGGATATGTACATATTAGCTATAAGATAGCTATTGTAGTAATCTGCCACTGCAAAGAGCAGTGGGATATGTATATACTAGAAACTGGTTCACTGTTACCCATCCTAAACCGAATAAAATTAATTTAAATGTTCTTATCAAACTAACTGAAAATTGTAATTAAATGAAGTTATGAAATGTGAAAACAAAATTGCTGAATAGAGCAGTTAAGAAGCTCTCAAGCAGCCCGACCCTACACTTCAGAGAGGAATGGAAAAAAAAACAGGAAAATAGAAAAGGCTATTCATTATATTTTGAACATAGTACTTATATGTTGTAGTTGTAGATGGAGTGTTATTCTGTACAGCAAGGTTTAGATGGACATACACTTGCAATAACTTGATTTTCAAGATCCTCTGTGGTTCTAGATAGTGTTTTGTATGTATTTCCTAATACAGATGATCCACACAATGCAACAAGAGGCAAATGATATTGTACAATTAAGTTCTTAAAAAACCGTGCTTAAATAACTTTGGTATTACATGCAACTTCTGATTTCTGTAGTAGTTTCCTATATCCAAGTTTATCATGGAGGAAAATTCTCTCCAAGGTACTGTTAAAGATGTATCAGTAAAAATATTTTGTATGAATAAATAATCGTCTCCAGTCATCTAAAAAGGTATATGATGCTGGCTTCGTGAGTGGGGACAGGAAATCAAAGTAATATGCAACGATTAAATAATAATATGGAATTTTGTGTGTAGTCTTATAACGTATGTACATTTTGGAACATATTTAATTTGATTTCTTGATACAGTTACATATGTAAGAAAAAGTCAAATTTTTCTTATTTGGTTTTGCTTGTTTCCTTTTGAGCTTTC
Organism: Locusta migratoria; assembly: GCA_026315105.1. Lineage (NCBI taxonomy): Eukaryota > Metazoa > Arthropoda > Insecta > Orthoptera > Acrididae > Locusta > Locusta migratoria. The sequence goes on from CM048752.1 coordinate 79,890,147, forward strand.
AACTAATGATTGACTCTGTTGAGGGACAGCACCATCGGTCTGTTTCTATGTGCAGGCCACCAGCTGATGTGGACAGTGGGACCTTCCCCACCCCCGCCTCTAAGCCGCACAGCCAGAGCCCTGTCTCAGCTGCTCCACCCACAGCCACCACCCTCCATGGACCCCCACACGAGGACACCACCGTCTCTCACTTAAGGTGAGTTCTGTTGATTTGATGATTTGATTTTTTCAGGGAAGCCAAGACAGTCTGTGTCCTACCTGCCACCGCCCGCACCCAAACTACGTTTATTGTGCGGTATCGCTCCCTGTATATCTACTTAAGCCAACCAATGCCCTTGAACAGTGCATCAGTGCATCTGGCTAATCTGTCGGCATGTTCGTTGCCACTGATCCCCGAGTGGCCAGGGACCCACAATAGGTTTAGTCTATTGCTTTCCCCTAGCTCCACCAGAACCCTGTGACATTCTGCAACAATTTTAGAGCTTGTTGTAGGAGCTGCCAGTGATCTCAGGGCTGCCTGGCTGTCTGGATAGATATAGATGCTACGATCTTTGTAGCACCTACGCAAATTCTCCTTCTCACACGCCCTGATGGCAGTGATTTCGGCCTGGAATACTGAGGCCACTTTTCCTAGAGAGATGACGCCCTCCAGTCTTGGCTGCACCCCGTATACCCCGGCCGCAACACCTTGGTCTGATTTTGACCCGTCAGTGCACCAGACAATATCCCACGTACGGTGTCGAACTATTTTCTCCTACTGCTCCCTACTTCCAATTGTTTTATTGAAAGGCTTGTTGAAGCAGTATGGGGTTATAATATAGTTGTCTGGCATTTCCCCAACCTTTCCTGTATTTACCTCACTCACTATTTTAGTGTGTCATGAGTTCTGTTATTCATCTCCATGGCCGGCACAACCTTAGAACCATGTATTGGACCGATAAACAAAATGGTTCGTTGTATTTTGTAAAAAGCACTCACATGTTGTTGATGAAGTGTTATTCTGTGCAGCAAGTGATACATGCACATACGCTTGCAATGAATTGATTTTCAACATTCTTCCAATATTGATTTCCTAATACAAATTGTTAACAGATTATATTATAAAGTGTAATTCTAGTCCCAAACTGCTTAAATAACTTTGGTACTACAAGCAACTTCTGATTTTAGTATTAGGATCTTATATCCAAGAAAATCTGTCAAAGGGACTATTAAAGATATCATCATCAACATCATTAGAGACTGATTATGCCTTTCTGCATTCAGTCTGGAGCATAGTACCTCGAATAAAATTCCTCCATGATCCCCTATTCATTGTTAACATTGATGCCTCATCTGATGTTAAGCCTTTTACTTCAAAATCATTCTTCAACGAATCTAAGTACTTTCTCTTTGGTCTACCTCGACTCCTCTTACCGTCTACTGCCGAGCTCATGAGTCTCTTAGGTAACATTGCTTCTCCCATGCGTGTAACATGACCCCACCATCTCAGACTTCGCTCTATCTGTTTCACGTATAGTGTTCATTCCCAGTGTATCTTTGATTTTCTCATTATGGACAACCTCCTGCAATTGGTCCCACCTACTGGTACCTGCAATTATTCTTGCTACTTTCATATTTGTAACCTCTGCCTTATGAATAAGGTAACCTGTATCCACACAACTTTCACTCCCATACAACAAAGTTAGTCGAAAGATAGAACATTGCTCCGCTCTCTTAGTCTTGGTACTTACTTTTTTCTTGCAGAAGAGAGTAGATCTTAGCTGAGCACTCACTGCATTAGCTTTGCTGCACCTCGATTCTAGTTCTTTCACTATGTTGCCATCCTGTGAGAAAATGCATCCCAGGTACTTGAAACTGTCTACCTGTACTAACTATGTTCCTCGTAATTGGCACTCTATCTGTTTAAATCTCTTTCCCACAGACATTATTTTCGTTTTGGAGATGATGATCTTCATATCATAACCCTTACATCTTTGACCGAACTCTGAAATATTAGTTTGCAACCTTTCAATCGAATCTGCCATTACAATTAAGTTATCCACATATGTGAGACTGATTATTTTGTTTTCACCTATTTTAATACCACCCTGCCAGTCTAAAGTTTTCAATATATGATTCAGGAATAGTATGAACAACAGTCGTGACAGGTTACAGCTTTGACTTACCCCTGAAACTAACCTGAACCATGAGCTTAATATGCTGTCTACTCTAACTTCTGACAGTCTACATAAAGCTCTTTAATTGCCTTAATCTTGTACAACTGACAATAGCTTCTTCCCAGGAACACGGTCATAAGGCTTTTCTAGATCTTTATAACATAGATACAATTCCCTATTCCACTCATAGCACCTTTCCATTACCTGCTGTAAGCTAAAGGTCTGTTCTTGACAGCCTCTAAGAGGTATAAACCCACAGTCATTTTCATCCAACTTGTCTTCAACTAATACTTGCACTTTCCTTTTTACAATTCCTGAAAATATGTTCCACACAATGCTAATTAAAGAGATACCTTGACAGTTGTTACAATCTTTTCTGTTTCCATGTTTGAGAATGGGTATGATTACCGCTTTCGTACAGTCAGACGTAACCTGTCCCGATTCTCACGCCTTCTGTGTTATCCTGTACTACCATTTGAGACCTGACATTCCACTGTATTTGACGAGTTCCAGCTTAATTTCATTTACTCCAGCAGCTTTATTGCTCTGCAATCTAATGACCATTTTCTTCACTTCCTGAATTGTAAACCGGTTTCCATCATCGTTCCTATCCCATGCTCCCTCAAAATCTGACACATCATTGAACGTTTCACCTACATTGAGCAATTCTTAAAAATATTCCCTCCATTTGCTCAAGGCATGCACATGATTGACTAGCAGCTATCCTGACGAGTCCAATACACATGTTCATTCCTTCTTCCCTGCCTTTCGAAGACTGTTAATTACGCTCCAGAATGGTTTTCCCGTGGCTTGATTCAGAGTTTCCAGCTTATTTCCAAAGTCTTCCCATGATTTCTGCTTCGAGTCTGCAATTACCCCTTTGGCTTTGTTTCTTTCTTTGACACAACGTCCTCTGTGTGCCGTATTTCTAGTATGGAGCCATTTTTGAAATACCTTCTTTTTCTGCTTACCGGCTGCCTTATGTCATTCCACCAAGCTGTCTGCTTTTTCCTGCCTTTACACACTACTGTTTCAAGACATTCTCTAGCTACTTCTAGTAGTGTGTCTAATTATTTGTGTCTAATTTCGTTGTCTTGAAGGTTCTCCAATCGTATCTTTCTACATATGGACATGACTTTCTTCTGTTTTGGCCTCACAAAACCAACACTGCAGATTAAATAATGATCAGTATCATCAAAGTAGCACCTGAAAACACGTGTGCCTTTGACTGACTTCCTGAACTCCTGGTATGTTATTATATAGTCAATGACAGATCTACTAGGGTCGGGAGTTCGAATACCCCGTCGGGCATTGGATATTTGTGCCGTTCTTAGTATTAGCTAGTCCATAAATAGTTTGTAAGTTTAGGGACTGATGACCCCGTAGTTAAGTCGCATAAGCTCTACGAACATTTTAACATTTTTTGAATGACAGATGTGGTTCCCCTTCCCTCCCAAATATACCGGTGAAGGTCCCTATGCTTAAAAAAAGGAGTTTGTGATATCTAAGCCCATACTGGAACAGAAATCCTAGAGCTGTTTTCCGTTCCTGTTGGCCTCCATGTCCTCTTCAAACTTACCCACAACCTTTCCATACCCTTGTGTTCGATTTACTATCGTGGCATTGAAATCACCCATTAGCAAAACACTATCCTTGTCCTTCACTCTAACAACTACATTACCAAGTGTGTTGTAAAATCTGTCCATCTCATCTTGATAAGTCCCTTCACAGGGCGGATACACTGACATAATTTTCTTGTTGGAGATGGACAAATCTATCCACATCAGTCGTTCATTTACTTTCCTAATTGCAATTATGCTGGGTTTGATTGATTTCCTGATGTAAAACCCTACACCCCACTGGGCTCTTCCTGCTTTTACTCCTGAGTGGTAGACATTGTATTCTCTGCCTTCGTCCTCTTTCTCTCCCCTTACTCTAACGTCACTAACAGATAAAACATCTAAGCCCATCTTACTTTAAGCCTCCGCCAGCTGTATCTTCTTCCCAGCGTAATCCCCATTGATATTAATAGCTCCCCATCTCATTCCAGACCGTTGGCCAAGACATATCCGAGGAGTCCCTGGTCTGTCAATTAGAGGTGGGACTCATTCACCTGAAAAGATCCGAGGCATTTTGCTCTGATTGATGCCAGCATCATATTGAAGTACCTGGGAAGCAGGTTTCTAGCCCTACCTGCCCAGGGCCCCACTGGTTTTTACCCCTAACGGTTGAGGGACTAACCGGTGGATGTGGTAGTCTTCGTCGTCTGAGCACAAAGGTGGCCACGACTCGGAATATGACGTCTGAGACGCCCGAAGTTATTCTACAGTAACTGGTATGTCAACTGTCAGGGCCACTTATTTGGCCACTCATACGCCACACGTGATTCGTGAACCAAGACATGAGGGCAGTAATCCAAACCATAGCCCACATATTAAAGATATATCCATAAAAATACTTTGTATTCATGAATAATCGTCTCCAGTCGTCTAAAAAAGTATGTGATGAACGGGGACAGGAAATAAAAGTAATTTCCAACGTTAAAATAATTATACGGAATTTTTTTGTGTATTATTTTCACATAAGTACATTTTGAAATTTAATTTGTCTTACTGATACAGCTTCGTTTTTAGTGAAAATCCAAAGGTTGCGTGTTCGATCCCCGCTAGGTCCTAGGATTTTTATGTCACTTTCCACTCCCTTCACCTCTGGCAGTGTTGTTGATGTGAAAAATATCGAGTAGCACTGTGGTTCGGAAACCAAGTTAAACTATAGGTCCCAATAAAAGTGGCTGGGTAAGTCAGTCCGAAGGTCGGAGGAAGGCAACAGCATGCCACCTGCAAACTGGACCATGCCTAGTAAAGCACTGTGCTGTTCAAACCAAACTTCAGATTGTTGACTGCTTTACCTGACCTTTTTTTAAATTTGGTACATGGTATAGTGTGCAGAGATGTAAAAGCCATTTAACATGCAGTGTTAAAATAATTATATATTTCTTTTATCTTCTCATTATTGGCACTGCTAGTTGGCATACAAAGATGTACTAATGTAGTCGGGGTTGGCTTTCTATCTCTGATAGCATAATACCCCTTATTTTCTTATTCATTATTAGACCTACTCTTGTAATACCCCCAACTGATTTTGTAAGTGTAACACTGTACTCACCTGACCTGAGATCCTCTTTATCTTTCCACCAAACATCACTAATGCCTAGTATATCTAATTTCATGCCATCCATTTCCCTTTTTAAATATACAAACGTCCCTACCCAATGAAGAGATCTAACATTCCACACTCATATCCCTAGAAAGCCAAAGCTGTTTTTCCTGATGGCGACATACTCCTGAATAGTCCCTTCCTGGAGATCAGAATTTTTATTAGATTTACTTTCATTATTATGCTATTAAAATGTAAAATATTTAGAGTGAATGGTTTGCAGTGAGAGAGTGCATGAAGGCTCTAATCTTGCGTTGTTAAATAAATGTAAATAAATACCTGTATATCACTAGGTGATACTTTCTGTGAAAACGAAAAATGTGTCAAGTAAACAGTTGCTCTAACAGTCACATACTGCAGTGAAACACACCACTTTCAAGGAAGATGTGCTCATCATTTACAGACTTGGCATTATGTAATCAATGATTAATGTACGCTTTTGTCTTGCGTTAATCCATAGTTGCAACTCTCAACATTAGGAACAGTTTCTCAAACTAATTATCTTCTAGGTTCCTGACATAAGGCAGTATTTTCCCTTACTGGCAGTATCGCTGCTGGCATTACTCGTTATTATAGGGTTTTAAAATGAGCATGTATTTTGGGTTAATTTTGTATCTTCATAGAATGATTGTGTACAGAAACTTGATGGGTTGTTGTGCTACATACCGGATAAAGAAAGATTAGAGCACTGATGTTATTATGTAGTGATTGGGGATACTTTTATGTGAACGTTTTATTGTAAAGCTACTTCAGTAGCTTCTTGGCCTCGTTGGTTGGTACTTTTCTCTGTTTGTGCTTTCAACAAATGATTGCCTCTGTTGAGGGACAGCACCATCGGTCTGTTTCTATGTGCAGGCCACCAGCTGATGTGGACAGTGGGACCTTCCCCACCCCCGCCTCTAAGCCGCACAGCCAGAGCCCTGTCTCAGCTGCTCCACCCACAGCCAACACCCTCCATGGACCCCCACATGAGGACACCACCGTCTCTCACTTAAGGTGAGTTCTGTTGATTTGATGATTTGATTTTTTCAGGGAAGCCAAAACAGTCTTGGTCCAACATGCCACTGCCCGCAAGGAAATTGAGTTTATTGTGCGGTATCGCTCCCTGTATATCTACTTAAGCCAACCAATGCCCTTGAACAGTGCAAGGAGTCCCTTTACCAGTTGTTTATTAGCCACAATTTCTTCAGGTCTGGTTGTCCCAATGGTCTGTGCCTTTTACTCTCCAATTCAATGCAGTGATTAGATATGATGCAGTTTCATCACCGCCATCACAGATCTTACATTTAGGGTCCTCTTCTGTTATTCCCATTGTATGTAGGTGTTTTTTGAAATTCCCATTGCCTGTCAAAAATCCAACCATGAGTCTAATCTCTCTCCTGTTCAGGCCCAGGATTGCAGAGCTTCTTTTAAAACATGGCTTTGGCATCATTACCTTGCCATATTTTTGTTGGTAGACTTTGGTCCAATATTCTACGTGGTGTCTTCTGAGCCAGTTACGTAGCTCCAATTTGATCATTGCAATGGTGATTGTCAGGACAGGTTCCGGTCCAATAAATGGAGTCTCTGCCCCCATCCTGGCTAATCTGTCGGCATTTTCGTTGCCACTGATCCCCGAGTGGCCAGGGACCCACAATAGGTTTACTCTATTGCTTTCCCCTAGTTCCACCAGAACCCTGTGACATTCTGCAACAATTTTTGACCTTGTTGCAGGAGCTGTCAGTGATCTCAGGGTTGCCTAGCTGTCTGAATAGATATAGATGCTACGATCTTTGTAGCACCTACGCAAATTCTCCTCCACACACGCCCTGATGGCAGTGATTTCGGCCTGGAATACTGAGGCCACTTTTCCTAGAGAGATGACGACTTTCAATCTTGGCTGCACCCCGTATACCCCGGCCGCAACACCTTGGTCTGATTTTGACCCGTCAGTGCACCAGACAATATCCCACGTACGGTGTCGAACTATTTTCTCCCACTACTCCCTACTTCCAATTGTTTTATTGAAAGGCTTGTTGAAGCAGTATGGGGTTATAATATAGTTGGCTGGCATTTCCCCAACCTTCCCTGTATTTACCTCACTCAGTATTTTAGTGTGTTATGAGTTCTGTTACTTCATCTCCATGGTCGGCACAACCTTAGAACCATGTATTGGACTGATAAACAAAATGTTTTGTTGTATTTTGTAAAAAGCACTCACACGTTGTTGATGAAGTATTATTCTGTACAGCAAGGTTTACATGCACATACACTTGCAATGAATTGATTTTCAACATTCTTCCAATATTGATTTCTTAATACAAATGGTTCACAAATTATATTGTAAAATGCAATTCTAGTCCCAAAGTACTTAAATAACTTTGGTATTACAAGCAACTTCTGATTTTAGTATTAGGATCTTATATCCAAGAAAATCTGTCAAAGGGACTATTGAAGATATCATCAACATCATTATACACTGATTATGTCTTTCTGCATTCAGTTTTGTTGCATAGTATCTCTAATAAAATTCCTCCATGATCCCCCTAACATTGATGCCTCGCCTGATGTCATGCCTTTTACTTCAAAATCATTCTGCACCGAATCTAAGTACTTTCTCCTTGGTCTTCCTCGACTCCTCTTACCCTCCGCTGCCGAGCTCATGAGTCTCTTAAGTAACCTCGCTTCTCCCATGCGTGTAACACGACCCCACCATCTCAGACTTCGCTATATCTGCTTCACCTATAGTGTTCATTCCCAGTGTATCTTTGTGGACAACCTCCTGCAATTGGTCCCATCTATTAGTACCTGCAACCATTCTTGCTACTTTCATATTTGTAACCTCTGCCTTCACTCCCATACAACAAGTTGGTCGAAAGATAGAACAGTGCACTGCTAACTTAGTCTTGGTACCTACTTCCTTCTTGCAGAAGAGAGTAGATCTTATCTGAGCACTCACTGCGTTAGCATTGCTATAACTTGATTCTAGTTCTTTCACTATGTTGCCATCCTGTGAGAAAATGCATCCCAGGTACTTGAAACTGTCTACCTGTTCTAACTTTGTTCCTCCTATTTGGCACTCTATCTGAATAAATCTCTTTCCCACAGCCATTATTTCCCACAGACGTAACCTGTCCCGATTCCCACGCCTTCTCAATTATCCTGTGCAACCATTTGAGACCTGACATTCCACTGTATTTGACAAGTTCCGGCTTAATTTCATCCACCCCAGCTGCTTTATTGCTCTGCAATCTAATGACCATTTTCTTCACTTCCTGAAATGTAATCCGGTTTCCATCATCGTTCCTATCCCATGCTACCTCAAAATCTGACACAACGTTGAACGTTTTACCTACATTGAGCAATTCTTCAAAATATTCCCTCCATCTGCTCAAGGCATTCACAGCATTGACTAGCAGCTTTCCTGACCTGTCCAAAACACTTGTTAATTCCTTCTTCCCTGCCTTTCGAAGACTGTTAATTACGCTCCAGAATTGTTTTCCTGTGCATTGCCTCAGAGTTTCTAGTTTATTTCCATAGTCTTCCCATGATTTCTGCTTCGAGTCTGCCATTATCTCTTTGGCATTGTTTCTTTCTTTGACACAACGTCCTCTGTGTCCCTGATTTCTCGTATGGAGCCATTTTTGAAATGCCTCCTTTTTCTTTTTACAGGCTGCCTTGACTATGTCATTCCACCAAGCTGTCTGCTTCTTCCTGCCTTTACACACTATTGTTTCAAGACATTCTCTAGCTGCTTCCAGAAGTATGTCTCTGTACCTTGACCATTCCTCTTCCAGTGACTGTAAATGACTACATTCAACTAAGTGGTACATTTCTGAGATCATTGTTATTATTTGTGTCTAATCTCCGCGTCTTGAAGGTTCTCCATTCGTATCTTTCTACATTTGGACCTGACTTTCTGCTCTTTTGGCCTCACAAAATCAGCTCTGCAGATTAAATAGTGATCAGTATCATCAAAGAACCCCCTGAAAACACGTATGCTGTTGACTGTCTTCCTGAACTCCTGGTATGTTATTATGTAGTCAATGGCAGACCTGGTAGTATACCCATGAATGTCCTTACGCTTAAAAAAAAAAAAAAAAAAAAAAAAAAAAAGGAGCTTGTGATATCTAAGCCCATACTGGAACAGAAATCCAAGAGCTGTTTTCCGTTCCTGTTGGCTTCCATATCCTCTCCAAACGTACCTATAACCTTTGCATACCCTTGTGTTCGATTTACTATCTTGGCATTGAAATCACCCATGAGCAAAACACTATCCTTGTCCTTCACTTTAACAACTACATTACCAAGTGCATTGTAAAATCTGTCCATCTCATCTTGATACGTCCCTTCACAGGACGGATGAACTGACATAATTTTGTTGTTGGAGATGGACAAATCTATCCACATCAGTCGTTCATTTACTTTCCTAATTGCAATTATGCTCGGTTTGATTGCTTTCCTGATGTAAAACCCTACACCCCATTGGGCTCTTCCTGCTTTTACTCCTGAGAGGTAGACTTTGTATTCTCTGACTTCGTCCTCTTTCTCTCCCCTTACTCTAACGTCACTAACAGCTAAAACATCTAAGCCCATCTTACTTTAAGCCTCCGCCAACTCTATCTTCTTCCCAGTGTAATCCCCATTGAAATTAATATCTCCCAATCTCATTCCATATCATTTGCCAAGACATATCCGAGGAGTCCCTGGTCTGTCAATTACGTTGCACGTGATTCGTGAACCAAGACATGACTGCAGGAATCCAAACCATAGCCCACATAATAAAGATATATCCATAAAAATACTTTGTATTCATGAATAATTGTAAATAATCGTCTCCGGTCGTCTAAAAAAGTATATGTGATGGCTTTGTGAGTGGGGACAGGAAATTAAAGTAATATGCAACGATTAAATAATTATATGGAATTTTGTGTGTGTTCTTAATAACGTATGTACATTTTGAAACATATTTCATTTGGCTTCTTGGTACAGTTACATATGTAGGGATAAGTCAAGGTCCTTCTTAATTGTTCTTGCTTGTTTCCTTTTGAGCTTTCAACTAATTATTTACTCTGTTGAGGAACAGCACCATGAGTCTGTTTCTATATGCAGGCCACCAGCTGATGTGGACAGTGGGACCTTCCCCACCCTCGCCACACAGAAGCTCATCCAGAGCCCTGCCTCCGCTGCTCTTCCCACAACCACCACCCACCATGGACCCCCACATGAGGATGCTGACGTCTCTCACTTGAGGTGAGTTCTGTTACTTCATCTCCACAGTAGGCACAGCCTTAGAACCATATCCAGAACAAATAACCAAATCACCTGTGGTCTGTAAGTGATACAAAGGTTTGTACAGTCTGTTGTCGATACATAGATTAAAAACAGTTTTTTAAAAACTTTGTGCACGCTAGGCCTATGTCTTTTTAACTTGAAATTCAGTCTACTCACGGTGTTGTTGTCTCCTCCTTACATCTCACTGTTGTTTCTCCGTCTTGTTGGCTGGAGTTGGTTTGTTATGGCGTGTGTTTTTCGTCTGTGTACGGCACTTTTCGTGTGTTTTTGTGTCGTTTTTCCGTTTTGTCACAGCATATCACATCACTTCATTTCACTTATTTGGACTGCATACAGATTGCATATCACTTGTTTTAAATGGAATGCCTTTCGACTTGTTTTTCACTTGCTTTCGTCTGTTTCTTTGTTTTGCTGCATATTATGTGTTGTATATGATGGGCTCTATACGGTATGAACCACAGACATTGCCGAGGTATGGTGGCTTGCGTGCCTCAGCGATACAGCTAGCCATACCGTAGGGTATCAGTGGAGAGGCCAGCCAAACGTGTGGTTGCTGAAGAGGGGCAGCAGCCTTTTCAGTAGTCACAGGGGCAACAGTCTGGATGATTGACTGAGCTGGCCTTGTAACATCAGCTAATGTGGCTTTGCTATATAGTTCTTTCGAATGGCTGAAAGCAAGGGGAAGCTACAGCCGCTACTTTTCCCAAGGACATGCAACTCTACTGTGATGGCACCATCTTCGGTAAAATATTCTGGTGGTAAAACAGTCCCCAATTCGGATATCTGGGCTGGGACTACTCAGGAAGATGTCGTCATCAGGAAAGACAACACTGGCATTCTATGGATCAATGAGTGTAATGTTACATCCCCTAATTTAGAAAATTTAAAAAGGGAAATGGATAGGCTGAATTAGATAGAGTAGGGATTACTGAAGTTCGATGGAAAGAGAAACAAGATTTCTCGTCAGGCAAGTACAGCATTATAAGTACAAAAACACTGCGGGGTATTACAGCAATAGGTCTAATAATGAATAAGAAAATAGGAATGCAGGTAAACTAGTATGAGCAGCACAGTGATTGCATTATCGTAGTCAAGATAGATAAAAAGTCAACACCACACCACAGTAGTACACGTTTATATGCCTACTATCTCTGCCAATGATTAGAAGATCGGAGAAATGTATGAGAAGGTAAAGGAAATAATTCAGTTAAAGGAGAGGAGAACTTAATTGTGATTGGGGATTGGATTTTGCTAGCCTGGAAAGGAAACAAAGAAAAAATAGCAGGTCAATATGGACTGAGAGAAAGGATTGAAAGAGGAAGCTGTCTGGTAGAATTTTGCACAGAACATAATTCGACCACAACAAAAATTTTGTTTAAGAATCACGAAAAAAGGTTGTATATGTGGAACAGACCAGGAGACACCGAAGATACCAGATAGATGTTATAATTCCATAGAGAGTGATCTGGTAAAGGTAGCATCAGCAATGAAACTTACTAGTGTGGGATTTGTGTCTGTCTTGCGAAGCCATAATCAATATCATTTGAACTCTTCCATCAGGAGAGTGAACTAGGAACTGGAATGGCTGCTCATGTCAGATATTGGGTCCCATATTGGTTTGATTTCTGTGGATGCTATCTGCAGGATGCAGGTGGGACTACACTAAGCAAGGCCTACACATTAACAGGAAAGGGAACGGAAAACTGTCTGGGTTGATTGCAAGTAAATTACGAGGGGGGGGGGGGGGGCACTGTCACAAATGGTAAAAATACCAGTGGTTACAGGTGTTATAGGGATGTCTTTTTTAGGACAGGGAGGTGGGAAAGAAAACCAGCTTTGAGAGAACTTGGAAAACACCCTCAGTTTGATGTTCAAATGTTTGTAAAGCTTATACTGAAGATGGCACAAACACCCATGCCTGAGGGGGAATTCGAACCCCTGACAGGGCACAACCTCGTGCACTGTAGCATAGCGCCTCAATGTTCTCGGCCGCTCTGCTGCGACCCTCAGTTTGAGAAAACAGATAAACAGGAGATAGCTTTTAGCAAACAATGTTTAACAGAAGTACTCAGAATCAGCCAGTAAATCTTTGTTCACCATTAGTATGCAATATCAGAACACCTCAGGACTCATAAACAAACTCGATGAACTACTCATTTGTATTCATGAAATAGATTCCTCTAACCCCATTGACATAATTTGCGCCTCTGAACACCATGTGGTATAAATATGTTAAATATTCCAGGATTTCATTTAGCTTCATACTTCTGTAGAGTAGATGTGGAGAGAGGAGGAGTTGCCCCATTTATTAAAAACTGCTATAAATTCAAGAATATTGATATAAATAAATTCTATCTAGAGTAGCATTCAGAAGCTTGTGCAACAGAAGTACAGTTCCATAACATATGCTATATAATACTAACTATTTACCAAGCATCTGCAGGAAATGATAATCTATTCCTAAATCATCTAGAAGCTCTACTGGATTATTTAACAGAAAGAAACAAAGACATCTTGGTTGCTGGTGACTTTAATATAGATTTTCTTATCCAGTCTTTCAGTAAACATTTATAGTAGTCAGTAACATTGTATTTCAATCTAACTCATACTGTATACTTTTCAACTAGGATAACTGAATCCTCTGCAACTGGCACTGATAATATTTTAGAGACAAATCAAAGGAACAAAATCATATCATAAAACCAATAATTAATGGTGTATCAGATCATGATATGCAGCTCCTTCTTTTAGGTACAGATTCTAAGCCGGTTATGAAGACTACTAAAGCTGCATACAGCGGAGTAGTCAATCTATCAAAAATTGAGAATTTTAGAAAACTGTTAAAAATATGAACTGGAAAGATGTTTATAGTGTTCATAGCAGGAATGAAAAGTTAACATATTCATTAATAATATTAGTATCACGTTTGAAAACTGTTTTCCTCTAAAAGTAACTCAAATTAAACGGAAGTCTACAATAAAACCATGGATTACACAAGGAATAAAGATTTCATGTAAGACAAAAAGGAAAATGGCAAAGAGTAGTTCCAATGATGATGACTTAGCTAAATGTAAGGAATACTATAAAATATTAAAAAAGGTAATTCAAACATCTAAACAAATGCACTATGAGAAAAAGATAGCAAAATCAAGCAACAAAATATAAACAATATGGGATATAGTGGAAGAGGAGACGGGTAGACCAGAAAGGAACAGAAGCATTAAGAGTAGATGATACATTAGTAACTGATGGGTACAATGTGGCAAATCTATTTCACGAGTACTTTATATGTGCTGATAGTTTGAGGTTGACAGGGTCAGTAAAATAATGCCCATGAATATTTGAAACTAGCATTTACATATAACTTCAGGTACATTAATATGTCACTGACTTCGCCGCAAGAAATTACTTCCAAAATAAAATCTTTAAAAACAAAGAATTCGAGTGGTTATGATGAAATATCAACAAAGTTAATTAAAGTACGTTCTTGTGAATTTATCAGAATTTTGAATTATTTGTGTAACCAGTCTATTATAAGTGGAACATTTCCTGATTGGTTAAAATATGCGGAAATTAAACCTCTATTAAAGACAGGGGATAATAAAGAGATACCATCAAACTACAGACCGATTTCACTTTTACTGGTATTCTCAAAAATTCTAGAAAAGGTATTGTACAAACAGCTTCTCAACCATCTAACCTCAAATGACATATTGCCTAGAACACAGTTTGGAATTCTGAAAGGTTCTGATAACGAGAAGGCTATTTACACCTACAGTAAGAATTACTTAATTGATTAGATAATGAATTCCAAGCAGCAGGCATTTGATTGTGTGAACCATAACATCATTTTAAGTGAAATAGAATTCTATGGTGTTATGGGGATTGCTGCAAAATGGTTGAAGTGTACCTTACTAAAAGGAAACAAAGGGTGTCAGTGCAAGGGACTAGTGAATTAAGCCAACAGTCATCATTAGATTGGGAAGAAATTACATCTGGTATCCCACAAGGATCCATATTGGGGCTATTGTTTGCAGATGATACAAGTATTGCAATAAATAGCATGTTGAGCATAGTGATAGAAAGATCTGCTAATGATAGTTTCATTAACATCAATAAATGGTTTAAAGCCAACTCATTGACATTAAACTTTGAAAAGATTCATTACATACTGTTTAGAACTTGTAAGAGATTTGCATCCAGTATATGCATAAAATTTGAAGAAGAGCAGATAGAAGAGGTTGACAGTATTAAACTTGTGGGATGACAGCATGATAATAAATTCAGTTGGGAGGAGCACACCACAGAACTGCAGAAACGACTCAACAAATCTGTATTTTCAATACGAGTGTTATCAGACATAGGAGACATAAAAAAAATCTTGCATACTTTGCTTACCTTCATTCCATAATGTCATTTGGTATAATATTTTGGGGTAAATCTTCAAGTCAAGCAAAAGCGTCTAATACTTATTATCTGTGGTGTAAATTCACGGACATCCTGCAGAAGCCTCTTCAAAGAACTGGGTATTTTAACTACTGCCTCTCAGTATATTTATTCCTTAATGAAATCTGTCATGAATACTATATCCCTCCCCCCCCCCCCAAAAAAAAAAAAACAGCTCAGTTCATACCTACAGTACTAGGAACAAAAATGATCGGCACAAGGACTTAAAAACACTTAATTTAGTTCAACAAGGGGTCCACTACTCAGAAACGCATATTTTAAATAATTCACCAGCAACCATACAAAATTTTGCAACAATTGAAGATCAGTTTAAGAGGTGTCTAAAAGACTTTCTACTGGCCAACTCCTTTTATTCCACTGATGAATTTTTGAATAGAACCATGTAACGTCACTGCTGCGTCCACCTAATCCTCGATGGGCGAAGTTGCTGTTACATTCTATTTTATGCTTAATCATTTAATAATTGTTCCAATGATTTGACGGTATGGGATGCGGACAATTAATAGGTTGATCCATAACAGTAAACTTTGTTAACTTCCTTTATTATGGAACGATAAATGGCAAAAACTCTTCCCTTTAAATACACTGATTAAATAAGCGCTTGCCACTACGATGAATGTCTACAAGTCCACACTGAAACATTTCAATATGCAACTGCAACCCGTATGCAATACGACGGAATGGCAAAAACTTTAGCCACAGCTAAACGCGGGTTACGAACTCACTGTCGACATGCTACCGTACTGCCTCGCTCTGCGGTCGGCGGGAGACTGCCGCACCCCGGCCAACAAACAAAGAACATTCCAACCTAGGCATTGTTGCCAGCAGCTATCGCTGCGTGCCAACGATAACTATCGTTCGACCAAAACGTACCAAAGAGGTTACTAACCTAAAACCCTGTATCCTCACATCCAAATGATGCATGTATCTGTATTCATACTATTAGTATTATTATATTATCAGCTTATAAAAAATATATGTACCTGTATTAGTATTATTATATAATCATTATAATTATCTTGTAAAAAATAATAAAAAAGTACATGTTCCACATCCACCAGGCTCTCCTCAAGATGGATCTATGGAACGAACAACTAATATAATGGTAAGCGATAAATTTCAGAATCAGGTTTTAAACTGTAAGACATATCCAGGGGCGATATAGACTCTGACTGAAATTCAAGAAACTGAAGAAAGGTAGGAGCTGCAAACATGTTTAACAACTAACCACAGAAAATTTTCGAATGTTAACAATTCATCTTCTAGACACTTAACAAGGAACGAAATTTTCCCATCATCAGGCACTGAATTTGTGTGTACAGACAGGACAATTAGTATTGTTGATATACGTAAGAAACTTGAATTAAACGGATAATCGGGAAGCAGAACATTTCATTGTTTGACAAGGCTTTGATGAATATAATATGAAATACTTTGCTGGAACTTTTTACTGCCATGGCAGGATTCATAGATGTACAAGGGGTGTGCAAATGAAAAAGTACGAAACGACACTGTGGGCATACTTGAAGTCTTTATTCAAAAGTAATCACTAGAGGCCTGGACACAATTATCACACTGTTTAATGAGCCAAAGAATTCCCCTTCCCAGAAGTCTTGTGGTTGTGACAAGAGCCACTCCTCTACTGTGTCTTTCAGTTCTTCGTCGGAATTGAAGCTCTTTGAGAAGTTTTTTTTTAGTGTATCAAACAGATGGAAGTCGCAGGGCGACATGTCCGCACTGTAGGGCGGGTGATCAAGCTGTTCCCACATGAACGTGGCCAGCATATTTTGTGTGACCCAGGAGACTTGTGTACATCCATTAGCATGGACTAGAATCACTCCCTCTGCAAGCAGCCCGGGCCGTTTGCTCTTGATGGAATTGCGTAGGCTACGGAATGTCTAACAGTACATGGTTTTTGTGTGCTCGAGGAATTCGATGGGTATTGGACCTTGGACCTCGAAAACAACTGCGAGCATCACATTGCCAGCTGAGGACACAGCCTTGAATTTTTAATGGAAGATGATGACTCACGCTTTGCGTCCCTAGAGATCGCACTATGAGGGGCAATTGAAAAGTCCATGCCAAAATAAAAACTACTACTGTGTTTCGGGAAAACCATTTTTATTTTTCGATATAGTCTCCTTTCAGACTTATACACTTTGTCCAACGCTTTTCTAATATTTTGATCCATTCTGAATAATAGGAACTGTCCAAGCCTGCAAAATAGCTATTAGTTTCTGCAATCACGTCCTTGTTTGAATGAAATCTTTGTCCCATGGGCCATTTCTTCAAATTGGGGAACAAATGGTAGTCCTATGGAGCCACGTGTGGAGAATAGGGGGGATGTCAAATGAGTTGAAATCCTATTTCCAACAATTTTGTGACCACAACTGCTGAGGTGTGTCCTGGTGCATTGTCATAATGGAAAAGGACTTTTTTTGGGGGGCCAATCTCCGGCGTTTTTCTTGTAGCTCGGTTTACAAACGGTCCCATAACGATGAATAACACGCACCTGAAATAGTTTTACACTGTTCCGGATAGTCAATGAGTATTATCCCTTGCGAAACACAAAAGACAGTCACCATAAACTTTCTGGCCGAAGGACCGGTCTTCGCCATTTTTGAAGCAGATTCTTTCTTGGGAACACATTGTTTTGATTGTTCTTTGGTCTCAGAAGTATAGTATGTACCGATCTTTCATCCACAGTGACGAAATGACGCATAAAGTCCTGCGGATTCTTCCTGAACAGCTGCAAATCTTCCTTGCAACACTTTTTTGGTCAAGTGTCACCAATCGTGGCACCCATCTTGCGGATAGCTTCCTCATGTCCAAATGTTTATGCCAAATATTATCCAACCGTTCATTCGAGATGCCCACAGCACTAGCAGTCTCACGCACCTTAACGCTACTCTCATCCATCAACATATCATGGATTTCATCAATGATTTCTGGAGTCGTAACCTCCACAGGGCGTCCAGATCGTTCAGTGTGACTTGAACCCATATGGCCACTCCAAAAATTTTCAAACCACTTATAAACTATTCTAATCGAAGGCGCAGAGTCTTCACAAAGTAATGTTTATCACCACACGAAATTTTATTTGGTCCATTCTTTGACAATCATTCGACTCTCTTGATTCACACGAATGCCAAACACAAAGAAATAGACCAATATGGCTGAAACTTGGTGCGCGTTCTTCCATAAGATGCTAGCAACGAAACATGACCTCGGTATGCACCGATGGTACCATCTCTTGGACTTTGCACGGACTTTTTAAATGCCCCTTGTACATTATCCCAAAGCAGCATATTCAAATTTCAACGAATTTGGTTTTTTAAGACGTTTCATACCATTCCATTATAACACCCCTTGTACTTGTATGGAGACATAATCAATTCTTTTTGACAGGTTTACAAGTGTCAGGAGAAATTATTGTACAAAGATGTTCAATATCAGATGGATGAGATTAATATTTCAGTGCACGACAACTCGTATACAATGGCATGGAGAGTTCATAGGAATTAAGTTTTACTATTATATTTGGCAGTTGAGTTGGGATGCAGAAATATTTAACCCATATAGTGCCAAAGTATTTTTGCTTTAATATTTTTCTCAGAAAGTATTAATTACCTTCACATGACAGCATAAGAACGTTATAAGTCATTTTTTCACAATCACGCTATTAGATTTGCAATACTGCCTTTCTTTCTGGAATGATGTCAAAATGATTTTTTTTATAATTTTAATCTGATGAATCAAGATTATTAAAACAACATTTAAGATGAAATATGTACATAAAAATGTCTCAAAAATTGAAGAACGTTCAAGAAATATAAACCCAATAATGAGGAAGTCTTCAGTATCTTCTGTATGAATCTCAACTTTGTAACTGTATTTAACCTCTTTGAAATCGACAACCCAAGCTAAACTTGATCTGCAATGGCAGGAGAAATAAAATATGACACTGTATACGAATTCTTACAGACAAGAATAAAGATGTAAGCTGCTGTTCTCGTCCTTCTGGAAGGACGTCAGAACTATCTGGGTTGGTTGGGGGATGTAGTGTTTGAGAGGATTATTCTGCTGCTGTACACTTTTAACTTACTGGACAATGACTTTCTTCCTGTTCTGTATGACAGGGGACAGACAGCTGTGTATTGGTCAGTTGTCACTGGAGATTAGATTAGATTAGATTAGTTATTTGTTCCATAGATCCATGTTGAGGGGATCCTCATGGATGTGGAACATGTCAAGAAACAAAATTTACAAGTTGAATAATAGATAATACTAATAATATAAATACAAATACATACACTTATAATATAAATACAGATACATAAATTTTAAGGTGGTTTTGTTTTGCTGATAATATAACAATACTAATATAGTATGAGTGCATGCATCATTTGGTACAATTTAGAAATTCACTAAAGGAGTAGAAGGAGTTGGCCACTAGAAAGTCTTTTAGGTTCCTCTTAAACTGATCTTTATTTGTAGCTAAATTTTTTATACTTGATGGTAAATTATTGAAAATGTGTGTTCCTGAGTAGTGGACCCCTTTTTGAACTAAAGTAAGTGGTTTTAAGTCCTTGTGTAGATCATTTTTATTTCTAGTATTGTATGTATGAACTGAGCTGTTTGCTGGGAAAAGGGATATGTTATTTATGACAAATCTCATTAAGGAATAAATATACTGAGAGGCAGTAGTTAATATACCCAGTTCTTTGAAGAGGCTTCTACAAGACATCCGTGAGTTTACTCCACAAATAATACGTATCACACGTTTTTGGACTCTGAAGACTTTTGACTGACTTGAAGAGTTACCCCAAAATATTTTACCATATGACATTAAGGAATGAAAGTAAGCAGAGTATGCAAGCTTTGTTATTATTATGTCTCCTATGTGATAACACCCGTATTGAAAATACAGATTTGTTGAGTCGTTTCTGCAGTTCTGTGGTGTGCTCCTCCCAACTAAATTTATTATCAAGCTGTAATCCCACGAATTTAATACTGTCAACCTCTTCTATCTCCTCTTCTTCATACTTAATGCATATTCTGTCAGGAAATCTCTTACATGTTCTGAACTGCATGTAGTGCGTCTTTTCAAAGTTTAATGACAATGAGTTGGCTTTAAACCATTTATTAATGTTCATGAAAATATCATTAGCAGACCTTTCTATGACTATGCTTGACGTACTTTTTATTGCAATACTTGTATCATCTGCAAACAAAACGAACTCTGCTTCTGGTAGTGTAACTGATGAGAGATCATTAATGTACACAAGAAAAAGCAATGTCCCTAAGATGGATCCTTGTGGGACAACATGTAATTTCTTTCCAATCCAATGATGACTGTTGGCTTAATTCACTAGTCACTTGCACTGACACCCTTTGTTTCCTGTTGGTGAGGTACGAATTGAACCATTTTGCAGCATTTCCTGTGACCCCATAGAATTCTAATTTACTTAAAAGGATGTTATGGTACACACAATCAAATGCGTTTGACAAATCACAGAAAATACCTACTGCTTGCAATTTATGTGTGTGGAAATCTGTGTTTAGTGAGTGCTTAGAGTTCCAACTGCCTGATAGTTCTCTTAACGACACCTGTCTATTGTTTGAGAGGTGTGTGAATTTTCTTGGTTTTTTGCAGGAGCCTGTGTCCAGAGGAGAAGGGCAGGAGGCTGATAGAGGCGGCAAAGCAGGGGGCGGTGAGGGAGCTGGAGGTGCTGCTGGCAGCAGGGGCGGACGCGAGGGCAGCCGACCAGTTGAGGAAGACCGGCCTGCACTGGGCAGCAAACGGGGGACACGAGGAGGCGGTGAGGCTGCTGCTGGCGGCGGGGGCGGCCGTGGACGCCAGGGACAGGGAGCAGCAGTCGACGCCTCTGCACTGGGCTGCAGCCGGGGGCCACGCGGGCGTGGTGCGGCTACTGCTGGCCGCGGGGGCGGACCACGGAGCAATGACTGTGGACAAGTGGACGCCTCTGCACGAGGCGGCGTACAGGGGCCACACAGCGGCGGCGGCCGCCCTGCTGCAGGAGGGCGCCAGCACTACGGCCAGGGATGGTGGGGGCAACACGCCGCTCGACCTCGTCATTCCGGGGAACCACCAGATGATAGACCTGCTACAGGGGAGGTAGTGGTCCGACAGCCACCACATGATCCAAATAATGAAAAACATATTGCTGTTCTACATCTGTTAACCCTCGCTACAGGGCAGGTAGCGGTCCAACAGCCACCACATGATGCAAATAATAAAAAAAAATATTGCTGTTCTACAACCGTTAACCCTTGCTACAGGGGAGGTAGTCGTCTGACAGCTATCACATGATCCAAATAATAAAAAACATAATTGCTGTTTTACACCCGTTAACCCTCGCTACAGGGGAGGTAGTGCCCCGACAGCCACCACATGATCCAAATAATAAAACGATATTGCTGTTCTACACCTGTTAACCCTCGCTAGAGGGGACGTAGTGGTTCGACAACCACCACATGATCCAAATAATTAAAAAAATGTTGCTGTTGTACACCCATTAACTCTCGCTACAGGAGAGGTAGTAGGCTGACAGCTACCACATGATCCAAATAAAAAAAATATATGTATGTTCTACACCTGTTAACCTCCGCATGATGTCTGGGGTCTTTTTAGACCCCAAGGCTCATTGAACTACAAATAAACAGTTTTACTTTTACATCTACATCTACATACATACTCCGCAATCCACTGTAAGGTGCGTGGTGGAGTGTACACTGTGCACTACTAGGAATTTCCTTTCCTATTCCACTCCCAAATAGAATGAGGAAAAAAAGAATGAATTTATGCCTTCGTACGAGCCCTGATTTCTCTTATCTAGTCTTTGTGATCACTACACTAAATGTAAGTAGGCGGTAGGAACATGGTTCTACACTCAGCTTCAATACTGGCCCTCTGAATTTCTCAACAGAATTTTTCGAAAACAACGTTGTCTTTCCTCCAGCGATCCGCATTTGATTTCCTGGAGAATTTCCGTGACACCAACACATTGGTCGAACCTACCAGTAACAAACCTACTTGCTCGCCTCTGAACTGCTATGTCTTCCTTTAAACTGATCTGCTGCGGGTCCCAAACACTTGAGCAATACTCAAGACGTGGTCGTACAAGCTTTTTATACCTGGTCTCCTTTACAGGTGAAGTACATCTTCCAAAACACTCACAATAAGCCGAAGTCGGCTGTCTGCCTTACTCACATCTGTCATTGCATGTGTGTTCCAATTCATATCGCTCTGCAATGTTACGCCTAGATATTTGAACGATGCAACTGCATCAAGAAGCTCACTACTAATGCTGTATTCGTACATTATGGGATTGTTTTTCCTACTCATGCACATCAACTTACATTTTTCTAGATTCTAACTAGAAATTTTGTCTAAGTCCTCCAGTATGTTATTACAGTTAGTTAAAGATAACACCCTCCCATACACCACAGCATCATCAGCAAACAGCCGCAAATTACAAATTACTCTGTCCATCAGATCATTTATGTAGATAGAAAATAATATTGGTCCTATCACACTCCCCTGGGGCACGCCTGACGATACACTCGTCTCTGATAAACACTCGCCATAGTGGACAACGTACTGCGTTCTATTACTTAGGAAGTCTTCCAGCTAGTCACAAATCTGTGAACCTATTCTATATGCTCGTATCTTCGTTAGCAGTCTGCAGTGTGGCATCGCGTCAAACGCCTTTTTGAAATCGAGAAAAACACAACCCGCTTGTTGCCCTACATCCATTGCTGGCAACATGGCATGTGAGAAAAGAGCAAGCTGAGTTTCACGTGAACGATGTTTCCTAAACCCATGCTGATTCATAGAATGAAGCTTTTCCATCTCAAGAACAGTTGTAGACTATGCCACTCATCCTCCAGATATCCTATTCACGGATTTTTAATTCTAACTGGGTAAAATGTTATGATTCTATCACAGTTTGTAGTACAATTTGAATTTTTTGTGGTGGGGTCAGAAAATACCCCAGATATACTATATGTGAATTTCAGTGTTAGATATAGTTTTGATACGAAATTAAATCTTGGCAACAATGCACCTTATAAACAGATGTTTTTTGTACATTGTTGTAAACAATGAATAGAAGATACATTCACATGCATTGTTACGACTCATTCACAGTTTGAGATTGAGTTCTTTGGAAGGAAAGATGTGGTGTTGTTAATTTATTGATCATAGATTGTGATATATCTTTTGCAAGGGGCTACAGTTCGGGTAGAGTTTGACACATTTACAGAAGAGTGTTGGTGATAATTAATCAATTTTTGGAAACGTGTATGACAGTGATGCTGATGGGCGTGTGAAAGAGGAAGATACACAGGTCGGAGATGAAGTGGATATGAGTGACTGTTAAAATGATGAGAATGGGATTCAGGTAACTAGTGCACCTACTTTTTTGTCTGGAAGTGGACAGATGACATACATATAACACAGTATCCCCTAATGTGGGCAAGCACATTTCTAGGAATGTAATATGTGAAACTGCCATATTACATGTCCCCTTACATCAAAATTACAGACAAGGGTAGAATGTTTCAGAATTTTTATCATCAATCATATGCAGAGTGTAGTAGTAATGAATACCAATAATCATGCAAAAGATATTAAAACTCTGTATCCACCTCTCGAACACTGGATTGAATTTGATTCTACACAGTTACAGGCATTCTTTAGTCTACTAAAATGGCTGACTGGCATAAGGAACGTGTGAAGCGTTTGATTAAATTTTGGTAAAAAGAGTATGGCTTACCCATTTTTCGAGTCAAAACGAGCTTTACATTTTAATGGTGGTCTGATGTACCTACGATTCAATTATTTACTTATAAGGCAAGAAAGAAAAGCTGCTTGTGGATCAAAAGCTGAAGCTATAAGGTTTGTGTTCAAAGTGTTCATTGATGCATGGATTTCGTCTTATGTTCCTGGGACTTATATAGAGTTGATAAGCATCTGTGTACTTTCAGGGAACGGTGTCCATTGAATGTGAACAGTCTTTCGAAACCTGTAAAGTATGAGATAAAACAATGGGCTGTTGTAGATTGTGAGACCAATTAAGTCATAAATACACAAGTGTTTTTGGGGAAATCTGCCGAAGAAAGGGAATAAAATCAAGGGAAACTAGGGGTACATGATTTAGTTTACCACCTGAAGGGAAGAGTGGTAGGAACATTACGGTACACTTAAAACTTTTTTTTTAAGTTTTGATTTATGACAAGAACTTCTTGTTAATAAATTGACACTTGCGGCAACTCTTTGGGGCAATCGAAAAGATATACCAAAACAAATTTTGCCATCAAAACAGAGGTGTCAACTATCGACCACTTTTGTGTATTCACAGAATAGCTTCGTATTTTCCTACACAAAATAAATCAAGTCATTTTATTGTCTATTCTACATCAAACATTTTATGTAAGTAAGAATGAGTATAAAAAAATAATAATGTTTACAACTCAACAAAGTCAAAATTGGATACAGTTGATAAGATGGCTAGACATTATTTAGGGGAACATGGAACAAGAAGATGGTCACTTGGTGTATGCTTTTATATACTAGATTTAGCTTGTCTCAGTGCTTATGTCCATATTGTAAATTTTTATATGATATAAGAAGTAAAAATGCAAGAAGAGAATACCTCTCAGAACTAGGGAATGGACTAGTCAAACCTCACATTGAACGTCAAACCCTGTCACCCGAGTGTGGTATGATTGCTGCCCAAGCACGAAGGACAAGAAAGTGAATCAACAATGTGATGGGTGTTATGAGTTTGTCTGTTAAGAACATGCTAGGATACGTGTGTTGTGTAATGAATGTTCATCTTATGAGACAGAGAGCTAGTAGAAGTGTGTTTAAAATAAAGATTCATGTTAGTGATATTGCACATAATATTAATAAATTACAGAATTGTTACATGAAGTGTAATGTGTGAGTATTTTGTGTTAAAATAATTTTTGGAACTAAACAAAATATTTTTTTATATTTCATACAAATAGAGTAAATAATTATAACTTATACATAACTTCATTATATTAAGAAACTATGGAGTTGTAATATGAACATCATGTTTATGTTTCTTAATAAATTATAATAACTTTTGTGGACAAATTTCTAATTTTATCACCATAAAGTTGTTTGAATCACTTTACTGTCTAAAACGACCCCAGGCATACAATATGTTTTTCCAGAGCTGATACTATATGAGGTTTAACAGTTCCATTAACAACACAATAGAACTAATAATTGGAGTTGCATGTAAAGGAATATTAGTAGCATCAACTACACGTTAAAGCAATAAAACTTCTACATTAGACATTTGTGGGACGTGGCCATTTTAATGCACTTGAAATAAACTTTAGAGTCTTGACCACAAATTTCACTTTATTGAGGCCTTGTGCGTTTCGACGTTTTGTCATTATCGAAGTTATAGCAAGACAATGGAATTAATATTCATCAAACATTTTTATAAAACATAAATGAGAACAATATCTTCACACTCACCATATCTTTTAAAACTTATTAAAAAGTGAAACTAAAACATTCCTTTTAAAATAATCACTGTCAAAAATATATGTCAAACATAAAATAAATTTAAAATTCCCCCCATAACATCCCTGTGGGATGGTCGAGTGTATGCTAAGGTTAGCGAAGCGGTCAGTTATTAAGTGGAGAATCCACCAGATAGCGATGTTGTCATTCTACTTCCCTCTCACTCACATATGAGCACTCACTCCCTGTGTGGGATTTTTTTTATCGCCATCTGGTGGATTTTCCACTTAATAACTGACCGCTTTGCTAACCTTAGTATGCACTTGACCATCCCACAGGGATGTTCTGGGGAGGATTTTAAATTTATTTTATGTTTGACATACGTTTTTGATAGTGATTATTTTAAAAAGGAATGATTTAGTTTCGCTTTTAATAAGTTTTAAAAGATATGGTGAATGTGAAGATAGTGTTTTCATTTATGTTTCATCAAAATGTTTGATGAATATTAATTCCATTGTCTTGCTGCAGCACCTCCCATATTCTCATGTTCCTAAAACCTGATAAGCCCCATCCCAGACCTCATCCTACCGTCCCATCAGTCTTACCTCCGTGTTCAGCAAGGTTCTGGAAATCATCCTCTCCCGTCGTATCCATCAGCACCTCCATCGCCACCAGTTCCTCCCCCTTTACCCATGTGGCTTCCGACCCTCCTTCTCTGCCAATGACCAGCTCCTTCGCCTTACTCATCTCCTATCTGTCCAATTCAACTACCGTCGCTCCGCAATTTTTGTCTCCCTCGATATCCAAAAAGCCTACGACCGTGTATGGCATTCCGGTCTCCTCTTCAAGCTCTAGTTCTACGCCCTTCCTATTAATTACGTCCGTCTCATCGCTTCCTTTCTCACCCACCGCCCCTCCTATATCACTGTCTGCAACTCCGACTCCCGTTTGTTCTACCCCTCTGCCGGGGTGCCCCAAGGCTCCGTCCTCTCTCCTCTCCTTTATCTCATCTACTCCGCCGACATGCCCCAACCCGAGCCTCCCGTTTACCTTCTACAATATGCTGACGACACCGCCTTCCTAGCCCTCGCCCCCTCCCTGGCCCGCTCCCAGTTTTTGCTCCAGTCCCACCTCACCGAGTTCGCCTCACGGTGTAACCGGTGGCTCCTCTCCGTCAATCCTGACAAATCCCAGGCAATTATCATAGGTCGTACCACCCACTCCTTTCATCTCCATGATTTCTACCTCACCCTCCACAACCGCCCTATCCGCCACACCCCCACCCTGAAGTACCTTGGCCTAACCCTCGACCATAACCTCTGCTGGACCCCCCACCTCCGCACTGTCTTACAGAAAGCCCTCTCCCGCCTTAACCTCCTCAAACTCCTCACCGGCCGGACGTGGGGTCTCAGCCCCTCCACCATCCCCTACACCTACCGCTCTGTCATGCGTGCTGTCCTTTTCAGCTTCTATCATGCCTGGAATTCCGCTCCCACATCCTACTATAAAACCCTCCAAGTCCTCGAGCGCCACGCCCTCCGCCTCGCATACCGCATCCGGCTCCCTTTCCCCACGCGGATCCTGTACGACCTGATCCCGTTTCCCCACCTCCTCGAATACCTCCAGCGTATCCATATCCTCTATACCACCCGTAAAATAGACTCCCGCAACCCGCTGGTCCACCCCATCCTCACCAACCCTGGGCCTCTACCATGCCTCTACCGCATTATACTCCCTTCCCTTCACCTCCACACCCTCCACGTCCTCTACGTTCTAGCCTACCAGTGCACTGCTGGTATAAAATACAATAAAGAAAAAAAAATTGGTTCTCATAAGTAATATATATATAACCTTAATCCTACTCGAATCATGTCACAACTTTAGGTCATCTTTAGGGCATGATGAGAATTCTTCTAGTGTGTAAAATACTTTTTCTTTTAGCTACTACTGCATGGTGTTTTTTTAAAAACATACAGTACATAACGACACATTGTGTGTTTGTTCTGGCAACATGTTAAATAGTTTTATACCCATGTAATCGTAACTATTTTGTATCTCTTCAAGTCCAGCAACTGTGACGTCAATGTGCGGCTGTTTGCGTGTGTTGTGATGGAGCTAGTGTCGCGGTTTGTGACTGTGTAGCTTTGCTTTTGTGTGTTGGCTGTCAGACAAGTTGATGTAAAGAGGGGCGTAACTGTTGGTCTTTGTAGTTTCTTGAAATATGGCCTACAAGACGCGTGAAGTCTGACTCCACAGGTGCTTCTGATTGCCTTCTTTTGCCAGATTAAAACTTGTTTAGCTGTATGGGAGTTTCCCCATAGTAAAACACCGTAACTCAAGTGGGTGCGAAAAAAAAGTATGGTAATCATTCAGCAATAGTTTATGACTAACACAGTACCTTAGTTTATCAAATAAATTTATGTGACTCGTACTAACTTAGCACACATATATTCATTATCACTTTTACACGTTAATTTAGAGTCCTGGTGTACCATAAACCAACAGGTTTAGCTGAGGAACAACCATTGTCGTCATCTATAACAGACAAACTAAAGAGGATGTTTACAGTTTACTCGCGTTTAATGCTCAGTTCATTCATTTGGAACCAGTTATTGGCTGCACGAGATGATCCCCGCTTTGTCGCTATATCGCACCTAAGTCTTTTTCAGAAGTAACGAAAGTGGATTTACACGACATGAGACTGGCCAAGTTGTTTACATGTAAAATGGAGAGAAGAGGGACAAGTACAGAATCCTGTGTGATATCTAAGACATATGATCTTATATTGTTAAACTGCACAATTTGTTTTCTGTCACTAAGATAGGAACTGATCAGAGATAGTTCTGAGTCTCTGAATCAATAACAGTAGAGTTTCTTCAGGAGAATTCTGTGGCTGACAGAGTCAGATGATTTGCTGAGATCCGCAAGTGTAGCATTAACAGGTACTTTAGATTCAAACAATGAAAGAATAAATGAAATGAAACAATATTTTCAACTGTTTTTATTGTTGACAAGCCACACCTGTGACTCACAAATATTATTATTAGTAGAAAGATGTAGATTAACCTGGAACCGGACAAACATTTCTATTACTTTTCAAAGTATAGGCGCAAGAGGTATTAGGCAGTAATTATTAGTAGAATACGTGTCACATTTTTCATGCAAAGGAGTAACAACAGTCATTTTTAACTATGAGGGGAATCAGCCTCTAATAAACATCCAGTTTATAAGAAAACATAGTGATCTATTACATCCACAATTTTTTATCACAAAATTGGACAGTCCATAAATATCTTCTGATTTAGAATGACTTAACTGTGCTGTTGCAGTTTTAATATCAATTACTGTTACCTCTTTCCATTTAAAGATGGGAACTACAGCTTCAAAAATTTTATGATTTTGGTTGTCTTATTTAATGCTATGCTATGTTTATTTGAATGCAACTTCTTCATATTCCCAGCTTTAATGAAGAAGTATGTTTTGAATTTGTCTGAAGTGACACCAACATCACTTGAATAGATTTTGTTATTATCTGCATTGCTACTTCAATGAGTCTTGATAACAATCCTGGGTGCTTTATATTTATTTAGGAAGCTTTAATATAATGACCTTTTGCTTTACACTTGATTAACCTGATCTCTACCTTGTAACTATTCTTTAACCTTATGTAGTTTGTTCCTCCTGCTTAGCTATCCCTTGATTTGCCAAAAGAAATCATTAAAAGAGTTCTCTTTTTAGATCATCTGTGAAATAGCTATGAAGATTATGTTTCTTGGCAGGTCTTTTTGTTTTCCTACCTACTTTAGGACAGCAAGTTTTAAAGTGTCTGACAGTGCAGTGATAAATAGTGTACATGTATTTCAACTTCAGTATTGTCAAGGAGAATGTCATTCCAGTTTATCAACTTTAGCTGTGTTCTGAAGTTATTAAGATTTTCCTTATTGAAAAGCCTAATATAATCAAATTGATTCGTGTTGGATAAAGGTCCTTTAGCTTTTAGTTTTAGGCAGATGCCTTACTTATGGTCTGATAAAAGATGTGTACTGAATAATCCTAGTTTATACTGATTAGCCAGAACATTAGTAATTACATTATCAAGATATGTCTTGTTGGTTTATCATTAATTCAGTACAAATCATGTGATCCAAACATATTGATTAGCTTTATTGTTTAGGTGTGCTTTACTTACATTAGTATTTAAGTCAGCAAAAATTAAAATTTTATATTTAGGATATTTCTCAAAATGTGCAATTAATTTCTTCAATGTCAGCACAAATATTTCAATTTTACTGTCTGGTGTGCAGTAAACAGACACAAACTACCAATGAACTACCTTATACTAAAGACGGTACCAACATCCATACCTGATTGGGGATTCAAACCCTCAATGGGGAATGGCCTTGCGCATCGTAGCATAGAGCCTCAATGCACTCTGCTCTCAATACACAATTAAAGCTGTTGTTCATATATATATATATATATATATATATATATATATATATATATTAAAAACATGACAGAAACCCATTTGTTTATTTATCACCTTTTATTCACTCAAATACTATATCACACCTATTTAGACAAAGTGCAATATTTTATTGTGGAAAATTTTTTAATGTCTAGTAATTACATGCCACAGAATTGTTTGTTTGGAAGTTACTCAAATGGAGCACAATGGGTTAACAGTTTATTTGATAGCGTTTTAATGAAATGCACCTTTATAGTGCATTTCCGCATTTTGATTTTTGGACACTGGCTTTTCCATTTTTCGACACACGAATGTTCTCAATTAAATGAAATTTATTCTTTCTGTGGATCTGGAGGTTCTTCCGCATTTTGAACTGCACTCCTCACACTATGGGAATGTTTTTTGCGAATGACTCATGTTCACCAAAAGACAGCAACAGAAAAAAGGAACAAAATTTTAAAAAAGCAATGAAGTAAAAAATAATTAAATAAATAAATACAAAAGAAAAAGAAAAAAGAAAAAAGCATTCGTCATTTGTTGCCTAACGAATGCTAAACACAGCACGTAGTTTATGCGAACTGTGTTGTTTTGTTGAAGTTATATGAAATATCTTAAAGTTGGAGCAGTAGATTGTGCTGTGTTGAGCCTGAGTCGCTCCTTACTACATCGTTATGTGGATTAGAAAATATTTCGTTATCTTTCGACAACTTATTGTTGCATTTCTTTCAGATCAGTAATAAAGTGCAAGAAATATATATATATATATATATATATATATATATATATATATATATATATATATCTGTGATCAAATCGCCTGCTATGTTCACGTTTTATTTTCTTTGCGGAATTCCAACTGCACATTCGACAGTGACGTCTGTTAAATCATGTATGACGATCGTCTAAGTACGAGTTGTCGTGGTTGTGTCTGTGGTGCGAAAATCACCAAACAAGGCACGTCCAGTAGAATGAAGGCTTGCTTCCTGAAATGTCCAGGACACACGAAAACACACCACACAATTTTCTCTACAAGGCAAGACACAAGTTATGTGTAAAATGTCTAACGTTTACAAAGGGCCGACGATGTGTACCGTTGATCTGAACGTTCTGTATTCTTCCAATTAAAAATGAAGTAAACCATTTGTCTTGCAGTAGCTGCCTGCAGTCTGCCGTGTCAAGTACAAGGCATCAGAGTATTGTACACACATCGCTGAACATATTTTTGTTGCTGTATTGTGAAGGCTTCTGAATGTATTACAAGCACAAAAACGGAAAATAATGTTAGTGTACTGGATCAAAAGTTGAGTTACGGTTATGGAGGGGTACAATGCTGATGTCGGCTATTTGAAAACCCAAGTACATAGAAAGAGGAAAATAATCCTTTGTCATGGCCATTAAATAAATAAATAATGCTCTTCCTTCTGTAAGGTTGACAAGTATTTGTACGTACTGGTATCCTTGTCTTGTCAGTAAATTAATCATCTATGTAAAGCAAACATTTCACTGCCAACATTAGCACATTATGCCTCCACAGCCAAAAGTAAACATTGCCCAATGCTCTGCATCAGTTATGTTAAGTTCTGTTATAGATACGAGTCAAAATTGACGTTTACTTATAAGAAATTAAACTGAAGATGTATTTTGTGATAAAACGAGTGGTACTGTTCTTCCAAACTGCGCTAACTGCCGTAACTAAAATTTTGCCTACTATATTTGTATTCGTTTCCGTTTGAGGGTTTGTAACTCTATCTCAGTAACGTAATACAAGTATCTTGGGTGATTAGTGAAAAGTCAGTACAAAACTTGTTGCCGTGGTGTATTTCTCAGTCTACTACAAGACACACATCAATACTGTCTGTTCTCTAACGTTTTGCTGCGCTGTGACATTTTGAGGCTGCTGTCTCCCTTCTCCTTACATGGCGAGTGTCTGTTAAGGGGCAGTAAGTTTACTTTCAAACAGCTGAACAAGCACTTACTACTATTAAATATTGCTTCAGCTGACAATGAATATAATTTAGTTTTGTACATAGCTGAGAGCTCGGTCCGGGTTCCCAGTTTTCGCGGCGACGGTTGGGGTAATAGAACCAAACAGCTTATAAAGGTAACAGCGGAAACGGGGACAGTAAAGCCCTGTACAGGGGAAGTACGGCAGCCATGTTGGGCCTGTTATATTCCGCTGCTGCTTACGCACCGACCGCTACAACGTTACCAGCGCTTAACAACACTTATCAAACGATTTTGAGAAAACTATTCAATGAAAAAAAAAAAAACTTTTTCACATGTTAAAGTGTGATATATTCGCTCGATAATGATCTGATTTTCTATTCATTATTACTTATAGTTTCCGTGCTATGTCAAATTAAGTAAACTACTGCGCAAAATTTTGAAGAGTTTGCAGAGGAAAAATCACATTGCGTAGAATTTTCGTATGGTTGATTTTAGCACATACAATGCTGCGGACGAAATGTAGGTAAGATATCGAAATTTTATTTAAGGCTGAGAGCAGAACGATAACTCTTTTCATTCTCGAGCTACATGGTGTTATACCCGACGGACAGATGCGGGAACTTGGCGTAGTTCTGTCCATGCAGACCTGGCTGCTCTACGGAATACTTTTCGTCAGATTTTAAGAAAACTGTTTGGTTGTGGTTCCAGATCTAAAGAGTTCGCCTATAAATTCAGATTGACCTGTACCATAGACAAATATTCGAATAGACCGCGAACATGTCATCGGAGCATACTATAGAGTAAGAAAGCAATTGAGATTATGGATTGATGAGTATTTTCTTGCGTATTGTGTTCTTATACCTTAGATGAACTACGAAAAATGAGAAGGAGATACCCACTACATGACTTTTAGCAAAAAGAGAAATCAAAGGTGCCTTTACAACGCCAATTGCATTTCAACATCTAATATTTGTCTTGTTTCAATTCTTTGTTAACTGTAATGATACACTTAACACATGAAAATGAACGAGAAAAGCTTGCTTCGGGTATTATATATTACTTTCGTATCTAAAAGAGAATCTAGATCAGTCACAAATATGACCAAAATTTGTGTTTTCGGCAGCTGCCTGGAGATAAAACAAACGACGCGTGAATATCTTAACCTCACGACATTTCCTTCTGACTTTCATCAGTCAGACTGTTCTTCTTGCATTTCTGATATCTAATGGAAGTACTATATGTTTCCCTCCCTTCTTCGTTTCTTAAGAACACCGAAAAGTACAACACTGTGGCATTATTCAAATCCAAACATACGAATATTCACAAGGCTTCTCATGGCAGCCAAGCAATGTATAGGACCAAGATGGCGGAAAGAACCACGTGACTCGATTTCAGCCAATCACGAGCTGCAGACGGCAGCAAGCGGCGCGGAAAAGGATGGCCATACTTTCCCCATACAGAACTTTAGGCGACAGCGCACCCCAACACCTCCTAGCGGCCCGGGTTGTCAACTAACGCAGAGCTCGAACAGTCGCTTTACATAGTTTCACACGGAAGACTTTCTTGATCGTCGTCTTAGTTGATAGAACTAGGAAATGGTTGAAAGCGGAAGTACATGTCCTTCATACAGCTATAATAACTATGAACAGCAAAGCGCTCTAAAATCATTTTTCAAGTTAAAAAAAAAAAAAATAGACAGCTGTCAGTATGATAGCTTAAGCACTTTTTAAATGATGAACGAAGGTGAACAAGATAGATAATAGTCTACTGAAGCGCTCCTAGCGTACTAGCTGTGAACTACAAACTCAAGCAAGACCTTGTGGCAGCGTGTTTAGACGATAAACGTAATCGAAGAGTAATACCCGATGTTGAAAGTGAGGTTATAAAAGCCGATTTGTTATGTAGGAAGTCATAATTTAATACTGGAATTGAGGAAACAACACTAAATGTTATTGACGACCAAAGAAAACCTTGCAATCGATGTTTTTGGTCAACTTAGTGTGGTAAAGTTCTGGGTAGTGAAACAACATTTCAAAACATTCACATCTATTTTCAAACGAATAAAAAAATAAAAATAAAATAAACTTATGAACACATCAAGCAATATTCATAAGAGCGTAAATAGAACTTCTTTACTTTATCTACTACGATTCGCCCAATGACATTGTTAATAATGTCATGCACAACTGAATTTTTGTCTTTCATTTGGACTGACTTTTTCATGTAAAATGGTATTTAATGAAAATAGCATAATCAAATTACAATCTTATTCAAATAAACAATTGGTTTCAGTCTTTTCTGTTACGATATTGCAAATCATAAACCATTTTTCGGTTTCAGATGTACGACCTCACTTTTCGGTGGACAATAATTGAGATAAATATTTAAGTCGTCATGAAGCATTTGCAATTTACCGCTAAACCAAAGTATCATAATAAACTAAAGATTAATAAGACAAGTTTGCGTGCAAACAGTGTAATTGTCGACTACAGTATGAAAATCACGTGACGAAAATAGGTTAACTTCCGATGTCAGCAGACGACCGTTCAATCAAAACAATCTTCTCGAGAAAGTTTAACGTGACGTTGACGTTAGGTGACGGTCTGGTGACGGACAGTGTGTATGCCGTCATTAGAAATATATTTTGTAATACATTCTGATCATAAACGTCGACATAACGCAAAATATGCGTAAATAGGAAGGAAAATGGCGGACTAACTGGAGCGGCGACCGCAGCAGACAGCTGCTAGCTCGCGCATGCGCAGTGAACCCACTAGTACCGCATTTAGAACTCCTCCTATTTCTTTATCGCTAGAATTATCGCGCTTCGATACTAGCGCGATCATACTAGTGCAGCCGTTCAAACGACTGACGGCCGCCATTAGCAATCTATTACAAGTTCGTTGATCGTTTAAAACGGGCTTTAGGCAAGCAACTATTAGGCCTACTCAGATGATTTGCTTTTACGCTCTGATTTGCCTTCTTTTTTTCTATAATTTGTTTATATCTGCAGCCAGTGGGTTATTGTTAGTCGAAGAGCTGAATTGGATGAATTTTTTTAAAAAACCAACAGTCCCGAGCATTTGAATAAAAGCTGCTTACTATGCTCAGACCATTTTATGGAAAAACATTTTAGAAATAAGAAATTGTTAAGTGAAGGGTGAGTGTTGTTATTTGTTATTTGCATGTGTTTAAAAACCAGTTGTTTAATTGTAATGTAAGAGACAAGTTGGGTCGCGAGTTTGACTTTGGTGCTTCCACGGCTGTGGAAGCCCAGCACGGCGCCTTCGCAGGCAGTGGCCACAGTTTGCTGCCTCGGTCTCGAGACAGCGGCGTCCCTCGTAAAATGAAACGGGCTGGAGAAGCCGCGAGCGAAACGTCTGCCGAAGGCAGCGCTGACGTATCCCTGTGTGCCGGTACCAGCACCAGCACCAGTGAGGGTCAACACGTGGAAACAAGTGCGAGGACTCGCATCTCGCATTATGTGTAGGCTTGCCAGATTGAACTCGAGGCAGGCCCGGAGACCAGACGTGCCCCCGCCCCCCCCCCCCCAACCGCGATTACATGTGGATTCTAATATATATATATATATATATATATATATATATATATATATATATATATAGGGATTAGGAATATATATATATATATATATATATATATATATATATATATATATATATATCCCTAATCATCTCCCTCCCAGCAAGTAAATGAGATAGTGCATATTCTGCTCTTACACATACATCGACTTTTTGTAGCAACTCTTTATAATTTTCTTTCTGCAACCATTCTTCACGGAACGAACTTAGATATCGTCTCTTCATTTCACTGTTGTTGCTCACTAATCTGAGTTAATGTAAGCTTGTCTGTTCTCACACGATCCGAGTATTCCAAAAATTGCCGGTAAACTGCTAAAAAACAATGAACGAACGAACACAAATAACAGACGTCGCCAGTTGACACGTTGCCGCAACAGTGTTTGCTTAATAATGCGCTAGCCGATTACTACCGACGCATCAATGAAAAGTTTTCACAGGAAGAACGGAAAAGTAGCTTTTTGTTGCAATAAGAAATTGACATCTATATAAAGTTATTCATAATTACTAGAGAGGAGCCGGCCGGAATGGCCGAGCACACTGAGGCGTCTTGCCGCGGTGCGCGAGGCTGCTCCCGCCAGAGGTTCAAATCCCCCCCTCCCCCTAGGGCATGGACGTTGTGTTCGTCCTTAGTTTAAGTTACGTTAAGTTCGATGTAGATCGTCGCTACATGAGCATAGTACTTAAAAAGTGTCGTAAAAAGAAAAGTTATGATGAAGGTTACATTGAAGCCCGGAGATGAGAGTGATTGGCTCGTAGGCCCGGAGAATTCATTCCAAGCCCGGGCACTCCGGGCGGCGCCCGGAGATCTGGCAACCCTAATTATGTGCTCGGTGGGTAGTGGGTTGGAACACGGAAAGTGTAAAATGGGTCTGCCACCTTATAATGATAATGATCGTGAAGTTTTTTCCCCAATGGTTTATGCTCAGAGTACGTCATATAAAATGTCAGAAATTTTGAGACAAAATTTTGACGAGTGCGTTGTTGAAAGCACTTTTGGTGTCAAAAGAAAGTTGGTTTCCTTTCTCATAAATGAATCTGCCGAATTAGGAGGCGTGTGTAACAGTTGTTATTTGTTGTTGGCAAAAAAAAAAAAAAAAAAAAAAAAAAAAAAAAAAAAAAAAAAAATATTTTGCAGTTCTAATTAAAAGATTTGTCAATACGAAAACGGATTTGTAAGCATCACAAATTAGAACGAGTAGCTTCATCTCACGGAACGTAACTCACAAATAGACCTGCGTCTCGCGATCCGCTGGTCGAGATGCTGATTGGTCAATGTTGTTTCATGACATCATACACGTTAACCAATGAGGAGCACGAGTCGACGGCATGCATATCTTCTGCTATCCTGTTCAGTGTTCACTCATTTGAACACGTGCGCTGAAGACCTATTGAGGTATTTTGTTATTTTCGCAAAATGGCAGCTGATATTGTGTGTTACGTTTGCGACAAAACATTTTCAGCGAAAAAGCATTAATAAATAAAATTGAAAATGTGTTGTAAAAGTTGTTTCATTTGATGATACCCCTTTTCCTAT
The DNA here is from genome assembly GCA_026315105.1 of Locusta migratoria. Lineage (NCBI taxonomy): Eukaryota > Metazoa > Arthropoda > Insecta > Orthoptera > Acrididae > Locusta > Locusta migratoria. The sequence continues at coordinate 79,927,342 of CM048752.1, forward strand.
TTGTGTGGTGTTAAAAATGTTTAATTGAAATACTGTTTAACTACTTTGCAAATTCTCTCCACAAGTTACACATCTGTCAGTGCATTTGGTATCCATGTAACCAAGACTATAAAGTTTATCGTCTTGCAAGATATTGTTAAATGCAAAATATAAGTGATAACAAATTTTTTTCCAATTCTGAAAAAGTCCTACAATATCAACTGAAAAACATTTACAGTAATTATTGACTAACATATGGGCCAAAGACTTAAAACACTTTATTCTGCTTGAATAAATTAGTGTTTTGTATCAAAGGTGACCATAGTAGTGAAATTATCACAGTTTCCAGAACATTAATAATTACCCTTTCAGTATCATTTCATGCTGCTTTTAAATTACTTTTAGAATTTCATTGTGTTATGTCCAGCAATGACACATTTAATCAAATTTTGTGTATGCCTTACCTTGTCCTCAACATGTAAGTGTGATTGATGTAAATGGATACCCTGTGTACTGTATGCAAAACATGGATTACAGAATATCTCAATTAGTCCAGAGGCCAAAATTATTCTTTTTGGGGTATTTCATTCATTGTTTGGTACAGAGTGTGCTTCATTACTTGTAAGCAATATAATTGATGAAGTTTGCCCTTTAAACAAGTTTACATGGATATGTGATTATTGTTAAATAAAGGCATTTTTAGTTCACTGGATGACAAATGTGCACTTTCTCCGGATATTTTTTACTACAAGTTGTGATCTGTTTAGTGAGCTACAGCAACTTCATTACTTTGTTCCACCTTTTGTCACTTAACTGTGTACACCACATTACTGTTTTAGAGAATTACTCATAGTGGAAATGGAATTCGAAAGTGTGCTGCACCTATTTTTGTTCATTTAGTTTCATTACACATTTTCAACATAACTTGTTAAAATGTAAGAATTTTGCAGCAAAATTTATAGTATGCTTTTAGCAGATGAGTCATTTGAACTTGGACCAGAAGAAAATGTAACGAACAATTTTGTGAAGTTTTGCATAGTAGTAGACAGGCAGAAGGGAGATAGTTGCTGTTTATGTAAGTGAAGAGGTAAGATTATTTGAAATAGAGCTGAGCATTGGTCTTAGATTATACAGAAGAGATTAATGTTGAGACTAAAGATTTGAAAGCAGCTGGTTAAGATATTTTCTCAATGAAAAGGACATACTACTTGAAAAGACTACAAATTATAAATGTAAAAAAGAAAACCCCACCCTAAGGCTTCACAATCAAAAGGCTTGTGTGACCTAATGAGGACACAAAGTTCATAAGTAAATCAAGCTGTAGGATACTGTTGCATCACACCAACCCTTATAGATTTCGCAAATGTTCATTAGTCTAGTTTTGTATTAAACATTGACTTTTGGCAATTGTTCTGTTGGCAGAAATACAATGAAAAACCTAATAAAGTTTGCAGAGGTAGGACAAATTTAAGAATAAATTGTCCCATAAAATGTAATATGTACAAAGTGAAGTCTGCAGGTAGATGTTTGGAAACTTCATATTCAACTAAGTATTGGCTAAACAGGGCCTGCTCTAAGAAAAGCAAAACTATTTTTGATTGCAGTGCAGCTTTTTCAGCTCTAAACCTGGCTGCTTCTTAATATTTAAGCTGGGATTTGCAAGTATGCCTTTTCTCCTTAACCATAGGAAAAGATTAAAATGCATGTTGAGGGAAATGTCAGTCCTTACTGGAATTTCCATTGTTTGAACCAATATTTAAAACACACTAATATCACAGTCAAATATGTTAAGAGTTAAATGGCAAAGCAAAGCAAATGAAACTGAACTGGTGTGTGTTCCAAGATGTCAATGAAATATCAATTTCACAACAGTATAGAAAGCTGGGGGTCAGTCCTAGTATCCAATACCACCTGTCAGCTTTGAACAAAGATGTCACGTGTTACATTGTACCTATTGATGATTATATTTGTGGTTATTGCAAGTAACAGAAAAATATTGTTACAGTAGTCCCGAAAACTCGGTAACCCAGCAGTCCGGATAACTCAGTCACACCCCCTGAAATTATTCTGTGCTTGCAGGATAGAAATGAAATTGTAGCAGTTACAGGCTATGATGTGTATGGGTCCAGACATCTTTTTTTGTGCCACCTACACTCCATTTAAGAATCCTTTGTCTCATTAATGCAGTATGTAGATGTGTCTTCATACTAAAAACAGTTATGATCAAAACAATGGGAGTTTAACTTTTCAGTGTCGTTTACAGTCAGCTTAGGCGTGATGGTCAAATAATGAACTTAGTTACAACAGACAATAATGACAGACATGTAGCACGACCATGTGCACTCTGCCGCTCACCTGCCTACAGACTTTGCCTTTTCTTAACCGTGTTTTGTAAAGTACATGTGAGTGTAAGAAACGAATATCATTGGCAAGATATTGTCTTACATTTATGTAGTGTTACTGTATTCCACCATTTGTATTGTTTTCTAAAGTAACAATAGAAAGTACTTTATAATGAAACAATCTCAGCTATTCATTTTCTAGCACCATTCCTGATAACCCGGCATTTTCACAAACTCGACCAATCTTCGGTCCACTTTACGCAGAGTTTTCAGGACTCTTCTGTATCAATATATTTCTTTGGATTTCATAGTTATGATCACACAATGTAACTGCATTTTGATATAAACTTGAGTTGTGCTTTCACTTTTCTACCTAACCACATTCTCATAAATAGTGATAAGTGGCTAACTTAGGATATAATAATGAATTACTGTTGGGGAAGGACTTGAATTATGCAGCAGTTGCATAGTGTGCCGATGTTGGAACGAAACGTTTACTTCCCAAAGATAAGTAATTCTATTGAGCATAAAAGGGTACATATAGGAACCTGTCAACCACAAAGTAGAAACATTATTTATTACAAGGTCAACACAAAAGATTATTCCTCTCCTTTTATGTGACAAGGTTTTCAAATAGCATTTAAAGATAGTTGCCAGTATCAGTACACTATGCCGCCACTTTAGCAGATATGATCTGTGTAGCTCAAAATTGTATATTTACAGATACGAGCACTTAGTATTTTCTACAGGAGTGTTTCTAATCGGTAAATAGAATACACCCATATAACTCTAGTTGTAATTACCGAAATAAGCGTTTCATACTTTCTGCAGGAATGTTAGATCTTGGTAACTAAAATTTACGTATATAGCTAAATTCTAGTTACCGATATTAGTTCCTCATATTTTTTTCAGGAATGGTTGGTACTGGTAACTAGGATTGACCTAGAGGTTTATACGTCAACTCTATTTACTGATGGCAACACTTCATCTTTAATAATAGTAATAACAATATTATGCTGGTACCATTGGAATTGGTAATTCTAGGTTTTGATTCCAAGACTTCCTTTGTTTTTTAAAAATATTTTTGTACTAGCTTTAGCAAATTCCAATTTTTACCTTTGTTAAATGTTTCAATTTAGTTTGGCGCCACCCACAATCTCTGTAAATTTCTCATATTCATTATTTTCTAATACTTTGATTTTTATGTACCATCATCTACTTATCTTCAACTTTCTCTCTCTTCCATTCCTAAATTCAATTCATTTCATTTGAAAATATTTAAAAATTCATACATTTCATTCTATAAAAGTTTCACATACCACATTAGACTGTTTAACATTCAGAATTGCATTTAGCAAATACATAATATAGTAATATCTGCAGACCAGGTATGATGTCTGCAGAAAAATAAGCATACCTAATCTGCAATTGTTACTGATGAAACTTCCTGGCAGATTAATCTGGTTTTACTATGTGAGGAAGTTTTATTCCAGCACATACTCCACCACAGAGTGAAAATCCCTTTGGATGTATTTTATGCCATTTAACACAAATGTTTCATGATGCCACATTTGAAAATAAGATAGTGTTATTTATATTATAAAACTACAATGCAGTATTTATTTACAATAATTTACACTTTATGAAAGTACAGCATTAAAGGAATTGTAAAATATATGGCAGCAAAGGAGGTGTGAACAAGAGAATCTTTGAAAACTGCATGTTCAACTAACTTGCATGAAATGTTTTTCATCTAACAGTGCTCGGGAATCATCTGATTTTTAGAACAATTTCTTTAAGTTGTTGCTCTTACAAATTCCATCAGACTACTTTAGGATACTCATGTGCGTGGGCAGCAAGTGTAACAATAATCCAAGTAATACAGCTTCTTCTTATGGCTTTTGGCTTGTGTGTGTGTGTGTGTGAAGTTTAAGGCTTTTTAATGTGGATTCTGAACCAAAGTGCAACTTTGAACTTGCAGCCTTTTTCACATCAACAAGAATTTCACTGGGGTTCGCAGCAGGATATTAAAATTACACACACAAACTGCTGGGACTCTTAACCAGGTACATTAGCTAAGTCTCTCACTGATACTGATTACAACAGACACTTAACGTGTTGACTGCCATGTGACCTCACGCTGCGTGCCCGCCGGCAGTCACAGCAATGCCGTGCGCCCGATGCAGTGTGGCCACCACCGGCCACATGCCCCATTCTGTTCAGTGGGGTATAGCACTGGTTTGCACAAAAGATGAAAAATGAAAATTGAAACAACCAAGAAATTACATGGTATAGAATCATTCAATTGACCAATGAAAGGAATGACTGTATGGCATTTTAGTTCACTACAACCCCTCTTGTATTTTCAAATTTGTTGCCTTTGCCTACTCTCAACTAAACTTGCCTCCTAACCTAACCTAGACCTCGGGATATGCTACAGATCACTGTCATTACATTCGTTTGCTCTTCACATTCTTTGGCTTTGACAACTCACAACTACAATGTCGTGTCCAAGCCTAACCTAAACCTTGGGCTACACTACAGATTAGCCTGTCAGATAAACAAGATTTTCGCGTCTCACATTCGTTGCCCTCACCAACTCACAACCAAAATGTTGGCTCCCTACCTACATAAACCTAGGCTGCTCTACAGATGAGCCTGTCACCGAAACTAGATTTTCGCCTTTCATATTCATAGGCTTTGCCGATAGTGGTAATGATACATTTTGGTTAGCCTTATAGATAGTGGTGTAATAATGAACAGCATGTGAAATGCAGGTAGTAATATAACCTAATTATTGAAAGATGTTTTATTTATCACATTTTTCCACCAAGGTTCACATTTAGTTGTCAGATTTTGGGCTTTGATAATACATTTTCAAACCTCTGGCCTGTGCTTAAGCACCATATTCTAATATTTGCTAGCGTGAATGCAAGTACTGGACGCATGCACACATCAGCCTAGATTTTAAGATTAAAATATCAGTTGGCATATTAGTATATGTTGGTTAATGCATGAGTCAGATGTTTGAAAACAGACTTATTGTAGACTGAAATAAGTAAAACATGTGACAACTAAATGTAAAGCTATGACTGAAAAGTAGAAGAAAACAGATGCCATAACAGCAAGACGGCAGTCATGTCTGTGTGAGTGTGTCTTTCTAACCCACGGAGGCCTTTACAGCCAAAAGTTATCAAGTTGTATTCTTTTATTTATGACTTTCTGCAGCTCATTGGACATCTGTGGTAAGCTACCTATCTCTCACAAAGATACTGGTGAATCCTTCCTGTAATTTCCATTGTTTGATGTTGTGAAGCATGTATGTGGTTTTTCGTATAGAAATCTGATAAACGCGATTGTGACAGACAATATGTGTCCAGGTTACATGATTCAGTTCTGCAGTAGGGTGTTGAGCAACTTGACTCTTCTGTATTCCAAATAACACTGGCAGGAGCATAAAAGCATCACATACCACTGTGAATGTAGCTTTCTTCTAGTGTTATTTGGAAGATTCACATTGCTCAATTTCTAAATGCATCATTTATCTGGTGCACCTATTGTTGGTTTCATTAAGTGTTTAACAGATTCTATACCAAGACCCACATACAGCTAAATGGAATAAGTAAATACAGGCTAATCTGTAGTGTAGCCCTTGGTTTTGGATAGGCTTGGACGATACTATGTAGTTGTGAATTTGCAAAGCCAAAGACTGTGAAGAGCAAAGAACTGTTTGTAATGACAGTGATCTGTAGTGTATCCCGAGGTCCATGTTAGGTTGTGATGCTAATTTGGTTGAGAGTAGGCAAAACCAACAAATGTGAAAATACAAGAGTGGTTGTGGTAAAGATACGTTAGAAGGGAACATTTGATATGACTTGAGTATTTGATACTATTTCTTTGTTATTTGTTGCTTGTTTTGGGGAGGATGTTGAATTGGTATCGCTGTCATTATTTGCGGTGTATTATAGGTCCATTATCTGCCCCCATAGCTCAGTTGACAGTGTCGCTGACTACCACTCAGAGAGACCGGGTTTGATTCCCGGCAGGGGACTGGGTGTTGTGTTGTCGTCGTCATTTTCATAACCATCGACACGCAAGTCGCCGAAGTACCGTCAAGTAAAATGACTTGCACTAAACGGCCGAACAATCGCAGATGGTATCTCCCAGCCAAACATGCCTTACGGTTAATTGAATGATTCACTACCATGTAATTGCTTGGTTGTTTCTGTTTTTATTTTTCATTTTTTGTGTGTTTATCGGTTTGGTTTCTTGTTGTTTTTTCCCAGTTTAGAATGTCCTCGCCCAAACCCCCAACATTCCGGCTCAAGTGAAGCACACTAAGCCACCTGTCACCTTTGACCCCTGATGTCAGTGTGATGTGTTGTACTACTCGAAATACTGATCATTTGCAATAGGGATATTCTTTTGTTGCGAATGTGTCCTTACTTTCTACAATACAAACAGATCAATTTACCTTCACCATCCAGCATGAGTTTGTTTCTTTACATTTAGTATGTCCCTGCCCATTACGTCATTGTAGAAGGGTTGTATGAGTACTGTTGCTGTTGGCAAAAGGAAATTCTACACAAAAGGGTGCAAAGCTCATTCAGTTAGCAATTAAAAAAAAAAAAAAAAAAAAAAAAAACACAGAAAAGTTTATCACTATGAAAAAATTTAATTCAGTTGTAAAATGTAACCTTTTGATCGAAGTTAATTCATTCATTCCTTTTGGGTCCAAATGTTACAGCCCCCACATAGGAGAAGAAACTAGGTGCTTCCATTTATAAGTACTACAATTTCATTCCTGTCCAAAACCCTACTCCAATGCGTTTTAAGTTATTGTTACTGTTATGAATTTTGTCAGAACTATTTCCAGAGATGACTTTTTCAGCAAGCAAATGCAAAGAACGAATCCCTTAAGAAGTTCACATGTTTATTTTAATCTCCTCTTTGTAAGTCGTTAAGTGTTATAAAAAGGAATTGTAACCTGGAAACAGAATGATTGTGAAAAAAGGCTAAATAGGTTTTAATTTGATTAAATGGCTCACAGGAAATGGGACTACTGCCCATTGGCTTTGACTTGCGGCATCGGTGTTTTGTCGTGTGTGTGTGTTTGTAGGTGGCGTGAATAATTTATGTGATGGCTGAGTTAAAGATGACAGTTTGTTTACCAGCAGAACATAGATTAAGATTTTGTATTTAAAAAATGATCTGCATCTCCACTATTATAGGGAGGTATAGGTTAACAGCGCACAAGTGAGTGCCGAAGGTGGGGTGATATCAGTGATTGATGGTACATTCTGTTGTTGGAATCTGCAATTTATGAGGATAATCCCATATTATTTATTATCTACAATACACGAGTATTAAGATAGTATCCCATCTATGGGTTGCCCAACATGTTGACATCATGGGTCAAAGCTAATGGGTAGTATCCCAGTCTTTAGTTATGCCAATTAAAATGAACAGTAAAAAATAATGAGGAAGGAAAGAAGGAAATGGAATCAAATCATTATTAACTACTGGAAAAGAGAGATTACTAAAAGAAATGAAGTCCTTGTACTTCAAAAAAGCAGTTGAAAGTTCACATATATGGCAGAGACAGTCTGCATATTCATTAGCACTCTCAGGAAGGCAGTCAAAAACAATGAAGAGCAGGGTAGAGAATTGTTGGACACACATGGTAGCTCTTACATTTGCTGTATGAACACTACATAACTATATAAACAAAATCCCACAAACTGGTACACAATAACAAATAACGCAATTTTTTATTCCTATTTCCTCAAAAATAATATGCAAATAGCAAACAAAAGGTCTGCATGACATATCTATAAGTTCAGTTACTTATTGTTCAGTTTCCAATAGTTACTGGTATTCATATTTCTAGTAGGTCTATGGAAGAATCTCTGAACAGATTAACGCTATCCCTAAACACAAATGAGGCAATACACTAGATGTACTGGCCCAATTGAATTCTTTTTCTAGCAAGTTGTTGTTGGTTTTTTAGGGGACTAAACAACTAGGTCATCAGTCCCTTTCTAGCAAGTGTTATAATGTATGCTGATGGTACTATTAACATATGACAGAATGACCGTTAGTTGTACACAAAAAATGACACATGGAGGTTCAAGCCACAGGCACATTTCCACATTCAAAATAGCGTATTAGCTAGTCCTGTAACGTAAAATCCTGCTTTCCTTGGTTGTATTAGGCTACCATGTCTGATATGTAGAGTGGTCTATTCAACGGCAAATAAACATTCATGCTTTATTCACCATAAGTAGTGCATTTAGATGCAACCCCATATGGCAAATTATACGAAACAACATCGTTCCATCTGTTGCACAATTTGTACCAGTAGATATTCGGAATACGGTATCATATGTAATGTTGTATGAGGCCTTTCGTATTAAACAATATATACAAAATTTCGCAACTACATGTAAGTGCACCTAAGTAAATAACACTGAAATAGTTATTCCCTTTCTTAAGAGACACACTCAATCAGAAATTGTAATACTGCCAGAAACCTTATTACTGCGTTTCTGAAATCCGGTAGTAAGTATTAAAAGGCAATGAAGATGACAGTAACAGAATCTGAAATGGGCTACTTGCATTCATTTTTCATAAATCTTATTACGCCTCTATACTGAAATCACACTTGCTGTCACTATAGCACAACAATCTGCACTTAAACAACTAATTTGCGCCAGCTCTGTAATGCGGTTGGTCATTGGAAAGCCATATTTCTCATAATACGTATTCATAAATACAAAATACGTCTACAGCAACAGCATTGAAACCAAGATGCAGGTGGTTTGTTTACAATCGTGAGGCGACTCGGGACCCGCCGGTCGCGTAGGTCGAGTCGCACTCCTGATTGGCTAACGTATATGACGTCATGAACTAACATTTATCCAATCAGCATCTCGACCAGCGGATCCCGAGACGCAGGTACAAATAGGCCTACGTGCTCACGAAATGTTGCGTAAATGTATCGGATTAAAACTCACGTATTGTAATATGCTCAGTTCGAATTATACCCAAATAAACTGTACAGAACCGATTGCTTTAGTTTGTTTTTAACCCTACACTTTAAATGAATTAGTATCTAACATAATTTTTTAAATGATGCAACAATATAAGAATGTTATCAATCAGTCAGCACTGTTATAACGGTACTAAAATGTATAGTTCATACATTTCCAACGTATGTTGTTGAAAACGTTTAATTTAGAACCTTTTTTCTCTTTTTTTTAGATTCTTACAAAAATTGTAAAAAAAAAAAAAGCAACGATACTTCCTTTAAGTCGTTAACCGATAAAAATAATTTAGTTACAGTTATAGCTACTTCATGCTAATAATAGGAGGCGCGTCCAGAAAGTAAGTTCCGTTTCAATTTATCTCCGCTGCAGCGCTGCGATTGCAGTTCCGCACATGCGCTGTAGACGACGTGCATCAAGGAGAAGAACGTGCGCCATTTGGAGATCGCTGTCAGTTACGTACGCTTTGCTGTGCTCGTTTGAAATGTCGGCGTCGATTGAAAATCCCGCCGCCTGTGAAATCAGGTCGGTGATTCGGTTTTTGAATGCGAGGAAAGTGAAACCGAGTGAAATTTATCGGCAAATTTGCGATGTTTACGAACCAAATGCGATGAGTGATTCGATGGTGAGAAGATGGGTCCGACAGTTCAATGGCGGGCGTAGTGATGTGCACGATGAAGAACGAAGTGGGCGTCCACCTTTGGTTACAGAAGAACTGGTTCACGCGATTGATGACAAGATCCAGGAAAACCGTAGGTTTACAATTAGTGCTCTCGCTATGGACTTCCCCCAAATTTCACTCTTTCCAACTGGTTGAAGACACAGGCGGCAGATTTCTATGAAGAAGGTATAAAAAACGTGGTTGCCAAGCTATGACAAATGCCCGCAAAATTTCGGCAGTTATGCGGGAAAGTAGTTTAAGAGTTGTAGAATTTTGAGCGATAAAAATGTCTTCTGTATCTGTGTACTATTTCATTTTACTACAAAACGGAAATTACTTTCTGGACACGCCTCGTAAAACATTTACTGCCGTTACTTTTGAAAAGTTACTAGTAACGGCTTTTGTGTCCCAGCCTTGTCGCCACTTTTATGTCTCGTTTCCGTCGTAGGTGTCGGTGGCCGAGTAGAAAAGTACCGACACAGGAATAAAGGATGCACGCTTGTGCAGGTACGAAGGTGAGCAGCCAGTGGGACAGCAGAAACTAGAAACACTAGAGTAAATTAGAACGAGATCTGCATTTCTTAAGGACTTAGTAATACTTAACTTTTACATAGCTCAGTACTGCAGAATGCTGATACATAGTTGAGCTAGAGGCCTGCGTAGCGCCTATACGATAGCCAAGACTTCACTGGTGCCTATCTGATTCCGAAGTGTTAACTGGTTCCTATCTCAGTCCCAAGTGAACGATGTCTTTCAGTGGTGGTCACGAGCGGAGTTGCAGCAGAGGGCGCTCGTGGCTGACGTCGTAAGAACACCGCGCCGTGCGTGCATGGCGGCGCGCGGCGAAAGTAGGTGGCGCGCACTTTGGACTTGTGCGACACCACACCCCTCACCCCCAAACCGCCGCGCCGTCGTGGCGTAGGGCTGAGGGCCACGGTGACGGCACTGGGAGGAGGGCCTGGGCGGGGGCGTTACTGGTGGGACGGGCGTCGTAGCTGAGGCTGGGATCGAGCGCAATTGGTTTGCGTGGCGCCGCAGCTCCGACCCTGTGGAAGAACGTACAACATACATATTGCGAACGAGCACACGCTGAATGATGCCTGGCAACCATGTCTTCTTGTTGCCAGCAGACACCCTGTACTGCACTGGCGTAGAAACATGAAAATGCGTAGCGGCATACGAACCGACTCGGTGCGTGAGAGGCTGCAGCAGGTGAAGGAGAGTGCGGTGACGGCGGCCGTGTAGCAGCTCGGCAGGAGACGGGCCGTCACGTGGCATGCACCGATACGTAGACAGGAAAATTTGAAGAGCTTGCTGCCTGGAGTGCTGACCTTTCATCTTCTCCGTGTGAGACTTGAATGTTCGAACGATATGTTCTGCTTCACCATTGGACTGAGGGTGAAAAGGTGCGGTGGTGATATGCTGAATGCCATTCACACGACAAAACTGTTGAAATTCCGCACTAACAAACTGAGGTCCATTGTCACTGACGATAGTTTCAGGCAAACCTTCGATGCAAAACACTGACGTTAAGGCACTGATAGTACTAGACGCCGTCGTTGAATTCATGGCAATCACAAATGGAAACTTGCTGAAAGCGTCTACAACAATAAACCAGCGCGTATTCCAGAAAGGTCCGGCAAAGTCAATGTGTCCCTTGGGGCGTGGCCAGTCTGAGAAACGTTGCGGAGGAGCCGCCTGATGCTCCGCACAAACTGTACACTGTGACGTCATGCTCTCTATCTGGGCGTCCATACCAACCCAGGTACAATGACGTCTGGCCAATTGCTTTGTCCTAACAATACCCCAATGTCCTTGATGCAGGAGGCGTAACACTTCTCGTTGCAGGGAACGAGGAACAATCACTCTAGTTTGGTCGTTTTGCGTATGTAACAACAGAACACCCTGACTTAAAGATAATGCATGACGTTGTGCAAAATAACGTCGAACATGAGGCCGCTCAATGTCTTTGGCTCTGGCAGGCCAACCAAAGCGAACAAAACGTGCTACCACACTTAGGTCTGCATCCGCAGCTGTTTCCTGTGCAACCCGACGAGAGTTCAAAGGGAAGTCTGCGACAGCGGAAGCATCTCTGGAGTCTATCTGACAACATGCCATTTCCGAAGAATCAAACGACACATCCTGGCCAACCGGAAGTCGGGAAAGTGTGCCCGCGTTGGCGTGTTTAGTGGTAGGTCGGTACAAAATCTCATACTGATATTTTGACAATATCAAGGACCATCTCTGAAGCTTTTGAGCCGTTCGTGGCGGAATTGGCTTTGTGGGTGAGAACAACGACGTGAGTGGCTTGTGGTCTGTCAACAAATAGAATTTTCTGCCATAGAGATAATGATGAAACTTTGTGACGCCGTAAATGATTGCTAAGGCCTCCTTTTCTATCTGACTGTAATTCTGTTGCGTTGGCGTCAGTAGCTTGGATGCAGAGGCAGTAGGACGATCGTAATTTGATGACCTGTAATTTGATGAGCCCCGACGAGTTTTTGAAACTGCGCGAAGTAGTCGTTCCATTCTTCCTCACGTTCGTTGTACTGGCGGAACGTAGGGAGCGGTGCAGCGGCAGGTGTGGGCTGCTGAAGAGACGGCTGTTGGTGGTTAGCTGCTTGCGCTGTGAGCTGGGCCACCGCTTGCAGGAGTTGTGTGATTTGCGCCGTCTGTAACTGAATAATTCCATTAAGTTTGGGTTCGGGTTAGTGGCCATGCTGACTGATTAGGCGCCGCGCATAAAAGTAACTTATAACACACAAATGCAAAGTAAAGGAGGACGCACTGCAACAAAAAGTCCACAAAACACGTAACAAAATATCTTCCCCCAAAATTCTTATAATAAGGGTGGGTGGGCGGGAGCAATTTCTGCGTGCTCCGACTGCTGCTGTCTGGCTGCTGCAAGCTGCTGGTCCACGGTTCTTCTATCACACCAAGAGTGGAACACTTTTGTATCCCATCCTCGTCGCCACTTTTGTATCTCATCCTCATCGCCACTTTTGTGTCCCAGCCTCGTCGCCACTTTTGTGTCTCGTTTCCATCGTAGGTGTCGGTGGCCGAGTAGAAAAGTACCGACACAGGAATAAATGATGCACGCTTGTGCAGGTACGAAGGTGAGCAGCTAGTGGGACAGCAGAAACTAAAAACACTAGAGTAAATTAGAACGAGATATATATTGCACAAAATTTATACAATACTTAACTGTTACATAGTTCAGTACAGCAGAATGCTGATACATATTTGAGTTAGAGGCCTGCCTAGTGCCTGTCCGATAGCCAAGTCTTCGCTGGTGCCTATCTGATTCGGAAGTGTTAGCTGGTTCCTATCTCAGTCCCAAGTGAACGATGTCGTTCAGTGGTGGTCACGAGCGGAGTTGCAGCAGAGGGCGCTCGTGGGTGACGTCGTAAGAACGCCGCGCCGTGCGTGCATGGCGGCGCGCGGCGAAAGTACGTGGCGCGCACTTTGTACTTGTGCGACACCACAAGTACGTTACAAGTAACGCATTACTCCCCAACCCTGTATTTAGTGTACATGATTTGGACCTATTTCTGAGGGCGTAACAACAGCCAGTGGCTGTGTGATGGAGGCTACTCACTCTCACCGAGGGCGTCATTTTTTAGACGAGCATGTGCAAGTTGCCAGGCGTTTGCTGACATACACCAACAAACTGGAATACTTAGTGTCGTTGAAATGTTCAAATGTTATTAGTCTGTAGCTTACAAACTACTTAAACTGAGGTAAACTATCCTAAGGACAATACAAACACCCACGCTCGTGGAGGGACTGGAATCCCCGACGGTGAGCGTCCGCGCGCACGAGCGTCGTTGAGAACATATTGTGTGTCAAGACCGCCTGAAGTGGGATTTCACAGTAAGTATTTATATTTACATTTTCGAAGAGTGAAGTGCTACTTAATCATTCTAACCAACCTTCAAATGTTCAAATGTTTGTATAGCTTATGGGAGTTAACTACGGGGTCATCAGTCCAGTATTGTCTTTACCATAGCGGCACAATGGGTACATCCCCATGGTCCCCAGTCTGATGGGGGCCCCGACGAACTCGGTCCTTTCTCGTATGTAATGACTTTTTTAAGTGAATTTTTGTCGCACTTATTTATCGTAAAGACCCAGAAATTGTCTCGAAACGTGTCATATACGGTGTGGCGAGTGACTTGGTTTGCAGTCTGCACGCAAAATCGTAGTTATTATTGCGGGCCTTAGCTACAGAACACAGGGCGACACTGTTGTAGCAGAGCTTGTGGCAGCCTGTTTGAGATATAACTTGGCGGAACATTCTACCCAATAGCGGCCTTCACACGGTGCCACACGGGGCTGCTGTTGACCGGCCAAGCAGCGGGTAGCGCTCATGTCATGAGAAGTCAGCGCAGACAGCCCGAGGCCTACGAGAAAGACAGGCCTCAGCGCAGACGTCACGCCACGTAAGCGAGGTAGTTCCGAGCCGGCGGGATCGCTAGTCGATTGGGCGGCCCCTGGGGTAAAGCTCTGTATAGGGAATGTATGGCCATCGTTTTCCGCGCCGCTTGCCGCCGTCTGCAGCCCGTGATTGGCTGAAATCGAATCACGTGCTTCTTTCTGCCATCTTGGTCCTATACGATGCTTGGCTGCCATGAAAACCTTGTGAATATTCGTATGTTTTGGTTTGAATAATGCCACAGTGTTGTACTTTTGGGTGTTTTTAAGACGCGAAGAAGGGAGGTAAACATTATAGTACTTCTATTTGGTATGAGAAATGCAGGAAGATGAACAGCCTGGCTGATAAAGTCGTCAGAGAAAACCAGGAGTCCAGAAACGAACTTCGGTTCTTGTGTTGTGATGATTTTAATTCATAATGTAAATTAATAGATTAAAGATTCACTGACTAATGGATCACACAGCAGATAGCTATATATTTTTAACTTGAATAAATTTGTGAAGAAAATTCCTGCACAATGTCGTGAGGTTAAATTATTCACGCGTCGTTGATGTTATCTGCAGGTAGTTGTCGAAAATACACAATTTTATTTTACATATTAGTGAGTGAACTAGATTCCCGTTTAGATATGAAATTAATATACAGTTCCTGAAGCAAGCTTTTCTCATTCAAATTGATGTGTTTAGTGTATCATTACAAGAAACAAGGAATTGAAACAAGACAAATATTAGACATTCAAATGTACTTGGCGTTGTAAAGACACCTTTAATTTCTGTTTTTGGTAAAAGACATGTAATGGGTATCTCCTTGCATTTTTCGTAGTTCATGTAAGATAATAATAATAATAATAATAATAATAAGTACATAATACGCAAGAAAATACTCACAAAAGACTTTTCCATGATCTCAAATTGTTTTATTAATTTACAATATGCTCCGATGATATGTTCGTGGTCTATTGAAATATTTGGCTACGGTACAGGTCAGTCTGAATTATAGGTGAACTCTTTAGATATAGAACCACAAATTAGTTTCCTTAAATTCGGACGATAAGTATGCAGCCAGGTCCGCACGAAGTACGCGAAGTTCCCGCATCTGTCCGTCGGATATAACAGCCTGTATCTCGAGAATGAAAAGTTATCGTTCTGCTCTGAACCTTAAATAAAATTCCGATATCTTACCTACATTTCGTCCGCAGCATTGTATGAGCTAAAATCAACCATACGCAAAGTCTACGCAATGCGACTTTTCCTCTGCAAACGCTTCAAAATTTTGCGCAGTAAGTTTACTTTATTTGATGTAGCACGGAAACTATAAGTAGTAATGAACAGAAATTGAGATCATTATCGAGAGAATGTATCACACTATAACACGTGAAAAAATTAATTTTTTTTATTTGTTGGTTTCGTCGAAATTGGTTGATAAGTATTGTTAAGCACTGGGAACTTCGTAGCGGTCGGTGTTTGAGCAGCAGCGGAATAGGCCCAACATGGCTGCCGCTGGCAGGCTGGCCATACTTTCCCTATACAGAGCTTTACGCTGGGGGACTGCCTCACCTGTTTGTTAAGCTTATAGGACTTAACTACAAACTTATCAGTCCCTAAACTTACAAACTACTTATGAACTACTTACGAACTAGGACGGCACAAATATCCATGCCCGAGGGGGGATTCGAACCCTCGACCGTAGTGGCCGTGCTGACCGTGACTGGAGCGCCTCAGTCACCTCGGCCACCGCGGCCGGCTGGGGGACTGCCCACTGCCTCATAGCGCGCAGCCACTGAGCTAGCGATCCCGCCGGCTCGGAACTACCTCGCTTACGTGGCGTGACGTCTGCGCTGGGGCCTGTCTTTCTCGTAGGCCGCGAGACAGCCGCAGTAGTGGCGGCGCCGAACACTGCAGCAGCTGCGCCGCGCCGTGGCAAGGCGGCAATGCGTGAGCGCCGCAGAGCGTAATGGACGGCGATTCCAGCAATCACACAGGGCTCTACACTGAAGACGGCCGGCCGCCGTGGCCGAGGGGACTGAGGCGCTCCTGTCACGGTCTGCACGGCCACTACAGTCCGGGGTTCGAATCCCCCCAAGGGCATGGATATTTGTGCCGTCCTAGTTCGTAAGTAGTTTGTAAGTTTAGGGACTGATGACCCCGTAGTTAAGTCCCATAAGCTTAACAAACATTTGAACATTTTGAACACTAAAGACGGGCAAACCCGTTCATTTTCGGAACCTAGTTCACTGACGATCGTTTCTTTTTTGGAAACGTGCCTTTCCACTCGTTCGCCGTTCCTTTTTTATCCAGTTGTCAATGTCTAAGGTTTTCACAACAGTCGAAATAGCAAACAAGTAGCACTGGCTCTTTACTCACCAACTGCGTCTTACACATTTTACAAGAGTTAATTTCCTACAGTCGATGAAGCACCGGTGTAAATCGCAATGAGAACGTTGCTTCACCGTGGTCCAATAACATTGATAGTTCCATACTGATTTGGAACTGCAATGTTCGATCGAAAAGGAAATGGCCCCACGGCCACCTTGGAGCTGGAACGGGAATGGCCACGCGACCGGGATCGCCGAAGTGAACGTTCCTTGTGACCAGTTGCTCGGTCCTTACGTTCACTCTTGTGAACCATTTCTTTGGACCCGTTCATTCGCGAACGACCCATCTCTACAGTGTACAGAGCAGTGGCATTCGATAGTAGAGCCAGTTATTGCAACTAGGAGTCTTTTTGTAACTGTACAGTAGTTTCCAGTTTTCAGACACGCATAAATGAACAATTCATAAGAAAACATGGAATATTATGTCTTTCCATGCATCGTAATTGAGGAAGTGCCAAAGAAATCCTAGTGAGCAACGCAAAGGGTCTCATAATCTCATTCTCTACCGTAACTACTATCCTTGCCAATGACATAAGAACCAATGCTTTGAAAACCGGGCCAAACGGTGAATAAGGAAGTATTTCAGATGTGGAATAATGCCTACGGACTTGCTTTCGACAAAAGCATGCAGCTAACAAACCTATGTGGTGCGCAGTACTGAAAGTTTCATTTTAGCATTAATCTCACTTGCACGTTGATTTTAGCATCCCCCTACAAAAAGGTATAAACGAGGTTTCACTGCATATCACTGTGTTTTCTGGAGACATTGAGAATTATGAGCATGTAGCCAATATGGCATTTCATCTTTCAAATGTTTGTATAGTCTTTGGGACTTAACTACGGGGTCATCAGTCCCTAAACTTACAAACTACTTATGAACTACTTACGAACTAGGACGGAACAAATATCCATGCCCGAGGGGGGATTCGAACCCCCGACCGTAGTGGCCGTGAAGACCGTGACTGGAGCGCCTTAGTCCCCTCGGCCATCGCGGTCGGCATTTCATCTTTCGCACCAATCTATTATTATAGGTTTTTCACAACGAAAGTCAACAACCACAATGGAGTCTCTCGGCAAATTTTATGTGAGTTTATGTTCTGGGCACCTGATAATATATATATATATATATATATATATATATATATATATATATATATATATATGTGTGTGTGTGTGTGTGTGTGTTAGTCGATGTGTAACAGTTATATGAGTGTACCTCAATCAGGTAGTAAAATATAAAACGATTTGCTTGAAAAATTTGCAGCATTCGTCTCTTCATGGTAATCTTCCCTTTTAGCTCCGAATTTAAAAATTAAAAACTTATTTAGCACTAGAATTACTAATTTAATTTTTATTAACGCATTTATAAAATCTTTGTGGCCATTGGAAATAAATTAGGTTTTGTTACCTGCATGTGCTCTAATAAAACGTTGTCCTGTACTTACAGGGTGTAGTATGTCAACTGCCCAAATATTTATACAATATTTCTAAAGGATGCAGGGGTTGGGTAGGGAGTAAGACAGGGTTATAGCGTTTCTCCAATGTTATTCATTTTGTACATTGAACAAGCTATAAGGGAAAGCAAGGAGAAATTTGGAGAAGGGATTAAAGTGGAGGGGGAAGGAATAAAACCTTGCCTTTTGCCGTTGACATTGTAATTCTGTCAGAGACAGCAAACGACCTGTAAGAACAGTTTAACGGGATGGGCTGTGTGTTGAAAGGAGAATATAATATGATCATTAACAAGAGCAAAACAAGGGTAATGGTATGCAGTCTTAGAAAATAGGCGATGGTGAAGGAGTTAAATTATGCAACGAATCAATATAGGTGGTAAATGAGTTTTGTTACTTGGGCAGTAAAATAACATATGATGGTCGCAGTACAGAGGATATAAAATGCAGAATGACAATGGGAAGAAAAGTGTTTTTGAAAAAGAGACATTTGTTAACATCCGAATATTAACTTAATCGTAAGGAAGTCTTCCCTGAAGGCATTTGTGTAGAGTGTTGCCTTGTATGGGAGTCACTAAATAAATGCACACAATTGTGTTGCATTCATTTAGTGTTTTTAAGGGCCCCAAAACACTGAGTTCCCAGGGGCCCCTGCACGGCTTAAGACGGCCCTGCATCACTCCCTATACTTACAAACTACTTATGAACTACCTAATACTACAGACGGCACAAATATCCATGCCCGAGGGGGGATTCGAACCCCTGACAGTAGTGGCCGTGCTGACCGTGACTGGAGCGCCTCAGTCCCCTCAGCCACCGCGGCTGGCCTAACTAACCTTCCATACAGGGCCGGCGCAAGCCCAAATGCCGCCCCGTGCGAACTGCTAAATTGCCGCCCCCCCCCTTTCCCGGTCTTTTCCCATCATTCTAGCTACTGGAACGACGCGTGCTTATTTGCCGACTTGTCAATTTTTGAAGTTACTTTCTTGAAGGAGAAAATTCTTACGTATGAGTAACGTGCATGCGCAATACTAATTGTATATTGTTATATGAAAAGACTGACCATAACTTGTTGGTTATGAACTAAAGGCTGAAACTGAAGAAACTACAAAAAGGTAGGAAAATAAGGAGATGGGATCTGGTTAAATTGAAGGAACCTGAGGTTCTTAAGAATTTCAGAGGGAGCTTTAGGAAACAATTGACAGAAACAGGGGAAAATAAAACAGTAGAGGAGGAATGGGTAAAATTGAGAGATGAAATAGTGAAGGTAGCAGAGGACAAATTAGGTAGGAAGGCAAGACCTACAAAAAATCCTTGGATATCACAGGAGATACTAAATTTAATCGATGAAAGGAGAAAATTTAAAAAAGCAGTAAATGAAACAGGCAAAATGGAGTACAGACGATTAAGAAATGAGATTGACAGGAAGTGCAAAATGGCTAAGCAGGAGTGGCTAGAAGGCAAATGCAAGGATGTAGAAGAATGTATAAATAGGGGAAAAATAGATACAGCCTACAGGAAAATAAAAGAAATATTTGGAGATAAGGAAAACAGCTCTATGAATATCAAGGACACTGATGGAAAACAAGTTCTCGGCAAAGAAGGGAAAAGCCGAAAGGTGGAAAGAGTATATAGAGGGGTCCTAAAAAGGAAATGATCTTCGAGACAATATTGTAGGAAGGGAAGAGGATGTAGATGAAGATGAAATAGGAGATACTGTACTGAGAGAAGAATTTGACAGAGCCCTGAAAGACCTAAGTCGAAACAAGGCCCTGGAGTAGATGACATTCCCTCAGAGCTACTGAAGTCTCTGGGAAAACCAGCCATGACAAACCTGTTTCACCTGGTGTGTAAGATGTATGAGACAGGCGAAGTACCTTCAGACTTTAAGAAAAATGTAATAATCCCCATTCCAAAGAAAGCAGGTGCAGACAGGTGTGAAAACTACAGAACCATCAGTTTAATAAGTCATGGTTGCAAAATATTAACACGAATTATATACAGAAGGATGGAAAAACTGGTAGAAGCCGACCTCGGAGAAGATCAGTTTGAGTTCAGGAGAAATGTAGGAACACGGGAGGCAATACTCATTTTACGGCTTATCCTAGAAGATAGATTAAGAAAAGGCAAACCTACATTTCTAGCTTTTGTAGATTTGGAGAAGGCTTTTGACAATGTTGATTGGAATAAACTCTTTGAAGTTCTGAAGCAAGCAGGAGTAAAATATAGGGAGCGTAAGGATATTTACAACTTGTACAAAAACCAGACAGCAGTTGTCAGAGTTGAAGGGCATGAAAGGGATGCAGTGGTTGGAAAGGGAGTAAGACAGGGTTGTAGTCTTCCTCCATTGTTATTCAATTTGTACATTGAGCAAGCTATAAAGGAAAGCAAGGAGAAATTTGGAGAAGGAATTAAAGTTCAGGGGGAAGAATTAAAAACATTGCGTTTTGCCGGCGACATAGTAATTCTGTGAGATACAGCAAAGGACCTGGAAGAGCAATTGAACGGAATGGACAGTGTGCTGAAAGGTGCATATAAGATGAATATTAACAAGAGCAAAACTGTGGTAATGGCGTGCAGTGTAAGAAAATCAGGTGATGCTGAAGGAATTAGATTGGGAAACGAAGCAATAAAGGAGGTAGAAGAGTTTTGTTACTTGGGCAGTAAAATACCAAATTATGGTCGCAGTACAGAGGATATAAAATGCAGAATGGCAATGGGTAGAAAAGCGTTTTTGAAAAAGAGAAATTTGTTAACATCGAATATTGATTTAAGCCTAAGGAAGTCTTTTCTGAAGGCATTTGTATGGAGTGTTGCCTTGTATGGGAGTGAGACATGGACGATAAACAGTGCGGACAGGAAGAGGATAGAGGCTTTTGAAATATGGTGCTACAGAAGAATGCTGAAGATTAGGTGGGTGGATCGCGTAACTAATGAGGAGGTACTGAATTGAGGAGAAAAGAAATTTCTGGCATACCTTGACTAAAAGAAGGGATAGATTGGTAGGACACATTCTTAGACATCAAGGAATTGGGAATTTAGCGTTGGAGGAAACTGTGTGGGGTAAAAGTCGCAGAGGAAGACTAAGAGATGAATACAGTAAGCAGATTCAGACAGGTGTAGGTTTCCGTTCTTATGTGGAGATGAAGAGGCTTGCTCAGGATAGGGTATTGTGGAGAGCTGCATCAAACCAGTCTCCGGACTGAAGACCACAACAACAACATATGAAAAGCACTCACCTATTACATTCCAAGTTGCAGGAAATTTGGACGCACCAATTCTTCTGTTCTTGTGAAACGCAATGAAAGTGCTGGTGATCAATCTTGACTCCCTCGTCCAACTACCGAAACGAATTCTGAAGTTTACGTTGTAGAGAACGCAACAATACGTATTGCCTGGAAAGGCGAAGTGGTGACGCGGCAGTGCCAGGAACTGCTGTAGGTCACATGACGAGGTACAGCGAGGCTACGGTTAAACTAGTAGTCCAAGAAGAAGAAGCAAGAAGCTTATAATAAGTATGTGACAGATGATATGGGTAAATGTATTATCAGGCAACAATTTCTGTGGTATTACGAACAATAGAAAAAAATACGAACGTTGCGAAACTACCCAACTTTTGTCAAACGGAAATGAGTTTCAAAGCTAGCAAGGAAATCCTTAGATGCAATGTTCTGTCTATGGATTTTCGTTTTAGAAGGTGTCAAAATTAACGTTTTGTTTTGTGCGGACGAGAGAGACCATATTTTCTCAGGTTCCCAACAGAATCAAAGCTACCAGTAGTTTATTTAGATGAGACACAGATTACATTTATTATACATTAAATAAATTTTGGAAAACTGTTAGTGAGCGAGTAGTATCGTCAACCAAAAGTGCCGGTCAGAGTTTAATCGTTGTTCTTGCAGGCGAAGACGGTGTTCCATGGCTCAAAAACGAAAACGTCACCCAAAAATTATCAAAAATACGTCGAAACCCAACTTATGCCAATGTCTTTATTCCTTGTAATTACTCGGAGCGTATTTATCCATTCGGAATACTTATAGCTATTGTAGGTGTTGGACATATCTGACTGTAGTAATGTTGAACCACTTTTTTCCATAATGCGGGAAGAATAAAACACGCGGAAACTGCCATTGAAAGTCTTAGCGAAAGTGCTTCAGGCTGAACATGTAACCGCAGTATCTAACGTTGCATTCGAATTTCCAAATTAGATTTCGTCTTCTGCAAAATATAGTTGTGAGTTAGCGCACGGCGCGTAACAGGTTGGCAGCGCTCCACTCATAAGAATACTGGCTTGCAAGGTAGCTAGACAATTTGACTGGCGCGTGCGCCAGACTACTCCCCCTCTCTGTTCCTCCGACGTAAACACGACGGCGCTGAAACACTGGCGAGGAAGAAGTCAGTCCTCCTCCCTCCCCTTGATCAACAGCGGCGGCCGGCAGGTAGTCAGGCACCGTGCCACAGTTCCCGAAGCCGCTCACTCCGAGGTTTGGTTTCGAATCCCCTCTTGGGCATGAATGTTGAGTTTGTACTTCAAGAAAAATAAAAAGAATTAAAATTAAAAAAAAGGGGGTGGGGCAGATTTGCCGCCCCTCGGAAAGTGCCGCCCCGTGCGGCCGCACGTTTCACACGTGCCTTGCGCCGGCCCTGCTTCCATGATAGTAATTGTAACTTGGTATCATCCATTCAATGTTAAGCTTAGGGCCTTTATCATTCACATATATCATAAAAAACCTGGTTCTTGTGGTCGTCTAAATACATTAGAAATAATTGCAATACTCCAGAAGACAGACTTGCTGTGGTACAAACATTTGGAGGGTGGAACGTTCTTTAATGTAGACAATAATGTCTATAAACGATAGGCAAATGTTTCATTACACAGTTACATGTAGATATTTCATGCACATAGGGTGAATCAAAGTGACTAAAAATAATAAAAATGTTATGACTTTTATAGGTAAAGACTAGTGAATGTTTATGTGACGTGCTTCGTTTAACGGAAATACCGGGAAAGAAAAGATTATATTACAAAAAGAATTTATAAATTTTAATAAAAGCCCCTAAGATCACAGA
Source organism: Locusta migratoria (assembly GCA_026315105.1). NCBI lineage: Eukaryota > Metazoa > Arthropoda > Insecta > Orthoptera > Acrididae > Locusta > Locusta migratoria. The sequence goes on from CM048752.1 coordinate 79,950,700, forward strand.
GTCCATGTGCATCAGTTAAAATATAATCCATAAACTGTGTTAGGCTGCGGAAAGTTAAACCACAGGCATCCGTAACTGAATATATGAAATATTATCAGGTGTACTAACTTAAGTAACCAACGTATGCCTAAAATAAAAATTTTCTGTGCCTACTGAATCTTTATGTGAAGACGACGAAAGCTTGCACTACCGCTGACGTCGCTTCTATCGTACCGAAGCACTACAATAAACCAAATAAATTTCCACCGCCAACCAAAACATCAAATAAAAGGACGTCACAACTACAGTAAAAATATGACAGAAATCCTACGTAATTCTTTATCATTTTTTATTCATTCAAATATTACGCCAAACCGATGTAGAGGGATGACACTATTTAATTGTGTAATACAGTTTTATTTTAACTAACTGGACTATATGTGACAGAATTATAGGGTAGGAAGTTACTCGAATGTAGCATTGGCCTAGTGGGATAACACTCTGTTTTATGTCATCTTAATAAACTGCACTGCAATTCCGCACTATCGACACGCACGGACATTCTATTTTTTAACACACAAAAGTTCTCAATTTCATGAACTTCTTTCGCGTTTTCAACTCGGAACTGCGATTCCTCACACTTTTGGAAAGTTTTATACTATTCACTGAGGTATACCGAAAGACAGATAGAAAGAAAAATGCGACAATGAATTAATAAGGCAACAACGAAGTAAAAACAAAAATATATCCGCAACAACGGAAACAGTTAAGCGGAACGCTTAGTGTAACAAAAAAAAGCGAATAGAATATGGATGACTTCTTGAAACAAGTTGACTGCCCACGTCATTTAAATTTTCGTTCAGCAAATGTCAAAACTGTCAACTGCGAACTGCCGCGAGACGGTGCCAGCAGCAGCAGCGCGACGCGACGGCCCTCTGTCGCTCGCAGGGCGCACTACTTGCGGCCGACACCTGGACACGGCCGGCAGGTGCTGCCACCACGTGTCCCTTGCCGCAACTACATCGACTTGTCCCGCCGGCCCTCCACAGACAAAGCAGTCCATTTCTTCTGCACGGGCATCTCGAAAAATTGTATTCAACACTCTCTGCAGCCACGTACAAAATTAAATAATGCGCATTTCGGGACTCTCTCGTCATTTCGCAGCCACCTGATGAGTCTCTAAGACGGATGCTGGTCTAATAGACGTCAGCGCGAGCCACGTGTGCGAAAATACGTACGACTAGTATGCCACACACCACGGCCTCCTCAATAAGAGGCCGGAGTCGTCAAGTTGACAACGCTGTAGTCTGTGACGTCAGTGGGCCGGCTAAGCCGAGTAGCGACAATTTATTCGTGAAGTTCAGACGCCGTGCTGGCTATTCTACATTTGTAATCAGTTTCTTTTTTGGCGATATGATGTCAACAGATAACAGAGAAACTCCGGAAAGCCAATTTGTTGCACTAATATGCTGATCTTGTGTTGAAATTGCGTCTTTCGTTCTCATTACGTTGCGATGATAAATATTTCTCTATCACATTACACACTAACAGTTCTCTCTCTAAAAAAATTAAGTTACGTCACGTAAATTTTAGGCTACGATTAAATTATCTTATTGCTGACAAAATGTTCTTTCTTTGATTTGTATTTTGCGTAATTTAGGCCAACTGAATTGTGAAGAATATTAAAAACAAAACCATCAGGTTACAGAGAAAAGACATTAAATCTCTTCTTCCGTGGAATCAAATATTTCTCTTCTTTATCTTTCACAGACATCACGAAACAGATTAATTAAAGTTGTTTCTTGTTGTTATGAAATAAAAATTCATTAGTCAAGACAAGATTGTCACCCACATAAAAATCAAGAGAACTGAGAATGAATACCATTATTAAAGACTTTTTCAACCAATATAATAAACAGTAATACTTAAACTTTCATCCATGAAGGTTTGTTAGTTAACAATGTTCTTTAATTCATTTAAAAGAGAACTAAAAGAGGGTATGTAGCTACTACAGTTGATATATCTGCTCAGAATATTTTCAATCTGTGACCACCTGTTTACTTTAAGTGAGGAAGGTAAAATACAGCTAAGATAATCATATGTCAGAATGAAACCATTCACACAAACACTGCAAACAAGTTTGTCATTAATTTGTACACTCACTTTTACCTGAGGTATGTCTGCAGAAAAATTTACACTATAAAAGACTATTTTACTGTCTAGAACGTTAACACTCCACTTTCCTAAACTCTGTAATTTATCCTGATAGTTGGCACACAAACACTCAAAATTTTGTACAATGTCATCGTTTAACCAAGCTTCAATCTTCTCCTCCTCCTCTTTGCGTGCACGCTTCCTTCTGGTCTCTGGATCACACCTTGTTGGAGGCTGAATCTTATTAAGATATGATGGTAACCCAGGGAATATTTTTGGCACAGCATTTGGTAGAAGTAGTGGCCTCTGACGAGGGTACTGGTGACAATTCCCATCATAATCCTTGTAAATTTCTACCCTCGAAACATCACTTTCTTCAAAATGTTTTATACAAACAACACTCCTGTTGGTAGGAGTCCAGTCTCTTCTGGGAATGTTTCTTATCCAGCGCTTTTTATTTGTCTCTTCAGTGGGGAATCTAAACACTGAGATATAACCCTCTTCCTTTTTGGATTTATAGTTGCTGCTGCATCCAGGAACACAACATTTTTCTGGCATCTGTAAATATAATGATGTATTCATCTTACGTCAAAATATGAGGTACGAACAAAAACTGAGAAAATCGAAAGAATAGTTTGTTGTACACTTGGGCATCACAAAACTATGTTTGTGAATTGAGGTTAACGTGTGGAAATATTCATTATATAAACACAGTCACATAACCGCTGTTGATTCATACAATATTTATGAATCAGAAACACTATTTTAAAATTCTATATAGATTCACGTTTCAATTCTATTAGCGAAAGTAGTAAGAAGGTAACATAGCTGAATATATACGTTTAAAAACACTGCAAACTTTACAGAATACTATACTTACATTGTGTATATATTCAACTGCAGTAACGACAGTGCGCTATAATTTTCACAGTATCGAGTTTGGCACAATACAAGCATCAAATCATGTGAAACACACACAGCAAACGAATATCAACGAACGCCACTTTATACAAACACAGCCACGATGCAGGCCTTAACGCAACGTTGCCACAATTCAGCACTCCGGCCTCTTATAGAGGAGGCCGTGCACACACCCTAACACACACACACACACACACACACACACACACACACAAATATCTTTCGCTCAAATTCACTTTTCCAGCACATGGCAATACGCAAAAATTGTACCAAAAAGAAGCTGCTGTAGTGTGCGAGAGTTCCAACGAAATGAGAGAGTTTGTGCTTTACTTGGGTCCAGCCGACGGCGATACAATTCCCAAAGGCTAAAAGGTGTAATTAGCAGAGAGAACTACGTATATTGTATGTGTAGTACTTGAATGCAGCTGTTAAACGATTAGGAGTCGGAACAGTTACGTTGTTTGCCTCAGACGAACTTTAGAGTCGACTTCAGAAGTATCCGGACACCGAGGGATTCGCAACATACGTACAGGGTTTTATTATTTATTTATTTATTTATCTATATATTTATTTCTGAAGCCCCTGGCGGGGCAGGCTGACAGTGCTTCAGCACCGCCCTTCAGCCGAGCGACAACAGAATTTGACAACTGTGAAACGTTTCAGCACAGGGGAGGTCTCTGTAGTGTTGCCGTCCACGTGAACACAACGTTTGCTCCATCGGTCTCTGTGGGTGTCGAAAGATGCTTTAGCATCTAGAAAGGCATTTTCCAAATAGAAACACGCTTACGTTTAAAAATCTAGAGCGATATGTTGTTAACTGACATGTAACTGTAACTAATAGGATAAATAGTACTCTGTGTGTGAAAAAATCTGTGTGTCGTTCCATCAAGAGGTAAATAAATTAAAATGAGAAGTGGGCAGTGATGAGTTGCCAAGGCTGGAGGTAGCGTGATCGCAGAGAAATCTATTGGTTCCTTCCGTACTTGCTGGCGGTGCTTTACAGGCAGCGCGTCGTCCTGCCATCTATCGGCCGTTCTAAGCAACATGGATGCATGCATTGGGAAACCATTGAATCTCACAATTCCTCATTTTGCAGCAGAATCTTTCGAAATTATTAACGCTTGCTGATGCAAATCAATTACCAATAATTGTGTTGCCACGATTATTGCTGCAAGTGCCCGTGTCTTTTGAGTGTTTATGAAAACATGACTTTATACCCTGCAATATTTGTGATAATATGTTCTATATTATTCACACTCGCTACAACGTTTGTCTCCTCTTCAAGATCCAGCTCTACGCCCTTCCCATTAATTACGTCCGCCTCATCGCTTCCTTCCTTACCCGCCGCCCCTCCTACGTCACTGTCTGCAACTCCAACTCCCGTATTTTCTACCCCTCCGCCGGGGTGCCCCAAGGCTCAGTCCTCTCTCCCCTCCTCTATCTCCTCTACTCTGCCGACATGCCTCAACCCAAACCTCCCGTCTATCTCCTCCAATATGCTGACGACACAGCCTTCCTGGCCCTCGCCCCCTCCCTTGCCCGACACAGCCTTCCTGGCCCTCGCCCCCTCCCTTGCCCGTTCCCAGGTTTTGCTCCAGTCCCACCTCACCGAGTTCGCCTCCTGGTGTAACCGGTGGCTCCTCTCCGTCAATCCCGACAAATCCCAGGCAATAGTCATAGGTCGTACTACCCGCACCTTCCGCCTCCATGATTTCTATCTTACCCTTCACAACCGACCCATCCGTCACACCCCCACCCTCAAGTACCTTGGCCTTACCCTTGACCGCCAACTGTCCTGGACTCCATACCTCAAATCCCTCCGTGAGAAAGCTCTGTCCCGCCTAAACCTCCTAAAACTCCTCACTGGCCGGACTGGGGCCTCCACCCTTCCACTGTCCTTCACACCTACAAATCAATCATGCGCCCCGTCCTTTGTTCCTTCCACCCCGCCTGGATATCAGCCCCTCCTACTTTCTACAAGTCCCTCCAGATTCTAGAACGCCACGCCCTCCGCCTCGCATACCGTATCAGACTCCCTTCCCCCACGCGGATCCTCTATGACCTCATCCCCTTCCCTCCTCTCCTACAACACCTCGAACATCTCCAGCTCCTTTACACATCCCGCAAAATAGAGTCCCAAAACCCTCTGGTCTACCCTATTCTTACGAATCCCGGGCCTCTGCCACACCTCCGCCAAACCGTCCCTCCCGGCCTTCACCTCCATACGCTCCGTATCCTCTCCCAAGGCAATTTCCGCACCCTTCCTCTACCGGATACCGAACTTCGGCCCGATATCTACCCCTCCTACCAACTCTGATCCCTTCCCCGTAGCATCAGCGCCCCTCCCCTCTCTCCCGTCCCTTTTCCTTCCCGCCCGCTTGGCTACCCCTCTCCCGTGCCCAGAGTCTCGTCACTCCTTCCCTCCTTCCGCTCTCTTCCCTCCCCTTCTACCCCTCTCCCACACTTCCCCCGTCCCTGCCCCACCTCGCCCCCTCCATCCCCTCCCCACTCCCTGTGGGGGCGTCTCGACTTTTTATCTACGTGTTCAGTGCAAGTGTCTCCAGTGTCGTGTGTTTTACTCAGTGCCTCCATAATCGCTGTCCCCATGTTTTATTCTATACGCCGTCAGCTGCCTCCATGTGTGAACTTCGTGTCTCCGCAATGTACTTTTAAACTTGTCACCGTGGCCGGTTGTTTTTACTGACTGTGTGTGTGTTTTATCACTACTCGTCTCTTTTTTGTTCTCTGCCGTATGTTTTGTCCCATTTATACATGTCCGTTTTACTCTGTCGAAAACTCTGTCTGTCAATGTTTTTAATTTCCGCAATTTTGTTCATCTTTTTTATATTTTATCTCTTCTTTGTCAAATGTTTGTGTATCACATGGCTGAAGAGCAGCCACCGCAGCTGCTGCCAGCCTGCCAGCTGTTTCTACGGCTGGTTTTAAAACAACAATAAAGGAAAAAAAAAACAACGTTTGTACGGCACAGGACACCGTGCCCACGGGTGCGGTTCCTGTAGGGGGATGCTTGTCCACTGTTGGTCGAGCGGATCTGTACGAGGTTACGAGAGTAACTCGGGCGTCCGATCTTCGGTTGTCGAGAGTAGGGATGGGCTAAACTGCGATTTTTCGATATCAGTGATTTCTGTGACTGCTACTTTTATATATCTGTGATTCTTAGTTGCGATTTGTCACTGTTTACAATCGCACTGTACAAATCCTCTACATGTATCCCTCCGCGCTCAAACTGCGATTTCGGTGACTCTGAATGCTACTTCTGCGATTTCTGCTACTTCCGTGATATCTGCTACTTCCGTGACTTATGCGATGTGTGTGGCAAATGCAATATATATATATATATATATATATATATATCATCCATAACAGATCCTCTTCCTACGTGTAAATATATACAAAAAAAAAAAAAATATTGATGCTCAATTTACGTGTAATGTTGGGATTATTTACACATCGACAAATGTCAATTAGTCTTATAAAAGCTATTTCAGTGTTTGGTGTGTAATGTATAGTTAAAAGTGAGGTTATTCGCAAGTAATGTGTAACCGAAATCGGCAAGTAGGCCTATAGTCTACCTTAACAGAAACATTTGGTAGATTAGGCACACAGTAACTATAACAGTGCAACGAAAGTGCTATGTTCTTGCCTGTAGAATGAATGAATAGATTTTTTTAACATTGTGTGATATAAGTCACTTACCAATTTGAAAGAGATAAGTAAATGTGAAATACAACGCGAGTGACTTCTGAAAATTCCCTTTTCTCTTTAAAACCTTTCGGTATTGTTGGAAATGTGATCAATAATTTTTCGGTGGTTAATTAATTATTCATTGATGATGATGCTGTACTTATTCGTTACTAATTTATTATTCTGTGTCTTTGTCATGTCTTGTAAAAAGTGTTGTAAATGTATTGCAGTTGCAAATATATACGATAAAAATCAGAATTTATCGTGAAAGATTTTATTTTTCTGCTGCGCTAGTTTTTTCAACAGGTTATGGGCCCAGTACGAAATAGTTATACGAAAAATTACGAGAAGGCGTGAAGCTAAATTGTTCGACGAAATAGATCGCGAACGTGTTCGACGAAATAGATCGCGAACGTGAAATAAAATGGGTACTGCGCAAATACCTCAAATTGAAAGACTCGTCGGTCGTGAAAATTACGGGACCTGGAAATTCGCAGTGGAAGCATATTTGCGATTAGATGATTTATGGTGCGTAATAGATGGTACATTAAAGTCTACCGATTCGCATTTTGCAGACAAAGATAGGAAAGCCAAATCAAAATTAATTTTGTTGGTGGATCCGGTAAATTACGTGCACATCGAAAATACTGCAAATGCACAAGAAGTCTGGAACAAGTTAAGGAAAGCTTTTGAAGACGGCGGATTGGCTAGAAGAGTCGGATTGCTCCGTGAATTAATTACCACTCAATTGAATCAGTGCAAAAATGTGGAAGACTATGTTAATAAAATAATATCTACATCTAATAGACTGAGAAATATAGGTTTCCAGATTGCTGACGAGTGGGTTGGTACTTTATTACTTGCTGGATTACCAGAAAAATATACGCCTATGATAATGGGGTTAGAGAGTTCTGGTGTTCCCATAACAGGTGACAGTATCAAGGTAAAAATATTACAAGATGTGAGAGGTGAAGCTGAAGATGAAACAGCCTCAGCATTGTACTCTAAAAATAAAAAGAAGACACAAATCAAGTACTATAGATGCCAGAAGATGGGTCATTTTGCTGCACAGTGCAAGGAAAGGATAAGTACTAGTGGTAAAAGGTATGTTTCCAATAACCATGAAAAGAAGTCTTCCAACCAAGGTAAGGTTCTTTCAATGCATTATTCTTTAAAAAAGGGGAATAATGAAGAAACAGAATGGATATTGGATTCAGGGGCATCATTGCATATAATTAAAAATAAATCTGTATTGTATGATGTCAAGGATACAACTAAGATGGGTATATCTACAGCTGATGGGTCAAAATTGCAGTGTGAACTTGTTGGAAAAGTTGATCTTAGTATAGTGGTAAATAAAAGACCACAAAATATTACTGCTCAAGGTGTGCATTATGTCAAAGATGTTACCACTAATTTACTATCTGTTAGTGAGATAGTAAGGAAAGGTAACAAGGTAATTTTTGATATAAATGGAGCTCGAATAATTGACAGTTGTGGTAAAATTGTAGCAACTGCAAGTAATAAAAAAGGAATTTTTAAATTAGACACTGTTAGGAATGTTAGTAGTAATGAAAGTCATTCAGTGTACAGTGCCAAAAGTGTTCTGTGGCATAGGAGACTTGGCCATTTAAATAGAAAAGGTATGTCATTATTAAAGGTTATGGCAACAGGTTTAGAAGACTATGGCATGTGTAAGGATCCTTGTGAGATATGTATAATGGGAAAACAGGCAAGAATCCCATTTAAACCCAGTCACAGTAAAACTCAAGAATTACTGCAGATAGTACATACAGATGTGTGTGGTCCCATGGAGAGTGAATCTATTGGGGGAAATAATTATTTTATTATTTTTATTGATGATTATTCTAGATATATTCATGTTTATTTTATGAATTCTAAAGAACAAGTTTGTGATATTTTTGAAGAATTCCGTATTTTGGTGGAAAGACAAACTGGAAAGAAAATAAAGATTGTCAGATCTGATAATGGGAAAGAATACATAAATCATAGATTTGAAGGACGTTTAAAGCAAGTTGGTATAAGACATCAGACCACTATACGATATAGCCCTGCACAAAATGGTGTTGCAGAACGAGCAAACAGAACAATAGTGGAAAAAGCGAGGAGTATGCTAAGTGATGCTGGCTTACCAAAAAAATTTTGGGCAGAGGCTGTATCAACAGCAGTGTACCTAATAAATCGTTCACCTACCACAGCTATCAAAAGTAAAACGCCATATGAGGTGTGGACAGGAAGAAAACCAGATTTAAGTAATTTGAGAATTTTTGGCTGTAAAGCTATGGTACAAGTTCCTAAACCACTAAGAAAGAAATGGGATATAAAATCCAGGAAATATATTTTTGTAGGGTATTGTGAAGAATCAAAGGGTTATCGTTTTTTGAATTCTATGAATAATAAGATAGTAACCAGTAGAGATGTTGTATTTCTGGAAAATTGTGAAGATAGAACCAAGGAATGTACAACTGTTGGTGTAAATGTAAATAGCAGTATTGGAGAAGAGACAGAAATGGAAGAAGAAACTAATCAAGGGCCAACAGATGCAAGCTATGAGGAAGAAGAAGAACCAAGATGTGATCAAGATAAAGCAGGGAGTGATGAAGATAAAGTAAGACATTCCTCTCGTACAAGGAAACCAAAGAAGTATCCTGATTATGAAATGTATATTGCCCAGTGTTTCAATGATGAACCTGAAACTGTTGAAGAAGCTATGAATAGTAAATATTCTAAAAATTGGAAAGAAGCGATTGAGAAAGAATTGCAATCTTTAAATCAAAATGAAACATATGAATGGGTAAATATGCCACAGAAGAGAAAACTCTTAAACACAAGATGGATATTTAGTATAAAAAATCCTGAAAGTGAAACAACCAAGTATAAAGCAAGATTAGTGGTTAAGGGATGTAATCAAAGGGAAGGTATAGATTACAAAGAAACATTTTCACCTGTTATAAAATATTCTTCACTGAGGTATCTTTTAGCTTTAGCTGTGAAAGAAAATATGTTAATCCATCAAATGGATGTTAAAACCGCTTATCTAAATGGAATATTAGAAGAGGAAATTTATGTAATGCCACCCAAAGAAGCTCAGAAATATTGTAAAGATAAAGGAAAGGTTTGGAAGCTTAAAAAGAGCATCTATGGACTGAAACAAAGTGGGTACTGTTGGAATAAGTATTTGCATTCTACATTAGTTAAGATGGGAATGAAGCAGTCAAAGGCAGACCCCTGTATTTATATTAGGAAAAGTAAACAAGAATTAACCATAATGGCTATTTGGGTAGATGATTTTTTTCATTTTAGCTAGAGATGATAAGCAAATGATTGTTTTCAAAGAACAGCTACAAGAGAGGTTCAATATGCATGACTTGGGTGAAGTAAAACAATATTTGGGAATGAAAATTATAAAGCAGAGAAATGGAAACGAGCTTTGGATAGATCAGTCTGCATATACCAAAAGGATTTTGAAAAAGTTTGGAATGGAAGACTGTAAACCAATTTCAACTCCAATGGAACCTGGTATAAAAATGATGATAACTGAAGAAGACACTGATTATAGTAAAATTTCATCGCACTTGGAAGCTGTAGGGAGTCTTTTATATCTAGCTCAGACATCAAGACCAGATATTGTTTTTGCAACAAATGTAGTAAGCAGATTCTGTAGTAATCCTAAAGAAAAACATTGGAAAGCAGTGAAGAGGATCTTCAGATATTTAAAGGGAACTGTAAATTATAAATTAATTTATTGTAAAGAAGGCAATGAAGAATTGGAATGTTACAGTGATGCAGACTGGGGAAATGAATTGGAAGATAGACATTCTATCTCTGGAAGCTGTTTAAAACTGATGGGAGGCTTAGTATCCTGGATATGTAAAAGGCAAAGAACTGTAGCATTAAGTACAGTAGAGGCAGAATATAAGGCTTTATCTACAGGAAAACTTTGTGGCTCAAAAACTTAATGAATGAAATTGAGGCTGATAATAATTCAAGGACAACAACAGTTTATTGTGATAATCAGGGAGCTATTAATTTAGCCAAAAACAATGTAACAAGTGCTAGAACAAAACACATAGATGTCAGACATCATTTCATCAGGGATCACATTGAGAAGAAGGATATTGAAGTGAAATACTTAAGCTCTGAAGAAATGTTGGCTGATTTATTAACAAAACCATTGACCAAGGAGAGATTCCAGAAAATTGTAAGACAGTATGGCTTAATTGATGGGACTTTATATACAACACCGAAAAATCTTGCTCAAGGGGGAGTGTTGGAAATGTGATCAATAATTTTTCGGTGGTTAATTAATTATTCTTTGATGAAGATGCTGTACTTATTCGTTGCTAATTTATTATTCTGTGTCTTTGTCATGTCTTGTAAAAAGTGTTGTAAATGTATTGCAGTTGCAAATATATACGATAAAAATCAGAATTTATCGTGAAAGATTTTATTTTTCCGCTGCGCTAGTTTTTTCAACAGGTATCATTACATATTCTGCCAAATAGCTATAGATAAGAGCTTGCGTTATATTTCACTAATCGACGTGCCGACCTAGTGTGCTCATGTTGGCAACTAAAGCTTCATTTTATAAGAATTTTTAACTTACTGACTGTACAGGGTTACACACAAGAAATCTTACAACCACAGATAAAGAATAACATTAATTATTTATTGTATGACAAACAAAATATTATTTCAATCATTCTGTATGATTTAAATTTCTACGATCATTCATCGGTCGTTGCCAACATAAGCACACTATGCCACCACTGCAGTAAACAAAAGTGTTAATAATACTGAAGGATCCCATACCACCCATCTGCTTTCACTCATGTCATCACAGGACGGAATGTACGAAAAAGAAAAGGACGGAAAACAATAATCCTAAACCTAAAACAAATCTGATAAAAGAGAACTTTCCATTACGCGAAAACTTGTTTATTTTCAAGTGTAATATTTTCATAGAATCCTCGAAGGTACAAGTTTACTCCTATCTAGCAGTACTTAACACAGTCCACATTGAAAATGGAGTTGGCCTACTGTTAAACATTTCGTAAAATTACCTGTATTTAGTTGACCACTTGATACCACCCCCTTGGAATATTTATTTTATGTACGATGTATAACGCAAGCAAAAATATTCGTCGAAACCAGATTTGCAATGTAACATAAGTATTCTGAATTCTCATAATAGTTGTAGGTTCTATGACGAAAAATAATTTTAAACAGGGATCAAGTCCGTAAGACAATATTTATTTGGCATTCACATTTGTTGTCTTTACCAACTATAACCTAAACACATACATGCCAGGCTTTGCTTCACAACATGTAAATGCTGCCGCCAGGTAAAATAGTTCCACAAAGTGTAAACATTTTCACAAAGAAAATTATCTTCTTGCTCATTAATTCGACAACATCCCTAAACAACACACGACTGAAAGTACGACAGTTGGTCAACAAGTAGCATAAGGCGGAATATTAAATGCTATTCTCAATTGCTACTTGCGACTCTTAATCGCGACTTTTCACTGAAATCGCAGTTTGGACCAGTGAGGACGTTCGAGCTCACTGGTTTGAGCCGATGGCGTTCGACCAACACATACACAAAAAGCCACACATACACGACGCAGACAGTGGGAAGCTAGAAGTACCAATTTCGGCCAACAGATGGCAGCCGGCAATGTCTAAACTGCGCCTCTTAGTTGCTACTTGTGACTCTTAAACGCGATTTGTCACTGAAATCGCAGGTAGACTCTATAGCCTGCCCAATGCAAAGATATTAGTACAAACTTCGACCAACAGATGGCAGAGTGCAAACTGCTTCTTGCTACTCTTAGTTGCAACTTGCTACTTTTAGTGCTACTGCGCTTCTAAACTGCGACTGAAATCGCAGTCAGAATCCGTAAAGTTGCGACTGTGAATACTGCTACTTCCAAATCACTGTGACTTTTAACAGATACGCGATTTTCGACCCATCCCTAGTCGAGAGTGCATTCGTGTTCTCTGGATAATCCAATTTTAGTCCGCGGGTGCGGTTCCTGTAGGGGGATGCTTGTCCACTGTTGGTCGAGCGGATCTGTACGAGAGTAACTCGGGCGTCCGATCTTTGATTGTCGAGAGTGCATTCGTGTTCTCTCGATAATCCAATTTTAGTCCGGGGCAAGTCCCGGAGATAAATTAAATTGGTCCCAATCCCCCGGTTCCGACCAAGGTTTTCGGGGGGTTTTCCTTGGTTGTAAGGCGTATGCCGGAACTGGTAAGCCCCTCCCACTTATTTCCAATTGGGATTCCCCCACATTGCCCCACTATCAGCTTGTCTGATAATTGGCTGAATAGAACCGCGACTCTTTATGGTCCGGATCTCAAACAGCCCGCTCCACTCCTCGGAGTGGAGAATGAAAAGAATAAGGTTTTTAACGTTTGTACCGACTCCCGTCTTTTTTTTATATCCCTCTGCTGGTGTGTCCCAAGGCTCTGTCCTTTCTCCCCTCCTGTACCTTCTGTATACCTCGGATATGCCTAAGCCTGCCCCTCCCGTACACCTTTTCCAATATGCTGACGACACCGCTTTCCTTGCCTTAGCTCCCACCCTCGCTCGTTCCAATCGCCTGCTCCAAGAACACCTTGACCTCTTCGCCGCTTGGTGCAACCAGTGGCTCCTGTCTATACATCCTACCAAAACCCAGGCGATCATCGTAGATCGTACAACCCCTTCCTTCCGTCCCCGAGATTTTTATCTGACCCTCCGTAACTGTCCCATTCGTCTCACCCTTACCCTAAAGTACCTGGGCCTCACTATTGATCGCACCCTCTCCTGGACTCCCCATCTACGCGCTATCCAAGAAAAAGCTTGCTCCCGCCTCCGCCTCCTCAAACTCCTTGTTGGCCGAACATGGGGCCTCAACCCTTCTACCATCCTCTATTCCTACAAATCCCTCATCCGCCCAGTCTTCTGTGTCGCCCATCCCACCTGGATCTCCGCTCCCCCATCCTTCTACAAATCTCTGGAGATACTGGAACCGCCTCGCCTTCCGTATCCCACTTTATCCCCCTTCCCCACGCGGATCCTCTATGATCTCATTACTTTCCCCAGACTCGTTCTCTTTATTGAAAATCTCCGCCTCCGTTACATATCCCGCAAATCAGATCCGCCTAATCCTCTAGTCCATCCCCTCCTCTCTGCACCAGGTACATTGCCGCGCCTCCACCACTGTATTCGCCCTGCTCTCCACTTGTCCACCCTCCGGATCCTTTCCCGTGGCAACTTCCGTACCCTCCCCCTCCCGGATGATGCCCTCCGACCTGACATCTACCCTTCATACCAGCTTTGATCCTTCTCCTTGCTCCCTCTCCCCCTTCTCTCCCTGAGGACCCCGACTATCCCTCCCTTCCTGTCCCTTCTCCCCTCCTCCGTCCCTCCGGTTCCTCCTCTTACCGCCCTCCCCTATCCTTCTTCCCCGTGGCTTCCTGGGACATCATCCCCCCCGTCCCTTCCCTACCGGCTCTGTGGCTCCTCCCCACCCTCTCCATCTCCTTTCATCCCTTTTCCCCCACACCACATCTTCAATGCTGTCAGTGCCCCACCATCTACGGAACCTCTTTTGTGCTTCGACAAGTGTGGTGTGTTTTAGTTAAATTGTTTTATTTTACAACAGTGGACGGCCAACCCGCAGCCGACACCATCAGTTTTAACTTGTGTATGTCTTGAAGTGTGTGTTGTGTTTTTTTTTTGTTTTAACTCCAACTAGCGGACGGTCTCACCATGGCCGCTGCCCTATGCTCATTTTAATTGTGTGTGTGCGCCACTGACATTCGAGCAACTGTTTTTATTCACCACTTTCACCGTTCCAAGTGTTTTATGTCACCACTGTTTCCTCCATTTTATGTACTTTGTTTTATCTCCATTTTAAGTCTCCGTTGTATGTCCGTATTATCTCCAAAATTTTATCTCCTTTGTGTTTTTATGTTCTCCACTGACAAATTTTATTTCTGTAGGCCGACGAGCGCCAGTGAGCGCTGCCGGCCCGCCCCTTATTTAGGGGAATTGAAACGACAATAAAGAAAAAAAAATAACATTTGTGACATTAGTTACAGGTGGTATTCTTAGAAGGCTCGGAAGTTCGATTCCGCGCCATTGATGCAATCCCATACTCGCTCGACATTATTTTTGGCAGCCACTGGTTGGCGTTGACATTTCGGTTAGTTATGTGTCACTGATAAAGGGGGGGGGGCGAGCAAAAGAGACTATTCAATTTATTAATCTACGACTTTTAATCAGGTTTTATAATTTAACCAAGTACACTAGCCGGCCGCGGTGGCCGACGGGACTGAGGCGCTCCAGTCACGGTCTGCACGGCCACTACGGTCGGGGGTTCGAATCCCCCCTCGGTCATGGATATTTGTGCCGTCGTTAGTCTTAGTTCATAAGTACTTTGTAAGTATAGGGACTGATAACCCTGTAGTTAAGTCCCATAGGCTCTACAAAAAATGAAATGAATGAAGTACACTTCGGAAACAATATCAGAACAAATAAAATGAGTAGGCTCGCATTAATTTGAAAGGGAAAGGGAAGCAACGTGGTTGAAATGGGGTTTATATAATCAGCTCGTACAATAATTAAGCAGCTTGTATGTTACTAGCCACAGAGAAAGGTCTTTAAAGTTTAATTTTGAACTAAAATAGCACTAGTTGTCCATAAGAGTTCACTCGGTGGCGGCATCACAGCCGGTCGCGGCGGCGTTAGAACCGCTCCAGTGGAACACCAGCACACGCTCTCAGCGTCGCTGGCGACCCACTGCCACGTTCTCTTGTGCTTGCCAAAGTATACTTACGTTTTAATTTATAACATGACAACTATTTCAAATTTCCAGTGTCCACATGTGTAAACAAATAAAAAAAGTAAACAATAAAAAAATAATAAAATTAAAAAATCTTTGGTAGGTGCTGTGGGGGGGGGGGGGGGGGGCTGACGACTTGAGCTCCATTAGAACCTCTCCTCCCCCCCCCCCCCCATGGCTGCGAAGCGCATCTCATATAAAGGGAGAAATGTGGTTAACTTTGGATGGTGGTCTGAACAAAATTTAAATCTTGCACACGCTACCTTTCTCATCCAGACTGAAAAAAAGGATCGTATGAATAAAAAAGAGCGTACACTCCACAGAAGATTCTCTGAGCAAAAGAACTTTCTCTGAGTAAGTTCTCAATTTCGTATGAATAAAAATTTCGAAGCATATGCTCGGAGCAGGTAGTTCATTCTCGCTACCTCCCCTCCTACTTGAGTAAGTTCTCCGCGTGTCATGTCCGCCACAGATCAGCTGTCCAATCGTGTATTTCTTTAAACTAGCCCAATCAGGCAAATTATTACGTATACAAATATGGAGTAGTCATCTACGTGTTCAGAAAGAACTGTACTATACTTAGATATTAGTTTGTTGTGAAGGAGCATATTATTAAGACTAAATAAGCACTTTTTACGAAAATGTATTATACTGGTGATACAAAATTTTCGTCACGCGAGAAACTCGTTTGTTAATAAAGTAGGGTTAGCACAATTTGCGAACGATATAATAAGAATGCATCACATATTCATCTGTTACAACGTGGAATGCTGCCGGAGTGTTCTAACATGAGATAGGCCTTGTTAAATATGATACCCAATGGTTTGCTCATAAGCGTTAGGCCATGCAATTTTGAACAAGAAACAGGCTGCTAGGTATGTAATTAATCAGTTATTAATTTTCCTGTCGTGTTTACTTACTTCTAACATGACAGAAGGTATGATTACGAAGTCAGAAAACGCATCATAAATAGGCCAACCGGTTTGGATGGAAACAGTACTTCAGTAGGCCTACCTGATATTGCAGCAATATTTATTTTGTGATAGAAACTGTGAAGTCCTGGGATACACTTTATATGGAACTAACAACATAAGATCTTGCTAATAGACCCTATTGTAAAACATTATTATTTTGCTATGTGACTGTTTACAACTGTAAATATACACGGCAAACAAATGAGTAAACGCGCAGCTGAATCAATTTGTGTTTCATTTTTATGTCGGTAATGAAAACACCTCTTACATCACTCTCGTCACTGTATAAAATGCTGGAAGTGTCACACGATTTTTCCGAAGGAAGATACTCGTCAACAAAATGTTTTTATTTGTATTAACTTTATAGATCCCCTCATATTTCTTAAAGGCTATATATAAAGGAACTTGTTTTTGCCTTCTAAGTAACAAAATTGTTGTCATTTTTATTATAAACCTCAGTAAAACGTAACCTTAATAGAGGTTACTCAGCACGGAGTATGCCATAGAGCTCACTCCAGAAATCTGAGAATGTTCTCCCGTTGTGAGAAACTTCTGCAGTTTTATTCATATGAAATTGGAGAATTTTCTCTGCTGTGAGCAACTTCTCCCACCCCGTTACTCACACCGAGAACATACTCGGCTGAAGTACATTCTCTGACTCCCTTTATTCATGCGAACTTTAGTATGTTGTCTGGAATCCAGAGTATAAAGTAGATACTCCATTTTATTCATACGGCCCAATGTCTACATCTTTCCTTAATTAACTGTTGTCTATATTTGTCAATAAAATTCATACTCTCACGTCGAGCCACTGGTGAGATTTCAGGTGAATCCCTCCTTCTCATCACACAGGGAGAGGGAAACGAGAGTGGGTGAGCGAGTGAGGCACAGCTGATGCGACTGGGTAGTGAATGCTGGGCTGGATTCCCACCGTTGGCAGTGTCAGTGGCGTCATACACCACCAAAAAATCCACACACATTCCCAGTGTGAGGAACGCCAGGAGACGGCAAATACCGAGAGCCATCTGGCGCGTAGTGGGGAACTCAGTGGGGGTCGGTTCAGCATTCCTGAGACCAAGTAAGGGACTGGTAAGGGGAGCAAGACGAATGGGGGTTAAAAACGTTTCTGAAGAGAATTTCATAGGTTCTGAAGGAAACTGGAAAAAGAGGAAACCACATTTTAGAAATATCTTCACAGGCATGTCGAGTGAACAGGTCTGCTGCTCACCAGTGTGAGAGCCACATTTTGCCACCCGCCCCTACAAAACCATTTTTTCACACTCGTATAAAGACTCATCATCGGCAACTTTGTGATATAAAATTTATTTAATAATAATTTTTACAAAAAGAAAATCCATAAACATACTAATTCATTAGCTATTGCATATAAATGAGAATCATTGTTGACAAATCCAAGAATACTTCAATTCTAGTAAGTCTGCTGACTTGAGTGAAAGTTTCTTCAACAGTTACACGTATTCACACAAATTGAACTCTTCTTGCTTTCATAACTGCAAAATCTATTATCTGTCTAGTATCTAAACTGTCAAAGATCTCGTGCTCTATTCAAATAATAGCCAAATTATAGATAAATCTGAAGCATTGAATTAAGATTTGTGATGCGACCGGGTATCGAACCCGGACCTCCATGCTGACTAGGCAGACGTCTTACCACTAGACGGATTTTCGTCTCGAATATGTCTCAGGGATTGTTTATTTGTATTTATATTGATATTTATGTCACTTTAAAGTGGATTGTTCCAATATGTCCATTGCCGAGGTGCTATTCCGCTGCATGGAGAGCCTTGG
Source organism: Locusta migratoria (assembly GCA_026315105.1). Taxonomy (NCBI): domain Eukaryota; kingdom Metazoa; phylum Arthropoda; class Insecta; order Orthoptera; family Acrididae; genus Locusta; species Locusta migratoria. The sequence goes on from CM048752.1 coordinate 79,969,100, forward strand.
CAGTAGCGACAATGTTCTATGCAACACATAAGCTGAATTAAAGTTTCTGAAGGGGAGGAAATCGTGCTTGGCCTATTTCTAGGCGGCTTAATGGCTAGTAATGTAGTGGTCTAGCGTTAAGATATCTGCCTAGTAAGCACAGAGGTCTGGGTTCGATTCCTGGTCACATCACACATTTTAATTGAAGACTTCAGATTTATCATTAATGTCTTTGACATATTCGAGACGATAATCCGTCTCAGGGATTGTTTTATTTTTCTTTATAATAGCCAAATTGGTAGGTCTCTGTTGATGCATTGTTGATCTGTATTTTTAGAATTTTTATAATTTATAATTTAGAAAAGATCTTTCACCTGATGCAACTGACACTGGCAGAGTAAGAAATAGTCTTATCGCAATTGCTGTGTTTCGAAAAGTTGATATTAAATCATTTTTGAAAAATTATTGTAGAATTGTATATGGATCACAAGACTGATTTACTAAGAAATGCAGCCTTAAAGCGTTAATTTCATTATAGAAATCAGTACCATCAATGTCAGTTTCATTCCTTGAATGGTCTTTAAGTTTCATATGCAAATCTTTGCAAAGTTTCAGCAGTTCTTCCTTAGGGTAACTAAATAATGTACTACTAAAAACCCAAAAAGTCATCTAAATTTTGTAACTCTTCAAATCTGTTTGTTAAGAAAATTAATGTTTGATGTAGAATTCGAAAAAAAAACCTCCACTTTGAAATTCATTTTGGGGTCTAACAGAACTTTATCACGATATTCATACTGAAAATGGGTCGGTATTTTTCTTGGGCAAAGTATATTTACTGGAGGGAAACTTGCTTCAGCATTTAGTTTGTTTGCCACAGTGGTTGCCTCCTTTAAAACTATGTCAAAGTTTTCATCTGTGCGATACTATGTGAATTTACCAATCAAGCTCTTTAACAAATTGATGCAGATCTGAGTATTAATTGTCGGGTTTTGCATAATTTTAGTTAAAGAATTAATTTCACTCAAAACATCGTACCAGATTACAACAGAAGAAATAAATTTATAATTTTGAATTTCTAAAGCAAGTGACTTCGCTTTGAGCGTGGTGGTACAATCCCAACTAGAAGAAGCTTCTGAAATTTCCAACAGAGCATCAAATACGTATTTTGTGTAGAAGCATAATGGCTTGATTGCTTCAATTCTGCTAGACTATCTCGTAGCACTTGAAGCTTTTAGCGTTAGCCCTGGTAAATATTTGCAAATGATTGACCAACTAATTGTTGATGACGAAAAGACGATGTAAATTTCTTGAATTACGTCGAAGAAATTGATGGTCTCGTATGAAATATTTGCTGCGTCATTGGGGTAATAGAACCAAACAGCTAATGAAGGTAACAGCGGAAACGAGCGACAGCGCACCCCAACACCTCCTAGCGGCTCGAGTTGTCAACTAATGCAGGGCTCGAACAGCCGCTTTACACAGTGTCACACGGAATACTTTCTTGATCGTCGTCTTAGTTGATAGAACTAGGAAATGGTTGGAAGCGGAAGTATATGTCCTTTATACGGCTGTAATAACTATAAACACCAAAGCGCTCCAAAATCAGTTTTCAGGTTTCCAAAACAATAGAGAGATATAAGTATGATAGCTTAAGCAGGCGAGGCGCCTTAAGCCCGTTTTAAACGATCAACGAACTTTTAATAGATTGCTAACAAGTTGCGTTAATGGCGGCCGTCAGTCGTTTGAACGGCTGCACTAGTATGATCGCGCTAGTATCGAAGCGCGATAATTATAGCGATAAAGAAATAGGACGAGTTCTAAATTCGGTACTAGTGGCTTCACTGCGCATGCGCGAGCTAGCAGCTGTCTGCTGCAGTCATCGCTCCAGTTAGTCCGCCATTTTCCTTCCTATTTACGTATATTTTGCTTTATGTCGAAGTTTATGATCAGAATGTATTAGAAAATGTATTTCTAATGACGGCATTCACACTGTCCGTCGCCAGACCGTCACCTAACGTCAACGTCACGTTAAGCATTCTCGAGAAGATTGTTTTGATTGAACGGTCGTCTGCTGACATCGGAAGTTAACCTATATTTGTCACGTGAGTTTCATACTGTAGTCGGCAATTATACTGTTTGCACGCAAACTTGTCTTATTAATCTTTAGTTCATTATTATACTTTGGTTTAGCGGTAAATTGCAAATGTTTCAAGACGACTTAAATATTTATCTCAATTACGACCTCGTACAACTGAAACCGAAAAATGGTTTATGATTTGCAATATCGTAACAGAAAAGACTGAAGCAAATGTTCAAATGTTTGTTAAGCTTATGGGACTTAACTACGGGGTCATCAGTCCCTAAACTTACAAACTACTTATCAACTACCTTATGCTAAAGACGGCACAAATATCCATGCCTGAGGGGGGATTCGAACCCCCGACCGTAGTGGCCGTGCAGACCGTGACGGGAGCGCCTCAGTCTCCTCGGCCACCGCGGCCGGCAAGACTGAAGCCAATTGTTTATTTGAATAAGATTGTAATTTGATGATGCAATTTTCATTAAATAGTATTTTAAATGAAAAAGTCAGTCCAAATGAAAGACAAAAATCCAGTTGTGCATGACGTTATTAACAATGTCATTGGGCAAATCGTAGTGAATAAAGTAAAGAAGATCGATTTACGCTCTTAAAAATATTGCTTGATGTGTTCATAAGTTTATTTTTTTCGCTTGAAAATAGATGTGAATGTTTTGAAATGTTGTTTCACTACCAAGAACTTTACCACACTAAGTTGACCAAAAACATCGATTGCAAGGTTTTGGCCATCAATAACATTTAGCGTTGTTTCCTCAATTCCAGTATTAAACTATGACTTCCTACATAACAAATCGGCTTTTATAGCCTCACTTTCAACATCGGGTATTACTGTTCTATTACGTTTATCGTCTAAACACGCTGCCACAAGATCTTGATTGAGTTTGTAGTTCAGAGCTAGTACGCTACGAGCGCTTCAGTAGACTATTATCTATCTTGTTCACCTTCGTTCATCGTTTAGAAAGGGCTTTAGGCCTATTCAGATCACTTGCTTTTATGCTCTGATTTGCCTTCTTTTTTTTTTTTAAATTTGTTTACATCTGTAGTCAGTGGGTTATTCTTAATCGAAGAGCTGAATTGGATGAAAGTTTTAAAAAGAACAGTCCTGAGCATTTGAATAAAAGCTACTTACTATGCTCAGACCATTTTATGGAAAAAGATGTTAGAAATAAGAATTTGTTAAGTGAAGGGTGAGTGTTGTTATTTGTTATTTGCGTGTGTCTAAAAAACAGTTGTTTAATTGTAATGTAAGAGAAAAGTTGGGTTGCGAGTTTTAGTTTGGCCCTTCCACGGCTGTGGAAGCCCAGCACGGCGCCTTTGTAGGCAGTGGCAACAGTTTGCTGCCTCCGTCTCAAGACAGCGGCTGTGCAGCAGACGCAGCGGCGTCCCTCGTAAAATGAAACGGACTGGACAGGGCCGGATCTAGGAGATTTGGCAAGGGGGGCAAGCTTAAATTTGCCGCCCGTTATTTCACCCCCTGTAAGAATAGACCTTTTGGCACTAATTGGGTTACATATTTCTAAATAAATGTCACAATCTCACAACATGAACTCATTTTATTGACTGTATTAAGATCAAAGGAAAACAGAACAATTTTAATACATACAAAAATATTACGACATTACTCATCGTACAAAAATCAATTCAAAATTTCGCTTTTCGAGTTTTTTTGCTGAAAAACTGTTTTGATAACATCATAGTTTGGAGAAGCAGCTCGTTTGTGCTCTATGGATATTATACTCAGATTTGTTAAGCAGCAGTCGTGCTCCTCGAGTGTATTTAATTAGTTTCAGCTTGCTGAAACTTCTTTCTCCAGACGAAACAGGAACTAGAATGGTAAGATATATTTTATCGCTGTAGTAAGGTTGGGATACCCCTCCACCAATTTATTTTTATAAATTACATTTAATGTTGATGATGCAGTGGAATCTTGCAAGGCTGTCTACTGTCAGCGTATGTTGTCTGAAACTTTCAACTTCAAGTTCTTCCTCGCTAAGATCTTCTGCCAGTTCCGCTGCTTTGGCATTCAAGTCCTCCACTTCCATTTCTCGAATTTGCACACCACACAGAAACCTAATTTTTGCACCAATTTTCTCAAGTGCGGTAAACCTGGTACTAAGCTCTGTCAATTATTCCTTATTTTTTCTGTGAAAGTTGGATACTTCATCCTCACAAAGCTCATCGGCCATTTTCTTCTGTCTTCGAATCCTTTTTTCGGAGAATACCGTTGATACCTCATTATCTTCTGCTATCACTTTGGCCTCAGAAATAGCTTCAGAGGTACAAGAATCCCGGGAAGTTTTGAGAAAGCCCAAAAGTCTAATTCTGTGCTAACCAGGAAGTCTGTAACAGAGATGCTAAAATAATGTTGTGTTGTTCACAAGATTCAGTCAAACTATCAGCAGGAAGAATACCAGCCAATGTAGTGATCAAGTGGGCTGAAAGTTGCTGCAGCTCACAGGGCTGCCAAGGGTTCAATCTTAAAGTACATGGTGAAGAGTTTTACTGTTATTTATGTAACTAGCTTAAAGAGGGAGATCATAGTCACAAATAAGAATAATGTACAGAATAATTCATTTTAAGTGAAACTGTCATTTATTCTAAAAATATTGGTTAAAATTACAATTACAGACAGAGAATCCAAAAATAACAATGTGTTTACCAAGAGAGTGTGGTTTATGACATTCTATAGTTATTGCACAGTGTTACATTGTAACCCCCTAACGTTTAACTATGAATAAAACCTCTGAGCCTCCATTATATTTCCATGAGAATTATCAGGTTGATAATCACCAAGATTTGCAGTGACTATCCACATGCTGGCGATAAACACCAAATTATTTACCTTATAAGACTAAGCTAAATTGAAACACTAATCGCTTCTTTTAGATAATGAAGTGTTTTGCAAAAATGTGTCTTACCTGATAAAAGGATGTTATTGGCATCCCTTCTTACACAAGCCTGTATGTTGGTGTTAACCTATATCAAATACACGTAAATCAGCATCTATGTATGCAACTAATATTCCATATGTATCAAATATTTCAAAACAGTTTTTGCTTTTGCTCTGCATTACAAGAGTATTGGCAGCAGTGGATTCAAACTCATGACCCTATAATTAAACAGTTTCAAGCTTAATATACAAGCACAAGGATGTACATCTAACTAGCTGGCTGAGAACGAGCAAACACTATCTCCAGACACTTATGTATGTTGCAGTCCTAGAATTTTCGCAAGCGATTGACATTATTGACCACCTAATGTGAAACTATGTTTTGGCCAGCCATCAACCTATTAGTGTTATCCAAGGCTGCACATGTAAACTTGTAAGCAGTTTAGCTGTAAAAAATATAGAAAACAGTAATGTGAGAGAAAGCGTTGGGCAGGAATATTCCGTATGTGATTTAGCTCACACAGCTGGTCCAAGGGTCCTTCCCTCAGATTGTTCAGTGGAGCATTCATTGTCCTGTTAACCTTCTGCATGCTCTTCCAGAAACATACTGCATATGGTACAACACTGTTAAAGCAACTTGGCTGATTAAAATATGATATTTATTCATGTGGCACAAGTTTTAAAAAAATTATGCAAATGATCACATTGTGTTTTGTTTTATCTGTGTGTTTCTGAATGTCTATTGAGATTATGCAAGTTATTAAAACATTTCCCACAATCATTTTATTTGTGTGGTCTTTGGTCAGTGTGTATGAAACAATGTTTTTTTAGATGGTCTGTATGAGCAGAAGACTTCCCACAAATATTGCATTTATGTGGTGTTTGGCCAATGTGTATAAAAGAATGTTTTCTCAGATCACTTGTACGAGCAAAACATTTCCCACAATCATTGCATTTGTGTGGTCTTTGGCCAGTGTGTATTAAGGAATGCTTTGTGAGATCACTTGTACGAGCAAAAGACTTCCCACAAACATTGCATTTGTGTGGTCTTTGGCCAGTGTGCATTACAAAATGTCTTCCCACATCACTTTTAAGAGCAAAAGACTTCCCACAAATATTGCATTTATGCGGTCTTTTGTCAGTGTGCATTAAAGAATGTCTTTTTAGATACTCTCTTAGAGCAAAAGACTTCCCACAAATATTGCATTTGTGTGGTCTTTGATCAGTGTGTATTAAAGCATGTCTTCTCAGTACACTTGTACGAGAAAAAAACCTCCCACAAATATTGCATTTATGTGGTCTTTGGCCAGTGTGTATTAAAGAATGCTCTTTCAGATTACTTATACGAGCAAAAATCCCCCCACAAATATTGCATTTGTGTGGTCTTAGACCAGTGTGCATTAAAGAATGTCTTCTCAGATCACTTGTATGAGCAAAACATTTCCCACAATCATTGCATTTGAATGGACCATGGCCAGTGTGTATTATGGAATGCCTCTTTAGTTTATCAGATGCAGTGAAACACTTACCACACACATTGCATTTGTGTGGTGTTTCGCCAGTGTGTATTAATGAATGAAACTTGAGATTACACAACTTTGTGAATAATTGCCCACAAACGTTGCACTTATGTGTTCGTTTTGTCCCAGTGCCTGGAAGTGCTTGAGTCTTGGGCTGAGATGACGACTGCTGTTCAGTGTTTTCTATGATAGATGAATCCCTACCACCCTCCAAAAATAAATTTTCATGTTCGTAAATGAAGTCAAACTGATCCATGTGGGCTGCAGATGAAGCTTGATCACCATCACTGAATTTCAAATGCTTGTTTAACCTAGTGTCACTCAGAAATACCTCACCACAAGACTTACAAACATATGGAGGTGGCTGCAAACCATCCATGTGGATGAACACATGCATTATAAGTCTGTATTTTGAAGCAAAGCTCCATAGACAAAAATTGCATATCAATTTGTGAAATTCACTTTCTCTCCTACTACATTCCAGTCTGGTGACAAGTGAGTCATCTTCGTATTCTTCTTCTTCTAGTCTGTGTGTCTGTGTATCAAATATTGTGGAATGTTTGGATTCTTCTGCATTTATCTTCAGCTCATTGGGGACAGCAAGAGTTTCCTTTAGTGAAATTCCACAGTTCTCACCACTATTTAGTATCAACCTACAAAATGAGAAGCATAATGTTACATATTAATTTACCAGATACACAGAAAATATTTTACCATCAATAGAATCCAGGGCTAAAAAGCCTGTGTTAGCAATCATTGCATAAGAAATAGCGAAATTCAACAACGATGGTAAGGGCATTTAATAATGAAAATATTTATATATTGGCAGTCTTATTGAAATACAGTAAAGCCAGGAAATGCATGATATTAATACGTTGAAGTGATCAAATCGTATTTATTGCATCATCACTTGTCAAGTTCCAAATATGGGTGAATTTCGATGCACTGAATGTATTCTATGGTGTGGTTTGGTGCTGTTGCTGAGCAACACCATCAGAATATGACACCGTTCTGACTACACCACACTCATGCAGCTGACTGGCTAACTGCTGCTACGGCATAATGGGCTGTGCTGAAACCGATGGCCTATCAGCTGTATCATGGCAGCCTATTCTGTGTTGTATCACAGGAGAGTGCTGAGGCATTCTCTGCACATGGTGTGGACTCTCTTAGGACCAATGCCCCACTGTGTTGACTCTCCAAATTGAGTTGATGTTGGCAGGTGGTGATGTGATGTGTCTACTACGAATGGTGCTAGGGCAGAGAGTGGAAAAGATTTTGCAGTTAGTACAGTACAATGTTGTTCATGCAGGAGCAAATATGTTGAAGCGTGCAGAACGAAGAAATATCCAGCAATACTCCAGGTCCAAATAGAATGGAAGGCTTTGGAGAAGAGTGCACACTAAAAGGCTTATAATGCTAATGAAGTTACAGCAACCTATCAGGTAATGGAATGGAAATCAGCATGACAATGATCCAGCATTATCCCATTAGCCTCCTGTGCCTTGCTATGTTGCACTATATATGGCCATAAGCAAGGAAACACCACATATGTTATATTTCCTCATGGAAAACAGGTTGACTGTATAGTTTAGTGATGATGTCCTTCTGGGTAGAATATTTCAGACTTCAAATAGCCTCCTACAAAGATATCAGAGTAGTCACTGCAGAAAACATTCAAACATGTCTGAAATTCAACAATGTGAAAGAAATACCCCTTCTAGTTGGTACGACAGAGAACATGAAAAAATGCACTGATTGAACTTCTTGGATATAATATAAATTTGTGAAATACAGTGGCAGGAAGAATTGTGAATCTACTTAAGTCAGAACTGGGCTACAAAACAAAATGAAATAGCAGCAATTCATAACTACAACTAGCACAACCAAAAATACAGATCTGTGGTTAATCTACTATTAACTATAGAATGAAAAGAGTAAAATACCGAATGTAGACAGACAGTCACCCACAATAGTGCAGGTGTACGTTCCAGCTGACTTTAGATGAATAGAATGAAAGAATGTATTGATTCATACATTGATAAAAATGTGAAGTGTTACAAATACAAACCACTTGCTTTAAAGATTCGAATTTTGATAGTGTACTTAACAATAAGAGAAAAATAGTATTGTGGGCCACCGACAAGATAGTCAGCTCTTACAAATAGCAGAGCATACCAATATGAGCGAATGAAATCATCACACTGGTCCAGTCACATTTAAAACAACTGGCACAATTTGGTCTAATGCTAAGATAGTGGAAAAATGCAACCAGACTGCAAATGAAAATGCTCACAAGATACATGTGACCAATCGTAGGATATTGCTAAAGGTTGTGGTGAATACACTGTACCAAATTGGTTTACTGATGGATTACCATAACAAATGGGTTTGCACCCAAGTATATGGAACTTTCAGTTCATGGTGGTTTACATAGAATATACTTTAATATACTTTGTTCACAGCAGCAATACTGCTCTGCAATACGTTTCTGCACATTAGATTACTTAAATTATGGTAATTGATACAATTTGTTACTGATGAATGATTGTGCTACATTTAAATAAAACATCCAAACTTAGTGCACAACAAAACGTGTAATTTCAGCTCAAGCCCAGGGCACTCATGGCTGTCATGTGAGGTCAAAATGACTTGTAAAATGAAAAGCATAACTAGTTAATACAGATGGCTACCAAAAATTGAGATTTCAAGATGCAGTACAAGCTGCATAGCAAGATTTTTCACTGTTTCATAACACAACAACCATACATTTTTCTTCATCTTATGTTATTTTTAAAGGGGAAATTGACTAGGAATATCATACATTTGATGTTTAAATTTCCATCCACATGGAATGCCCTATAAACGAACCTGTAATATTAGTCTCCTAATATCTCCCAATTACTGTCCCTGAACCTTTGCTTATAATGCGACAATAATACTTTCATCCTATGATCTGATCAATGTATACTTTTGACTGGCATGAACCCACAAACCACTAAACATAGATACCACTATTGAGGCCATCAAGCCGTTGCGTGCGAAAAGACCTTTTCTGTGGCATACTTTCGAAAGTTAGCAATATTCAACATTCACAATGTCAATTTTCTTTTTGATCTAACGAAGCTACACTTGATGCCCATAAAACTTGGGCCACTCCTAAATTCCCATGTGTAAGCTGCACCTAATTCCATGCAACCGAAACTTTTGTAGATATGTTGCAGATCCTATAAACACGCTGCCAAACACTCATTGTACTATACACAATGGGCACTACAAGAAACTACTTCACAGCACATGTACTTATGGCAGTCAGATATAAACCAGTAATGTCACACATCAAATACGAGAAACCACTGTATTAGAGACAAGGCATTCTGTAAAGTTTGTAAATTAATTTTAATTAATAATAGTGACAAGTCATCATACCCATCAAATGATATGTGATTTTGTCTGTAAGTTGAATTTCAATATACTGTTGGCCAAAAAAACCTTGTCTGTCTGATCAAGACTATTAGGCAAAAAGAGACGTAAAATGTCGACTACATCACCAGTATCAGCTAACAAGGGGGAACGTTTGAGGTTGGAAATGAATTACAATAATTTACGCACTGTGCCAGGACTTCCGTACATATATTGTCCGTGATAGAGAACCGCTAAAGATACGTAATGTAGGGCAACGCCATGGAGTAAAGTTGCACTAATGGGCACAGATTAGAAGCAAATACATATATATTGGAGTGTAACAAGTGCTACTACAACCCAATGGACCGACATAAGAATGTCAAATAGTTTATTTAAATACCATTTGTGGATAAATATTTTCTTCTGATTTTTTGTCTCTGTTTTTCGGATTAGTTAGCAATTACTTTCTGATGAAAAGTATTACCTAAAGTGAATTTGAATGTAAATGAACTTGAAGGCCAAGGAATAAGTATGTACTTTGCTTGCTCTATGAACCTTGTTTTTTGTATTATGAGTTGAGGAGATTTTGTTGGATTATTGATGGAGACTGATGTAAGACGAGGGTGATGGTCTAAATTTCGAGTCAATAATGTATTTTTTGGAAGAATAAAGGAGTGTATTCTATCATAAAACTCCTGTAAAGTTACTGGGTAGTAAATGCTCCTTATAATTATGCTCTCTGATTTATCTAAAAAGAAATCTCCGGAATTATTACGAGCCTGAGTATACTTCTACAAAGGAGAAACAGAGGAACAGAGTAGCTGCTCCTCACATTGTTTCATCTTAATTGTAGTGACGATTCAAGCCAAAAGACTAAATTTTACTTAGCTTACAACAAAATAAGGAGTTCTTGTAGTGACGTAAAGGTGGCGACCGTATGAGCAGCACTCGAAAATGAAGAGAGAGAGAAGAAGTTAATCCATGGAGAAGTAGTTAAATATGAATAAATTAAAATTTTAACGATAAAAAAGTTGCTCTGGTTAATTGCCATAGCAACCATTCAACATGAGATAACCACAAGGGGAAGATCGATTAAGCCAGTAGTATGAGTATTTTCTGGTGTTACTGTATAACAATATTACGCCGAGAGAAGAGGCGAGCTGTATGAGCATCGCAGGTGTTCTGGCCGGCTGATTCCAGCAGTGTAACTGATGTGAAATTTCAGTCCCCGCACCATGGAGTTCATCACGTTACTACACAAGCTTCCTGTTGTAGCTCGTTATGCAGTACTGTGGTGAGAGTATCCGAATGTGATTTGTATTTTAGGTGGTTGTGTGGTTTGTTAAAGTAGGAAGAAATGCCTGAAACCCAAAGAATGGCTCAGGCGGAGAAAGAACTTACTCTAGAAATGTTCATGCAAAGAGTAGAGGCTACATTAGAAGGAATAGAAAAAATGGGAAAAGAAAACGAGGCTTGATTAGAAGCTAGAATAGCAGGAATAGAAAAGATGGAAAGGAGAAGTGAGGAAAGGGCAATGAATACAGATAAAGAATCGAAATTATTGTCTGACAACATTGATAAAAGGTTATCACTTTTTGGGAATCAATTGGAAACTCATGTGAGGGAATGTAAGAAGAGGTTTGCTTTATTTGATGACAAGATTAGTCACTGGGTGCAGAATTTTGCAAGTAAAGAGCAGGCGAAATAGATTACAGAAAAGGTTTCTGAAAAAATTATAGCCAACAAACAAAGAATATTAAAGGCAGTTTCAAATACATTAGAAGAGAAGGAACAAACTATTTTAAAACAAGTAAAGTCTGTTAGTGAGGTATTAGCCACAACTAAATTGAAATTAGAAATTTTGGCTGTCAACTCTCACAGTCAACTAAAAACATAAATGACTCTTACTGAAATTTAGATAGACTTGATAAAACTTGACCAGGTTCAAAATTTAACTTTGCTTACTGATGTATCATGTAACTGGGAACACAAAATAGAAGAAATTTTAGATAAAAAGCTCAGGGGATAAGACAGTATTCCATGTATAATGATGACCGAAATTCCAAAACAGAAGTTACAAATAGTCAGGTTGATCTATTGTGGCAAGAAACAGAAAGGACTCAATCTGAAACCAGTAGTAAACTGCAAGATCATGTAAATAACATCCGAATATCAGCTAGTGGAGATGATATAACAATGGTTGTAGGAATAAATAATACCACACAATTTCCTAAATTTAAAACTTGGAGATGTACACCCTAGCCACTTTCTAAGGGTATTCTCAAGATCGTTGCCTAGTGAGACGGTCAAAGAAAAATAGACTTTGCACTAGACTATTTATTAGCAGACGCGTCACAATGGAGCAGTGCTCATGCAGATGAGTTCACTCCATGGGAAGGTTCTAAAGTTAAGTTTAAGGAGACGTTTTGGTCTAACGATACACAAGAAAAGTTGAGGGTAGAATTGTCACATGCTCCTTACTATTCGAAACAAGTAGGTAGTATTAAACAAAATCTACAACCGTATCTGACAAAGGCCATGTTTTTGGATTAACCTACAGATGAAGAGTTTTTGGCTAATGTTTTAGTAATATGTCTTCGTTTCTATACACAAAAAGAAATTTGGTGCAAAGATGAAAAACGGTTCCAGAGTTGTCAAGAGCTGCGGAAGGGGTAGATGCCCTAAATTATGCTGGAAATGATACTGGTAAAAATCAAGGTACAACCAGTAAAGATAATAGTAAGGGAGTGTATTTGTGCCAGGTACATAGGAAACAGGAAATGCAAAAGAATAACAAAAAGTATTTCAAAAATAGTATAGCTTTTAATAGGAACCGAAGTGTTAATACCAAAGCTAGTGGAAGTGGTAGAAATCCTAGTGCAGTTCCTATGTCAACTCAAACCGAAAGTTATGGGTATAATTAAAATGCGAGAGAAAACTCCACTATTAAGGTAAACTAAAGTCGTCTTGGAAGGAGGATCCGGTTCCAAGATTTGCCTTATTGAATAACGATCTACTAAATAATATTTACCTGTACCTTACTCAGACAATACAGATGCAAGAAAAAAGTACGATGCAGCTAAATGTAGTAGGACCTGAAATCCTTAACTATCAAGGTCGTAATTATTCACTAGAAGAAATCGCAGCAATTTGGAAAATGGACTCTGTACTTGGCTTTGAAAATCTTCTAAAAATGTAAATCATTTACATACAATATCATGTAATGAATGGTTACTGCAAGAAAAGAAAAAAATCTATAAACCAATAGTGAAAGCTTATATTTATAATGTACCTGTAGTTTTATTAATTGATTCTGGTAGTGATGTTCCAATTATATCTCAAAGTTAGTTTGATAGTTTGTCCAGACGATATTCAATACCTGTGTTACCTGCCACTGGTGTCAACATAATGGGTATAATGGGAGTAAAAAGTCAGCCTGCAAGGAGAGACTAGATCATCTATAAAAATTCATGAAATGACGTTTATACAGACCTAACTTATAGTCCCGAAAATAACCACAGATGTATGAATGGGTATTGATTGGTTGAATAAGTTTGAAGTTGGTATTAACTTTAAACAACATATAATTGAGAGCAAAGTCAAAGATATATTTGTAAAAGTACCTTTTGAAGCCAAGGAAAACAGTATGACAACAGTTGATTCCGCCAGAATCGAAGTTTCAGTGTGTACGATTCCAGAAGATTTAGATACAGAATATTATTCAACTGCTTTAGTTTACACCAAGGCATTTTGAATTGGATTGTTTTGGAGAAGAGCAGAAACAGCAGTTATTTGCCATTCTAACCAGGTACAAATACGATTTTTCAAACAAACCCAGCACATTAGGCAGATATGTTTGTTCTTTTAAATTAAAAGATGATAAAGTATTATGTTACAAACCCTATTCAATAATATCAAATTGTGTATGAAACCAAGTACAGGAAGAGATCTATAAAATGTTAGATAATTGGATAATAGAATGTAGTATCATTGTATTCAACAACCCCTTGGTTTTGGTCAATACGACCTGTGGTAGTATTAGAATTGTATTAGATGCAAGTACCTTAAATAATCATATCGAAACAGAACGAGACAGACCTATTAGAATGGACGATTTGTTAGTAAATTTTGAGACAGCACAGTATTTCAGCTCAGTGGATCTTACATCAGGATATCACCAAGTTGAAATACATCCAGATTCAAGGAAGTACACAGCTTTCCTATTCGAAGGAAAAGCATATCAATATAAAGTATTACCATTCGGTTTTAACATATCGGTCCTGGTATTTATTAGAGCACTTGATCAAGTTCTGGGGCGAGAGTTGTTGAATCAACTGATGATTTAGGTAGATGAGTTTTGTTAATCACATGGAAATACCATTGTGAGTTATTAGAGAGGACACTATCAACATTTTTAGAAAAAGGTATTACCATAAAATTAACCAAATGTCATTTTGCCTGATGAGAGGTTAAGTTTTACATAGGAGTAAATGGTATTAGGCCAGATCCTGAAAGGATAAAAGCTATCAAAAAGTGTCAAGAACCGAAAACAGTAAACCACTACAGAAAAGGAACTGTTAGCAATAGTATGGAGTTTTGAAAAGTTTCAAAACATAATTTGGAGATCTCAAGTAACTGTTTACACTGACCACCAGGCTTTAACATTTTTACTTGAAAACGTTAATGAGATGGATGCTTTTCTTGCAAAATTTCAATATACAGAGTATATTAAGGGTTCTAAGAATGTGGTATCAGACACTCTGTCGAGGGTCCCTTTGGGATTAAGTGACATACCTAAAAGGGACGAAAAAGGTATATTATTTAGTATCAATTTTACGAAAATTTGTAGCAATAAAAAGAAGATTAAGCAGTTAACTGACAATATCAGAATTAAAATTACAAAGGACAACTACTTTAAAGATAAATGAACACGAGTGTCAATGGAAATTAAGGTAACTATAAGATTGTAGATGGAGCATTATTTTGGTGTAATAACCCGAACAACGGAAACTGGAAGCTGTGTTTTGCACAAGAAGTTCAGTATGATTTGATATAGTACATACATGAAGGGTATGGATAGTTTGGTATCAGGAAGTGTAATAAACATATGCCGAAATTTTATTACTTTAAAAACCTCAGTAGGAATGTAGTAAGAATCTTAAGATCATGTGATTTGTGTCAAAAGGTAAAAGATAAGAGTCAGAACTTTTGATTTGCACTGAATCCGATAATAGCAAAATTCCTACATGATATAACTGCTTGTGATTTGTACGGACCTTTTCCAGCAGGTAGAGGAGGAGTGAACCCATTTTTGTAGTTATTGAATGCTGGTCCAAGTATGTTAAATTATATCCAGTGATTAAACCTACTTCAAGTACTGTTATAAGATGCTTAGAACAATATTTTGAGGATGTAGGGATACCAAAAAGGATATTTACAGACAATGGGCCTCAATTTAGCAGTGTCCAACTCTTAGAATTTCTAATGTGCCACAAGATAAAACACATACCAATTTCTAGGTATAACCCACAATCAAATCTTTCTTAAAGGGTTACGAAAAACATTTAACATTTATGCAGAACCTATGGTTCTCATAAGCAAACAATGTGGTCATCCTTAATTCCAGAATTTCAATTGATATTAAAATGGAGTTACCTCATATATCTACTGGGTTAACACCTGTAGAAATTTTAAATAAAAAAAATATAGGTGAACCTTTATTGATGTACTTTCCAAGGCCTCCTAATCCTAGTAAGGACCTAATGATAGTACAAGAAAATGTTCAAACAGCCTTAGAAAAGGCTGCTCAAAACAGACTTGGTCAATTAAACAAGAAAGCAATAATACCCCATTTTCACGTGGGAGATTTCGTATTAGCTCGAAATTATCAAGTAAGTTCAAGTATAAAAAAACAGACCAGTAATTTTTTTCAGAAATGGTCTAGTCTATATACTATATCTAAATTGCCACACCCCAAAGTAGCTTACTAGCTAGATCCCATTACTCAAGATGAAAAGGGGTTGTATAAATGTACTAAAGCCATATATAGCACCTCAAACTGATTAACACTCTTTGTTAATCAAGAGATTGACAATGTCTCAGTATGCCAGTTCTGTTCTGTTACTTCCTTTTTAGTTTTCCTAAGAACAGACATATTTTCTTATACTATACTGTTTATCTGTTTAATACTTCTTTGACTATATCTTCATTTTTCTTATATACCAATTGAGATTGATGAGTATGATTATAAGGAGTAACTGTAAAATTTATGGAAGTAAAGATGACCAGTTTTGCGAAAATGTAATGTTGCCAACTGAGTAAAAGACTTCTCACAAACATTGCATTTGTGCAATTTTGACTAGGGAAGTTGTAATGCATCAAATGTTAATATCCATTGTGTGACAATTTAAAGTTAGGCTGAAGTTTATAGTTATTTCTCAATAATGACTTATTATGAGGAGAATAGGAGATTTTAAACATAGAAATTTGTAACGAAATGGTAGGCTACCTTGATTGTAGCCTATGAGTGGAAGTAATGGTTATTGTACCATTGAGTTTTAATATCAAAAAGGTGTAGTGTATAGTATTTTGTACAATTTATAATAAGGTTTTGTACATTTTATTAAGGAATACAAACCAAGAGGGTGGGTTTCTATTTTGATATGGGGAGGTAGTTAGGTACACTTTTGCACATGCACAGTTACACGTAAACATTTTACACACAGACACACTGCACAAACAAGCGCTGTTAATTGCTCATCACAGGCACGCCATAGTGGGGAGATTGTAGTGCGGTGGCTCACATCTAGCTTGACATATTTTGCCCTACGGTGCCATAGTGATCAAATGAAGGGACCAGGAGATTCCTGGGGTGGGAGAGGGGGAGTTTCCAGTCTTTCTGGGCTATCATCTATCCTTCTTTGGCTCCAAATCCAATTCTTCTTTTTCCTTTCTCACTACTGTTTATGAGCACCAGTCTTTAGTCCCCTTTCCACTTTACATGTGTGTTTATCATGTAGCGGCACGGAATGTTTCCGTAACGTTATGTTACGTTCGATTTTTCGCTGGTAACTTGGTCAAAGTTTATCACCTGATTTGTTTACTTATTTGAAACTTTATCAAAGAATTTATTTTAAAAATGTATCCTTATAGTGTATTAATGATTTTTGTAAATATGTTGCATGTAAACTTTTGCTGTGAAATGTGCTGGAGTCATGGCATGATGTGGGTCCGACCAAAATGGCTGTCATAGATGCAAATACACAACCCAGAGCGGGCTTTTGGGGCTACCATTATGGCTGCTAGGAGTAATCTAGCAGTCACGGAGATCGAAGAAAAAAAAAAAAAACAGGAAAATTATATTGATTGTTAATTATGAGTAGCTGAAATCTGTCTGAGGCTGTCTGTTGGGGAATACATCACTCAATTTGTCTGAAAAAGAGAGTATGTCATCCAAGTTACACATCATCTAGTCATGGAAGTAATCCAGCAATTGGGCGTGGGTATAAGTATACTGCACCACACTGTGTCGGCACACACCTTCAGAGAATTCGGTAATGTGTTGGTTGGAGAGATGCTATTTTATAGAAAAATGCTGATTGGCCTATTGGTGTTTGATCGAGAGTCGGGAGAAGTTAATCTGTCCATATTATTGTAATATTGTGGAAAGGAGGTAAAGGAAATTATTCAAGGGTTACTGAGTGCATCATATCAATTTGCTGTTGATGTGGAGAGTTTTTGTAAGAGTTACAGTTGTTATTGGTACGCTTGTGGTTCATATGAAGTGGGGTATTGGTGGAAAGGATCGACAAACTACCGGTTACTGACAAATTTCAGGCTGAGATATATTTATAGAAGGTACATAAACGTTACTGTTTATTCTAGTGGTGGTGGAGTATGTCCACAGGATCCTTGGATTTTGGTAAGCTTTGATAAAGTCTTGTATGGGGACAGAGACTGGTATTGAATGTTTTTTTTTTTTTTTTTTTTTTCTTTTTACTAGGGGACTCCATCAATACAATTTCGCTTATCCTCTGAACTTTGTAAGGTTGCCCTTAGTTTCTCAGTTGAATGGTTATGAGTAAGCAAGAGAGGAGTGTGCATTTTCAACTTTTCACGGCGTAATGTACAGTCCAATAGATTTCGGGAATGCAGACGCGTAAAATTCACTTCTTCTGCTGATATTTCGGCCGCGTACCTTCCGGCCATCTTCAGAGTGAGTCGAAGACTGTCGACGAGGTGCCGGTCGCGGCCTTATAAGCCTGATCGCGGTGGCAATGCACGTGCGCGTCACAGCTGCTGGTTTAGGCTACTGCATATCCAAGTACTCACACGCGTGCGCCCCCCGTGGCGGAAGCGCTCCGGTGTTCACTTATCGATATATGCTCGGCGGCGGCAACACCTTCACGTCTTCTCTGTGATTTCAATACTCCAAGTGCAGGGTTCCAAGCTTTGTCTAAATTAAAACCTTTATCTCTGTTTAATAAGTTGTTGGCCAGTCTAATTTCAACAACTTCCTTAAATATAGCATCCCAAAACGAAGATATGGGTGTCAAAATCTTCACATCGCTATAGTTCGTTGAATGACCAGTTTCTATGCAATGTTCAGCCACAGCTGAAATTTACTATGGAAATGGAAAAAGATGGCTGCCTCCCTTTTTTGGATGTACTTGTTCGTCGAAAAGCTGATGGTACTTTAGGACATGCAGTATATCGGAAACCAACCCATACGAATCTGTATTTACATGCCAGTAGCTGCCATCATCCATCACAAACCGCAGGGGTCCTTAAGACATTGGTGCACAGAGCACATTGTATATCAGACGATGACAACTTGCAGGAAGAGCTCACACACCTGAAGAGCATTTTCAAAGCAAATGGATATTTGCAGCAACAGATTTTCAAAGCATTCGATGTGAGTCCAAGAATGCAAGCACGAGACGTGAAAGAAGAAGACGAAAATAATAGTTATAGATCAAGAGCCTTCTTACCTTACGTGGGCGCTCTTTCGTCAAAGATAGGCCGCATTCTCGACAAACATCGTGTTAAGGTTATCTTCCGGCCACCAGTGAAGATTGCAGCCTTACTTGGGTCAGTGAAGGATGATTTGTTGCTTCGCAAGTCAGGTGTGTACCAGATCCCTTGCGGAAATTGTGATAATTCATATATAGGCCAGTCAATACGCACTGTCCACGAGAGATGCGTTGAACACAGAAGATATACCCGCCTATTGCAGCCAGACAAGTCAGCTGTGGCTGAACATTGCATAGAAACTGGTCATTCAATGAACTAAAGCGATGTGAAGATTTTGACACCCATATCTTCGTTTTGGGATGCTATATTTAAGGAAGCTGTTGAAATTAGACTGACCAACAACTTATTAAACAGAGATAAAGGTTTTAATTTAGACAAAGCTTGGAACCGTGCACTTGGAGTACTGAGATCACAGAGAAGACGTGAAGGTGTTGCCGCCGCCGAGCATATATCGATAAGTGAACACCGGAGCGCTTCCGCCACGGGGGGCGCACGCGTGTGAGTACTTGGATATGCAGTATACCAGCATCTGTGACGCGCACGCGCATTGCCACCGCGATCAGGCTTATAAGGCCGCGCCCGGCACCTCGTCGACAGTCTTCGACTCACTCTGAAGATGGCCGGAAGGTACGCGGCCGAAATATCAGCAGAAGAAGTGAATTTTACGCGGCTGCAAGAGAGGAGTGGTCCTTAGTTTTTTTCCTCTTGTTCTTTTAACTTACAGTGAGGTGTGCTAATACTTCTGGTAATAGAATTTACACACATTAAAATTCCTATATAAATGCTGAAAAGAAGTTAATGAACATTATAGCTAAGAATTTGCGTTTATAGCCGAGACAAATCTCTTAATGAAAGAGGATACGCCTTCCATTCCTAACTCACATGAGATTCAAATTCAGTAATATAATGAAGTGTAAATAAAATCTTGTAAGATGAAGGATAATTATGCCTTAATAAGAAAAATATTTACCCAAATCAAAATGATGTTTATAGATCCAAAACGAAGAAGTAAATAATTTTACCTTTAATAAAATATGACCTGTTTTTGTCAAAAGAAGTGTTTGTTAGAAAAGAAGAAAGGTTTAGTTGTACCTCTACTTAATGAGGACTTAATAGTAGTAAGTGATACTAAAGAGAGTGAGAAAATAAAATTGATTCAAACATTTTACATTATTTATGTGGAGGTATTACTTATGCAGCAATATGATACCATTTAATGAGGAGGCGTTTGTGTCAAAAAGAACGAACTTTAGAAATGACAATTTTATAAAAATGGGATGCAAAATTTTATCATTCTTTTAATTTAATGTTTGTAGGTGAGATATTTTTATGTATGTAATTAAACTCTAGTAAGGTGGTATTTGCCATATTTCCCAGGGGAGTGGTAGGTAGTATACAAGTGGTACTACAGCCCAATGAACTGACATAAGACTGTCAAATAGTTTATTTAAATATCATTTGTGGATAAATATTTTCTTCTGATTTTTTGGTATCTATTTTTCACATGAGTTATCAATTATTTGCTGATGAAAAGTATTATGTAACTTGAATTTGAGTGTAAATTAACTTAAAAGGTCAAGGAATAAGTATGTAATTTGCATGCTCTATGAACCTTGTTTTTTGTCTTATGAGTTGAGGAGATATTTTTGGATTATTGTTAGGAGACTGACGTAAGACAAGAGTGGTGGTCTCAAGTTCCAGCCAATAATGTATTTTTTAGAAGAATAAAGAAGTGTATTCTACCAAAAACTCCTGTAATGTTACTGGCCGTAAATGCTTGTAATAATTCTGGAGATTACTTTTTGGACAAACCAGAGAGAATAATTATAACGGGTCCGAGTATACTTATAAAAAGAAGAAAACGCATGAGGAACGGAGTAGCAGGTCCTCACATTGTGTGATCTTAATTTTAGGGAAGATACAAGCCAGAAGACTAAATTTTACTTAGATTACAACAAAATAAAGAGTCATTGTAGTGATGGTGCTAAACCAATTTACCTTACACGGTCCTGTAGAATTTCAAGTTCTGCAGAGGTAACACTACAGTATGAATTGATAACTATGCACAATATAATGTCACATATTAAGTACGTTCACCAAAACGTGATAATGGAGTCTGAATGACGATGCAAATGATTTTCCCTGGAAAGCATTCGAACCTGTCACATTTCGCAAGTCTATTATAGCTACAAATATATTTATTGTTTCTGCAGTAGTAGCACGATGTGCAATTGTTCAGCTAGACATAACGTAAAGAATAAATCTGTGCTGCCTCGAACTCCAACCTCACGCACAATGACCTTTCACAACATGTCAACCAACACATTCTCCTTCACTAGTAGCTAAGATTGTGCTGTTTGGGATGGGTTCGGTATCCTGAGGAAACAATAAAATGATGGGGCAGTATCATATCAAAGAGTTAAAATCCAGAGAAAAATTGGAATCAGACCTCAACTCCTAGCCCTGTGCCAATATTTAAAGAAATCTAAAGGCCGTTAATAATACAAACTGAAGGCGCTTTAACCTTCATGAAATTATTTCATGAACGAAAATAACATTGTTAATGTAAAAGAGCCTACTAGTAAGTTTCTGAAACATGTTCTGTCTTTGACATAAAAACTGAACCAACTCTGTTCCATTCAGTAGTAAATGGACCAGTTTAATTACAGCACAGTCCTGCGTTCCATGCTTTGCGTTGCTGGAGGTGAAGAGGATATGTATGTGGCACTTAAAAACTGATACCCCAACGTTAACAAACCCATATCTTAAGTCATTACAAGCTATCCTCTTTGCAACCAAACACCGAATTTTGCTCAAAGTGATAAGTGCCGACTGCGACGGCTGTGCTGAACGAATTGTGAAACGTTAATGGTACTATTACTAAATCTAGCAAGAACATGAAAAATGCCTTATGGAAGCTGGAAAACTAGTTGTGGTGACGGAATGACATGGAGTGTAGCCCAGATTGGGAGCCAACAGTCTGATAGTGCGTTGGCGACTGCAACGAATGTGAAGGCTGAAATAGCTGGTTGATATTACAGAAAGATCTGACGTGAAGTCCAAAGTCTATATTAGATGGGAGGCAACTCTTTGTTACCTGTTAAAGAAACAAATGTGAAAACTATAACAGATATATTAAGTGATGAAATATTCTGAGATGCAACCCAAGGTCTCTGTTAGGTTGGGAGGCAACTGTTTGATTGTGAGTTGGTAAGTGATTGCTTTGAATGCATAGTCAGTTCAGCATTGAAGAGAAATGATGTTCTTTAGGGAGATAGTGAATAAAATTGATGGAAACTGGATTAATCATGAAAGATATTAGGTGTGAGGTGTGTCCATGCTTAACGTAACTTGTTTACAAGAAGACAGTGACGGATTTATTTGAAAGTGTCATCTAACGAGCAATAATGGGTACAATAAGCAGTGTTTATAAGAAAAAGTTTCTGGTTTGCAGGTAGCAAACTACCTATAATAACCATCTTAACAATGACATTCTTGAGTAACAAATACACCTACTATGAGTAAAAAAACCTTGTACTCAATGGGTTGTTGATTGGAAAGAGTACTGCAGTGATGGGTCAATTTCTGTTGTTTACAGAAAAATGAAGAACTTAGTGGGAAAGATTTAGTAGTGGAAACTGATTAATCTCTTATGAAAATTCATCATAAAGATGGTGCAGGATCAGAAACTGGTAATATTTTGAAAACAATTTATTTTTTCCATCACAGTTGCACTATTTTGTAGTTAGTGACTAGTTTCGGACTCAATCGCCCATTTTCAAACCATTGGCCTTTTTCCAACCGTAATAATACAATGCATGATTAATCTGTGTTTGGCAGAAAGAAATTTTGTAAACCAAAAGTTCAAAGGAATTACTTTTGGAGATAATAAATGATAATATATTACCTGTGACAAGAATAATGACTGATTATTGCAGTTCCTGCAAGTGTCTGAAAGATGAAGAATTCAAGCACCTTTATTTCCTTGAAGTTTATTTCTGATTTATGGACACATCTTGGTCCCTTTGTAGATATAAAAAACAGAAACTATCATTCAGTGATATTATCATAATCAGTTTTTATTTATGTATTTTGTTTTTAATGTTTTATCAGTACTGCTTTGCCTTAATATGCTGCATCACATAAATTACTAATAATACCTCTTTTTACTTAGCAGAATACCACTTGCCCCTTAATCATTTTCCTCTTTGGAAAAAAAAAAAAAACATTTCTGTATTTACTGTTATCTACTTCCAACCTACCATTCTGAATAAATTTGAGTACCCTCTTTCCTATCTTCTTCCAATTAAGAATACGTTTATTTCCAAACTATTATGCGAAATAAGGTGGTTGCAGTACAAATCTGTCTGTATTTTGAAAATAATGGTTTTTGTGTGCAGACAATCTAAGTTATTTGAACACAACTCTTATGCCGATTTTGCACTACCTCCATTTGTACCATAACTCTGTTCTTTGTAGATACGAAATCATTGTAGAATGCCAAATCTTGCAACTTCTCTCTTTTGGATGTAAGCAGTCACCTAATAATTACCGGTATGTGATAAGACGACTGACACTTAATAAGGTGGATAGCAAAATGTGAATTTAATGCTTTTTCTTTCATTGTTTGCTCTCCTGCAGCCTGTAGTATCATTTTGGTAATACGCTTGGCCAACGATAAATACAGGCTTGAGTGCAGGTGAGTGCGTCATCGGCACTGGACACTGCGACGCTCGGCTGTAGCGACCTGCCAGTCAGCTACACGATCGCCCGTATTCTGCTGATCCCACATTCGCCTGAGCCCAGGCATGTAGTTTTCCTTGACCACATGTTATATGTGAACTGATCTTTTGCTATTGGTTAGACGATTTCTATGTTTCGGAGATACCTCTCATTGCCAACATTTTCCTCATGTTTAACATATCTTTCATTACAGAGTAATAAAAGTGTCAGAGATACAGTGAAATATTGTTCCATGGATACTAATCTTTTTCATGTCTTTTTGGTGCATATTACACATATTTCGATTTAAACAGTAGTGACGTCCATTACGTACCTTTTGGCGAATATTCTTATAGAAACTCAGTATCTGTCCTTCCAGCTTCATAAAAAATGAAATACGAATTTCTATAACAAGTTGTTTCCATGGATTTGCCCATATAAAAATAGCCTTTAGAATGTGTGTGTATTGAGGTGCTCAAAGAGACTACTTTCATCTCCAATACTAGTGGCGAGCTGCAGCAGAACAGCTGTATGCACCTAGGCACCCTGCTGTGGTGTGCGGGGCTGTTTTGCCATCAGGGTTCACGTCCTCCGTCGGACTAGAGTGTGTGTGTGTGTTGTCCTTAGCTTAAGTTACGTTAAGTTAGTGTAAGTAGTTTGTAAGCGTAGGCTCTGATGACCAATATAGTTAAGTCCCTTAAATTTACAAACATTTGAACAAGACGCGTAACAGGTAGAGAAGTATTAATTCAGGCATGTAGTGTTGAATTCATAGCTACCTCTTTTCCTATTTTTTACTGTGTGTACAAAGTCTCTGAAAAGAAAACGGATATTGTGATTTGGATATTGTGCATGGAAATTATGAAATCTTGTATAAGAATAAGGATATAGTGTCCTTGCCTTCTTACGTATCTGCTTTGCTGTACTGTAATTCAGGTGTTTTTCCTCAACTATCCAGAGTCACGAAATGCATAATATACCAGAGAAATTATGATACTGCCAAAGTAATTTCTAATCCAATTATAGTATTATTGGTGCTTTATATCTAGTTTCTTTTCATTTTTGATGCAGTTGTTTATGCAGGTATTTCATTTGAAATTGTCATGCTGAAAATGTAATATGTTTCACACTCTAAACGAGCAGTAATAGCAACAACGTCCAGGAATAATTCCACAACAGAGCCCTGGCTGGGTCTAGATAGAATTGTTTACGTTCAGAATTCCCTTGCCCTATAATAGTCAGATGCTATACAAAATGATCACAGCGGCATGGCGATATGAGTTTATTTATCAACTGTTATTTCCTTACGTGAAGTTCTTTTGCTTATATTCCACTTTTGTATTTAATGTTGCATACCGATAATTAAAAGTTGTCAAAGACCTATTTAGTGTGTAGTACTATGAAGATGGTGAACTGTTGCTATTTCAACTATTTTCCAAGTTGAGCATCGTGCTGAAATTCCAGACTATGACAGCACAGAGTGTTACAGTTTTCCCCCCTGACACGTTTGTAAGAATACACTGTCTTATAGATGTGAATACAATTAAATAATTTGCAAAGACTATCGATAGGCTGATTATCGATAACCCCATACTATCATTACATGGGATAACAGCCTACACTTAATTTCTGCCAGCGAAAGAATCGATTAACACTGCATTAATAGCATTAATGCCCCCACACCCCAAAAACAATAAGACCCATCATTTTCCAGTTATTATTCATAGCACAAATCCCATTATTACATTTTCCTGCAAAGAACTCTCTTTCCTTTGCAATGAGAAGGTGATCAATGAGTGTTATAACTGATCACACCATCATTCACGCTTATTTCTACCTCAAATACTTGCTGTAGATGTATGAGAATTACAAAGCGTCAAGCTTCATTTTTCCGTTTGCTTGAAAATCTTATGTTAGACACATGAGTATTTCTCTCTCTCTCTCTCTCTCTCTCTCTCTCTCTCTCTCTCTCTCTCTCTCTCTCTCTCTCTCTCTCCGTTTAGTCGATTCCGACTCTTCGTGGCCCCATGAACCAAGGCACGCCTCTTCCCTCTGTCCTGCACTTTTTCCTGTACATCTTCCAGGTTGGAACACGGTGCTTCTGGGATGCCATCCTCTACCGTCTTCTTCTAGTGCATCCGATCTTCCCCAGCATTAATATTTTGTCCAGTGAGGCACGTCTTCGCATTATGTGTTCAAATTAGAAGGAATCTTAGGGTTTTATGTCCCATTGAAAGCGTGGTCATTAGAGACGGAGGTAATGCTCGGATTTTTGGGTAAGGATGAGGGAAGGAAATCGGCCATGCGCTTTGAAAGGAACCATCCCAGCATTTGCCTGGAGTGATTTAGGGAAATTACAGAAAACCTAAATCTGGATGGCCTGAGATGGATTTGAACCACCATCCTTCCGAATACGAGTCCAGTGTGTTACCACCGCGCCACCTCGCCAGGTGTGTCGAAAGTAGGTCAGCTTCTGTTTTAATATTAAACCTTTCAGAGAGCAATATGGTTCTATTTGCTCCAATATAGATCTGTTGGTTCTTTTTGCCATCCGTGGAATACTAAGAATTTTCCTCCAGCACCACAATTCAAGGAGTCAGTTCCTCGCCGTTCAGCCTTTCTAATGATCCAGGTTTCGCATCCATACATTACAACTGGGAAGACCATAGCCTTCACAATATGTATCTTGGTTGTTATAGTTAGGTTTCTGGGGCTTATAATCTTTTCAACGTTTCACATCACCTTTCTTCCAAGCAACAAGCATCTCCTGATTTCGTTGCTGTGGTGGCCATCATCAGAGATCTGGAAACCAAGATAATTGAATGTGGACACCACCTCCATGGATTCTCCTCCTATATCCCATGAATTAATAGGTTTAGTTGCCATAATGTTAGTTTTCTTTACATTTAGCCTAAGACCGGCCTTTTCACTTTCGTCTTTAACTCCTTTTCACTTTCTGCTAGCAGTATGGGATCATCTGCATATCGGGGACTGATGACCTCCGTAGTTTTGTCCCCCTAAAACATCCACACAAAAACAACAACATCTGCATATCTGTGGTTGTTTACATTCATTCCCGTTATTTTAATTCCTGTCTCTTCTGCATCTATCCTGGCATTCCTTATTACTTGCTCTGCACATAGATTGATGAAGAATGGAGACAATATGCAGCAAGGATAAGGGTGTAACGTCCTGCCGACAACTAGTGTGTTGGAGACGTTGTTAGCATCAGGAGGTCTGTCAGTCAGATGCTTGCCTATTTAGACACACTAGCTAAATCCGAACACACTTCACTATGGCTATGACTTAAAGAATGGTAAAGTAAATAAACGAGTTTTTGGCAATAAACACTAGCTGACCTCAGTCATATCGGTATGTACCCAGCTTTGCATTCCTGAGGCTTTGTGGAATGATGGAGAGAAAATGTTCCGTCAGAAACAGTTGTGTGTCTAATTTTTTTTGTCCGTCTTCCACATAAAAATTCAGGTCAGACTGTTTTCTGAATCTCCTCGTCTATCTCCTCGTCAACTACTGCCCTCTTCCTTCTCTCCATTCACCTCCTCCTTCCTCAATCCAACTCGCATATTTCACCATCTCCTCCTCTCTCCTCTCTGACCACCTACTCCTCTTCCACCTCTCTGATAATTTCCTCTTTTTTTGTGTCCACTGAACAATTAAGAGATTAAAAATTAGGAACATACAATTCTGTGGCAAGAGCAGAAAATGACCACAGAGTTACTAAAAAAAATGTTCAAATGTTTGTATAGTCTATGGGACTTAACTACGGGGTCATCAGTCCCTAAACTTACAAACTACTTATGAACTACTTACGAACTAGGACGGCACAAATATTCATGCCCGAGGGGGGGATTCGAACCCCCGAGCGTAGTGGCCGTGCAGACCGTGACTGGAGCGCCCTAGTCTCCTCGGCCACCGCGGCCGGCACAGAGTTACTCTTACAGAAAAGTAAATGAAATAACTTTAATAATATTTCATTATTAGGTTATTATGATTTCAACTTTTTCGACCTAGCAGTAATGAAAGCGTACTGTTTAAACATCAACGTCCCTAGAATGCGATGTCAGAAAACGAAACTTTTGTGTGGCGTCTTTTGCATAGCATCAGATTGGCACCCAAGGCAAAAGTTGGGAGCACTTTATCTGTCGCCGTTCACTTTTTTCAATTACATAATACGAAGGGCGACATCAGACTTACAGATATAAAAAACATTTACTTCCGCTTATCACTCTTAATGGCTTTGTATATATATGATTTTTGTATTTTTTTTTTCCTTTATGTCTGTGGAAAGGTAAATTTCGATTTCCGTAACTTACATTGGCCTCCTTTTATGGCTAATATGAAAAACCAGTATTCACATTTTCGTCTTCACTTACTCCAGTAACGACACCTTTTAAAGAAATCACACTTGGATACACGACTATTATAGCCGGCAAAACTAGCATTTAGCTATTTTACAGCACAAATAGCCAATATTTGTTGAAATTCAAAGCAGTTTGTTAAGAACCAATTAACAAATTTATATTTCGGGATACACAGAGACACATATATGCTGTACGGATGCAGATTAAGACAAAATAGTCCCTGTCATGGGCTGGATTTGAACGCATGCCCAATCTAAAACCATTATTATGTGTTAGCCTACGTGACCTCAACAGCCTGGAACCACATATGCTTATGAGCAGAAGTGTTGCGTCAAGTCTGTCACCACTGGCGTTCGTTTTGAAGGCAATATGGTTACTTCCTCCTGGGACGTTAGCGTAATACTGGCAAGCAGCAAACACACCACGGCAATTACAGTGGCTCATTGGGAGCGGTCTGTGTGAGATAGAGTTGTCGCTCTGATTGGGAAGGCCATTTATCAGTTAGAGATGCTGACAAGAGGTATGGTGTGCACCTAGTACCGCAAAGAGATTATATAAAAAATTAAGTTGAACGAGGCACTCCTGGCTCAGACAGGAAGAGACTGAGCACACACCAGCAAGGTGAAGAGCTTGTAAGTAAAAACAGAGATATTCTCTTTTTGAAGGTGAAGCAGTTTCGTCAACATACCAAATTACTCGGTTCCAGTAACCCAGTTCGTCGAAAGCTGAGGGAAACTGGACTGCACACAAAGATGCGCTACAAAACATGAACTAAGCGAGGAAAATTGTTATACTGACTGGCATTCCCAGAATTCCAATTCAGGTGGCGTGGGTAAACGTTATTTTTACCGATGAGAAGGTGATTTCTACGAGCAGCGACAGTCAAGGGTGGTATACTGACCGCGATGGACAAGACATTGTGAAAAATATCTAGCAATTAAAAGAAGCGGGCGGCTATCGGTTTCCTGTTGGGGCTGGATTTCTGTGACAAGGGCAGGAGTTCTTCACACAGTTGAGGGAAACCTTGACGACAAGCAGTGTGTCCATATGATGAGTAAAGTAATATTCTGCTGCCTTCAGTACCAATGCTGTACGGCGATGGAGAATTCAGACTGCAGGAAGATCATTCAATTGTCCAGAAGT
Source organism: Locusta migratoria (assembly GCA_026315105.1). NCBI lineage: Eukaryota > Metazoa > Arthropoda > Insecta > Orthoptera > Acrididae > Locusta > Locusta migratoria. The sequence goes on from CM048752.1 coordinate 79,998,272, forward strand.
CCGCATTCATTCAGCAGCAGTTGTCGAACATGGGCGCACGGATGCCGAAGTCGTGGACTGGCCATCAAGGTCTGCAGATCTGAACGCCAGGGGAAACATGTGGACCGAGGTTGGCCGAACATTATCAGATAACTGGCCACGAAACCAGCCAGCCACAGTAGTCGCTCTTTGGGATGGCGTTCTTGAAGCCTGGGAAGAAGTTGCCTCTTCTGGCCATTGCATCAAATGCCTGATAGTCGATGTCAAGACGCATGACTGAAGTGATAAATAATGGAGGATTCTGGACGAAATATTAGAGCACAGAAATGAATTTTATAATCTTTATTTGTTCTCTTCCTCGATTTTCTGTCTATGACAGCCAGAGGAACATAACTTGGCGACATAATATATCGTACACTAGGAAATAAAATGTCATATTTTCCTTTAGTCACTTTTCCAGTTGAAAGAAGTTTAAGTACCGGCAGATGTTCTGAATTGTACTTATTTTTCATTTTCTCTCTGCCTTCATACATGAAATGTAACAAATCAAAGATGACTATTTTTCATTTCATCAAATTCATCTCTCTCTCTTCCCCTGCAGTGATAACACCTGCATTCGTCCTAAAATGTGTAAAACATTTATATTCATCCACTTTCAATTTTCCGTTAGCTCTAGGGCGTCTTGCTGAGGAGGTTCGAGTACTCCCCTGGGTATGGCTGTGTGTGTTGCCCTTAGCAAAAGTTAAAGTAGACTATAAGTCTAGGGGCTAAAGATCACTGCAGTTTGATCCAATAGCATTACAAACATATGAACATTATGTTCAACTGTTTGTAAGGCTTATGGGACTTAACTACAGGGTCATCAGTCCCTAAACTTACAAACTACTTATGAACTACTTACGAACTAGGACGGCACAAATATCCATGCCCGAGGGGGGGATTCGAACCCCCGACCGAAGTGGCCGTGTAGACCGTGACTGAAGCGCCTCAGTCCCCTCGGCCGGAACATTATCTCTCTTTTACTCCAGTCTCGCTTTCCTTTTGTTCCATCCTTCCAAAAAGATAAAAGAAATTAAGCAGTTGAAATTCTAGTTCCTCTCTCTACTCACCTCTCTTTTCCCCTCTTTCATTCCTTCCGACAACTATGAAAATGTTTTCATTTATACCACCAGTTTGATCGCCCATCCTTCGATTTTCATTCCTTTTGCTCTCCCATAACAAGAGACCTTAATGTCCCTGAAATTTCTTGTGGAGATGAGAATTCGTAGGAGCCAATAAAATCGATTCCCCATATAATTTTTGAGTCCAGTGATACGTATGATCTGGCAACACTGTAGAATGTGGAAGTATCTGGAGGAAGTGTAGTCTGCTACTCAAGAAGGAAACGTGGTCTTGTGGTAAACATGTGCTCTTTATACACGAACTCACGAGTATGAATCCACCTTCCGCCACCTTTTTCTATCACCGTATTTTGGCTGTCTACTTTATCAGTTTGAGGAAACGTCAAATGTATTTCACCTCGTTTCCTAATCCATCAGTAACAGTGAAAACGTTCAGAAATAATTCCACAGAAACTCACAGCTGTGTCAAGATAGAACTGTTTACAATTGGGAACTCAAATGTTTAAATGTTTGTAAATCAATTGGACTTAATTAGTTTGGTTATCAGTCCCTACGCTTACAAATTACTATAACATATGCTAAGGACAACAAATACAACCATGCCCGAGGGACGACTTGAAACTCTAATGGCGAGCAGCTGCCCTTGTCAGACAGCAATAGTCTTTAATGAAATCTTCTCGGGTTACAAGCCGCTTCATGTGGTTTACTGCCCACGAGCTTTCGACAGAGAACTCCTCCGCCATTGTCAAGTGGATGACTGTCATTTCGCCGCCGCCGCCGTGCTTATATAGCCGCGCCGCCACCAGTGATGTCACTGGTGCCCATTTCCTTGACCATATAAGGCAATGTTTTGGTCGCGCGTACGCCGCGCCCGCTTCAACTCCGCAACTACGGGATCCCAAGCTGTACTGAGCTGAAGCCGCCATCTTTACTGACGGTGTTTTAAGAAATTTTGATCTCTACTGCCTCGTTTATTACGCTGTCCCAAAAGCTGTTGGTCGGTTTAATAATAGAAATCTAGTCGAAAGCAATTCGGTGACCGTTTTCTAAAGCATGTTCCACCACAGCTGATTTTTCGGGATAGCGAACGTCTGGCCGACATAAAACTGCCCACACTCACACGGAATTTTATGAATGCCTGGTGTTCTGAGACCTACATGATCTTTCACAGGCTTCATTAGTTGTCGGATCTTTGCTGGAGGCCTGAAGATTGTGTCAATTTTATGTCTCTTCAGGAGCCGGCTAATTTTCCCTATTGTGGAGCCACAAAACGGCAAAAATGCGGTCTTCCTGACTTCTTCTTCAGGTGTCTTCTGATTTCGTGCTTTAAGTGACACTGCTTGAGATATTTGTCTCTTGCTGTAGCCGTTATCCCTGAAAACTTTGCGTAAGTGGCTAAGCTCCTTGGACAGGTTATCAGCATCTGATCCGGTTACGGTCTGTATACTAAGGTCTTCAGAACAGATTATTTCTATGATGGGTGATGGTAGCTGGTGGCGTGCAAATACCTGTCCGTGTGAGTGGGCTTGCGGTAAACGATGTGACCCAGACTTCCATCAGGCTTACGATGGACAAGAACGTCCAGGAATGGCAGGGAATCGTCCTTATCTACTTCCATCGTGAATTTAATGTGGCCATGGATACTGTTGATGTGCTCCAGGAACTCTTCTAGTTTTTTCTGTCCATGAGACCAGATGACGAAGGTATCGTCGACACAATGATAAAAGCAGCTAGGCTTTGCAGGAGCCGTGTCTAAGGCAATTTCTTCGAAATGCTCAATGAAGAGGTTGGCTACAACTTGAGCTAAAGGGCTTTCCTTCGCAACGCCGTCTGTCTGGTTAAAATAATCTCCACCATATAAGAAATATGACGTCAGGTTGTGCTTAAATAAATCCACGATGGTGTCGTCAAACAACTTGGCCAGTAAGTCAATCGAGTCTGTGATGGGAACAGATGTGAAAAGGGAGACCACATCGAAGCTAACCATAACATCATCTTCCCTTAGGCGCCGTCCTTTAATTCGGTCAATGAAGTCCATCGTATTCTTTATATGGTGTTCACAGTGTCCAACGTGCGTGGATAAGAGTGTGGCCAGGTGTTTGGCACGTCTATAGGTAGGAGAGCCGATGGTAAACACTATCGGCTTTAACGGTGTATCCTTTTTGTGCACCTTTGGCAGACCGTAAAAAGTAGGGGGTCTTGGGGCCTGAGGAAGGAGCTTCTTAATTGTACTCTCTTCCAGAGACGATCTTTTCAGAAGTTCTGACGTCTTCTTCACAATTCTGGATGTTGGGTTCCGATGCAGCTTCTGGTATGTATCTTCTTCCATGCGAAAAGATGCACTCATATATAACGTACCTTTATGGGGAGGAAACGTGGCGCAGCATCAAACGCCTGGGGAAGCTGTGCGTGATAAAGGCGAAGTTACTGAGCTCTCTAGCCTCCCTACAACGCTGCCGTGATGAGAAAACGGTTCCGCGATTTGCCGTCATCAACCATCACATCAACACCTCGGCAACCAGAAGAAATTTTCGTCGTGCTAGCTTCGCTCTGCTGCGGGAGAGAATACATTTGACTAGAAAGCAGTTAGACAAAAACGCCCGAGAGCTTTTGACCGTTCATCGTTGCGTCGATGATACCTTCGTCATCTGGTCTCATGGACAGAAAAAAACTAGAAGAGTTCCTGGAGCACATCAACAGTATCCATGGCCACATTAAATTCACGATGGAAGTAGATAAGGACGGTTCCCTGCCATTCCTGGACGTTCTTGTCCGTCGTAAGCCCGATGGAAGTCTGGGTCACAGCGTTTATCGCAAGCCCACTCACACGAAACGGTATATGCACTCCACCAGCTACCATCACCCAGCACAAAAACAGTCTGTTCTGAAGACCTTAGTACACAGAGCCGTAACGTATCAGATGCTGATAACCTGTCAAAGAAGCTTAGCCACTTACGCAAAGTTTTCAAGGATAACGGCTACAGCAAGAGACAAATATCTCAAGCAGTGTCACTTAAAGCACGAAATCAGAAGACACCTGAAGAAGAAATAAAGAAGACCGCATTTTTGCCGTTTTGTGGCTCCACAATAGGGAAAATTAGCCGGCTCCTGAAGAGACATAAAATTGACACAATCTTCAGGCCTCCAGCAAAGATCTGACAATTAATGAAGCCTGTGAAAGATGATGTAGGTCTCAGAACACCAGGCATTTATAAAATTCCGTGTGAGTGTGGGCAGTTTTATGTCGGCCATACTGTTCGCTATCCCGAAAAATCAGCTGTGGTGGAACATGCTTTAGAAAACGGACACCGAATTGCTTTCGACTAGATTTCTATTATTAAACAGACACACAGCTTCTGGGACAGCGTAATAAACGAGGCAGTAGAGATCAGAATTTCTGAAAACTCCTTCAGTAAAGACGGCGGTTTGCAGCTCAGTACAGCTTGGGATCCCGTAGTTGCGGAGTTGAAGCGGGCGCGGCGTACGCGCGACCAAAACATTGCCTTATATGGTCAAGGAACTGAGCACCAGTGACGTCACTGGCGGCGGCGCGGCTATATAAGCACGACGGCGGCCGCGAAATGACAGCCACCCGCTTGAAAATGGCAGAGGAGTTCTCTGTCGAAAGCTCGTGGGCAGTAAACCACATGAAGCGGCTTGTAACCCGAGAAGATTTCATTAATGGATATCGCCGCGAAAAACATGCACTAAGCAATAGTCTAGCCCTACAGCAGGCACCGAGCCACACGCCACCACCCATCGCGCGTCCCAAGCTACTGTTTATGTATTTATCGGCTGTTATTTCATTACCTGAAGTTCCAGCACTTGTATTAGTTATGTACGGGTTTGGTTTACATATTAACATTGCCTTAGCGTCTAGGTGTGCAAAAGGAAAGAAAACATAATATTTACAGTATCGTGTTCACTATCGGTTTGATAGAAGGGTGAAGGCATTAGAGGCAACTCGCAACCTTTGCACAGTTTGTTATGTGACGCAAAAACACGGAAAATACTTCTTGTTTCAAGAAATATTTTTCTGGCATGAACGTTTTCCACATTAAAAAAAGTCACTATAACTTACATATGCCATGAACGGCGACCATCTGTGTCTTGAGACACTTGCATTCACGAGACAAAGTCCAGGAACCAGATGATTTCTACAGCCATGGAATCGGCAAATTAAATGAGCTTGACTTCTTCAGAAAAAGTCAGAATATTGGAAATGATTAAAAGACTTTTTTATATATTTTCAATCTCGTTTCTTGTAGTTACTGTTACATAATCGGATAAAAAAAAAGTTAAAATCCTGCGAGATATGAACTGTGTACCAGAAACACATTAACTTTGAAGGTGATGACATTACCTCACAGCTGGTGAGGAACTATGTAGCTTGCCTTTTTCTTATAACCTCATTATTAGCATGCACAGAAAAATCTTAAGACAGAAGATTAAATGAAATTTACACATGTAAGGACTTTTTTCTCTTTTTTTTTTTTTTTTTTTTTTTTTTTTTTTTACTGAAACAGGAGTTAATAGCCTTATGTCACCCTGAGAGTTAAAAAGGAGTCAGATTACACAATTATGTGTTTAATATAGTGCCAACCAGGATGTAACTCTGCGCTAACAGAGTTGTCAAACATATTCTGCAGTGTTGCCAAGATTCAGTCATGATATGCTTGGTAAGAATAATAGGCGATGAGATTGGTGAGCAGGCTGGAAACCAAGGGACATAACATGTAAAATATATGGCAATGAGACTTACTCGTATATCTGTAACTAGCTTTAAGTAACAGTACGTAATCTCAAATAATAATGCACCGATCGTTGACATAAATCAATAATCTCACTTAAGCGCACTGAAAGACACTAATTCACACGGAATCATTCACATTTTTACAAACTCTCCAGTGGTTATACTGTAAACATTAGAAGGAGGTAACACATTTCATTATAATAATAGACGTTGAAAATATTTTTATTGATTTCGATGTTAAGGACACAACCACCAAAGATAAGCACAAAAATGATGAGACAATTACATAGCACTGATTTCCAAGCGTGAACATCCATGGGAAGCCTTTTCAAATAACCGTTATAAAACCATTAGGGCTTCTGTATCAGAACGTAGAATAGGGGACTCATTGCACAAACAATAATGTATTGAATTATACACATTTGCTAAACTGCCATGCAGTCTACAAATATTAAAAAACTTCTCGCTTATTGGATACAATTACAATAGATCCGCCAACGATGCTTTCTTAATAAAAAGGAACAGCGTGTAGACAGAAAACATTCTGAATGATGCAGAACACTCCAGATAGACACACACACACACACACACACACACACACACACACACACACACACACACACACACACACAGAGAGAGAGAGAGAGAGAGAGAGAGAGAGAGAGAGAGAGAGAGAGAGAGAGAGAGAGAGAGAGAGAGAGAGGGGGGGGTCACCTGACAATGTGATGCCGACAATCTTTGCAGTGATTGCACACAGTTTTCAATATAACCCCCATTCATATGAGTGTTTTCGGATTGGAAATTGACGACAATGATCAAATGGTTTGCAGAAACCATCCATATGCTTCTGATGACGAACGCCAAATTATTTCAAAAATGTTCAAATGTTTGTATAGTCTATGGGACTTAACTACGGGGTCATCAGTCCCTAAACATACAAACTACTTATGAACTACTTACGAACTAAGACGGCACAAATATCCATGCCTGAGGGGGATTCGAACCCCCGACCGTAGTGGCCGTGCAGACTGTGACTGAAGCGCCTCAGTCCCCTCGGCCACCGCGGCCGGCCCAAATTATTTGATCTTTCTGCTCTCGACAACTGACATATGTCATCAACAGTTTCATTCACCACGCCCGATTCAAATGTCGAGAGCAGGAGCAGTGTATACTGTGCCATTTCAAAACGTCAAAATTCCAATGAATGATTATTACTTCATTTTTACTTGAACGTCATCAGTTTGCTCATTGAGGATGGGGATAAAGCTGTTACTGGTGACGGAACGAGATGCCTCTATCATACTTACTAAAAAAATGATTTAATGACTGAGGCGCTATGAAAGACATTGGCTTTATGAACATAATGGCTTTCATCTGGTGATTAGGAAATTATGTGTGCTACTCTTCGTCAATGGAGTGTGTATTGCAGCAGGTATTTATTTCCCATAAATGAGTGCCTTGTTGTCGCAATGTAAGGACAACGACTGGCAAAATTGCATCACATGTTGCTACAACAAACAAAAGTATCAGTGACTTTTGAGAAAATCATCGAACACAAAATTCTTGATCTGATCTTTCGCTGTTAAATGATTTACCTATCCCACGACTTATCTAACAAATTTTACAGATTGCTTTCTGGACGAATCTGAATTCCAATCCTAATTAAATACCACTTCTAATACAGACCCAAAAGGTTTCTAGAGGCTTGGAATCGACGAATTCCTGATTATTGTTACATTGTTCCATGATATAGTAAAGAATAAGTTGTCATTGCAGAAAGTGCTAATAAAAAGTAACACTTCAGTAACCTTACGACTAAATTCTAATGAATTCTACTTATTTGTAACTAATTAATAAGGAATTGCCCATTATGGACTTTTAAACGATCTGTATTTATATGCTGTCTTATGTCAAACTTAGTATTTCGCAAATTTCGTATTTCATAATTATAATTATTTATTGGTTTTTGGAACTGATTGCCTGCGTCTGTCAACAAACAGTTTAAAAAAGGAAATTCCTACTCTGAGACTGTAGTCCTGGGCGAGATGCCCTCTCTACAGAAGCAAACATTACCTCATAGCCACTGAAGCAATGCTGCTATTGTTCCAATGGTTGCTACAGGCTTACTGAAATGTAAGAGAAGAGATTAGTTATATCTTCCACATGTTATGACCTCTGTGAACTTAAAAGCCCAAAGTGGTTTCCCAGAATCACACCGTTAAATAAAATAAGGCAGTTTCCTTAAGGAAAAGCGAATGAATTTTTCAGCATATTTCTACATCATCGAAGTAACCCGACTGTAACACTGTTGCCAATTACATTCTATGTTGTTTGCAACTTTTCAGTTATATTATGAACAGGAAGAATTAGTTCCACCATCCGATGCAAAGCTGCGCATGGGAGAAAACTGCTCTTGCATCTGAAATAAGCAGCTTCCAAGGACCTGACTCCCTAAGGTGTTGCCAGTAGCTTTTCTGACCTACAGCGCAGTTACTAATTATACCCAGACGCTCCAACTGCAGATTAAACATAATTATTCAGTAACAGGCACATTGTTTTCTTTTGTAATAAAATTAAAAACTTAAGAGCTAATTCTCCAAAGGCCATCCACGTGTCTGGAGCGTTTAGAGTGGTTATACTGCATACATTATTAGAAATAATACATATTTCAATCGTTACAGTCTTTAAAAATGTTTTCGCATTGGCAACGTCCCCAAAATAGATTAACAGAAATGGAAGTACAGCTCAACTTTCATTGCAAAATGTGAACACCTAAGCAGAGGCTTAATCAGCTACGAATGATGTTACACTGCAAATGAAGGAAGGTCTGAAAATCTGACTGAATAAGCCATGTAAGAATGGACACCTATGAATGTGCGCAGTAGTAGCTGCAGCTAATGTGAAAGATGAAGCAGCCATCATCAGGACAAGCAATAAGGAACGAAAAATACAGACAGTAGTGTCTGAAATCAATCACCCTTAAGCATAACTATCATCAAACCTATATATACTGAATGAGAAATTACTAATAATTTTTTGTTACAAAAAATTGAGAGAATACATTTTAAATAGCTTTTGAACTTGCATTATACTCAGAGCCAAGCTAACAACACGTTCAACAAGCAAGGATTTTGCTTAGTTTCTATACAGTTCTTCACAAGCAGTGGACGGTGTTATTAACTATCTCCCTGATGGTATCATTTATGAACGACGCCTCTATCCTATGACAAGAGAAGAATTATTATTGTGTAATACGAAGGCACAAATAGGCAGACAGTGTTGATTTTTTGCAGGGATCACGATGATCCGTTACCACTACGTTTGATTGTAGCTCAGACTTATTTTCTGCTTATGAAAGAGTTAGTCAGTAGTGAGTGAATAGCATCCACATGCACCCCGCAAGTAACACAGGCCCATAATATACCAGTTAATCTCATACAAATGCCATATGCTTGCATCTTTCTGGCAGTGTCTTTCTTTTGAACTTTTCTTTTTGGTACATTGACGTAGGTCATCTCGTTTTGGAAGCAGTGAACAGTTGTAACAGTCAACTGCAACATAATTCACAGAATCCATCCCATCCAAACCATCCGCAAATCTATAAATAAGCAACAGGCAGTTAGTTCCAAAAACCAATACATAAATTGAAGCTATGAAATACCAGCTCGCATACCGTTTCAGTTTCACGTAGAATAGCACATAAATACAAGACTGTTTCAAAGTCCAGAATGAGTAATTTCTTATTAAGTCGAGTTAAAAATCAGTACGTTTCATTAGACGTTCGATGTAAGGCTATTGAAGTGTTACTTTTTATTAGGACTTTCCAATAGTTTATTGAACGCAACAGTAAACATTAGAGGAAAATACAACATTGACAAATTATTCTCTCCTATAATCTGAAACAGTGTTACAATTATCAAAAAGTTAGTCGATTCCTCGCCTCTAGAAACCTAGGCTATTGTGTCTGCATTAGAAACAGCATTTAAGGAGGTTTGGAAAGCAGATTCGTCCAAAAATCAATTTGTGAGAGTTGTTCGTAAAGTTGTGGGATAGGCAACTCTTTTAAGGGCAAAATGTCAGAACAAGAATTTTGTGAGTGATGATTTCTCGAACAAATTCACTGATAAGATTATTTGTTGTTTCAAGTGCGATGCAGTTATGCCAGTCAATGTCCTTACATTGTGACCACAAGGAGATCAGTTATTGGTAATAAATATCTGCTGCTATAGACAGACCATTGACGAAGAAGCTTCAAATGTTTGTTTTGCATATGGGACTTAACTACAGGGTCATGAGTCCCTAAACTTACAAACTACTTATGAACTAACACTAAGAATGGCACAAATATCCATGCCCGAGGGGGGATTCTAACCCCCCGACTGTAGTGGCCGTGCAGACTATGACTGGAGCGCCTCAGTCCCCTCTGCCACTGCGGCTGGCACTGACGAAGACTAGTGCACATCATTTCCTAATTAGCATTACGTACAAAGCATTACGTACAAAGCATTACGTACAAAGCATTACGTACAAAGCATTACGTACAAAGCATTACGTACAAAATGATAGTGTCTTTTGTAATGACTCAGCCACTAAATCAATTTTTTTAAGTAAGGATCATAGAGGCATCACTCTTTGAAACAGCACAGCAGACACTACTCCAACTCCCGACATTTGAATCGGCTATGACGAAAGTGTGGTACTAAAGTGAGCCCATCTTAGTTCATGACCTACGTCAGTTATCGAGAGCAGAACGATCTTTACTCAAAGTAGAAAATCCTCTTATTACACGATTCGTCAAAAACTGTCCCAAAGTACACTTAAAGCGGCCTACACTGCTTTCATACTTCAGTTAGTCAGAAAGCGGACAGTGCTATCACAAAGCAATGATTACGAAAAGGATGATAAGATCACTTACTCAGATAGCAAGACAAATTTTCTTCAGATCACTTTGTCAATAATAAGCGATTATCATAATATACATTTATTCCGATAGTGGAACTGTAAATGCGACACCTCGGTTATTCGTCCAACTGAATACTACTATTTACCTTCTACTACAACACGACACAGTAATGATTTGGCGTTCTCCATCTGCAGCATATGGATGGTTTCCAAAATCTTAGAACACTCTGATCATCAGTGTCATTTTTTTTACAACCCTATAACTTTCATATGAATGAAGATTGTCTTCGTCAGAAAAATGTGTGCAATCACTGCATAGAATGTCAGCATCACAGTCAGTTTCGTGAACTTGTTGGCCCACTTTAGGTTACGGTAGTAAAACTAAAAGTGGGCCGTTGCTATCGCCTTTTGTCAGACCAAAATCTAAATGAAAATATCTTAACCTTTCCTATCTCGTATTGTTTCAGAGATATTTGCAAAAATAACGGCGATTTGATGCTGTCACTTGATTTTACTTAAATCAGTACATGCAAAGAAAATAAACTTACAAACTACCATGGCAAGACAAATGAAAATTTTTTTTAATGCAAAAACAATGAAAATATGGGAAAGACATTAAAATAGCAGTAAAGGTTCAAAAAAAAAAAAATTGTGTCAGATGAATGGTTAACCCTCTATTGCCCCTCATTACAGATACGTAACACTGGGAAATTGCAGTGAATGATTTGCTAACACTCAATTTTCTCTAATGGGCAACATGTCATATTTGAAGCAATGTATGGAACCCATTCTATTGGTCAGTCTTCTAACCACTTGGTCCTAGCAGCGATTAAAGGAGTTTGAAGTCATGTTTCTTTCCAGGGAAACCATACCTGGGCACTAGAGGTTTAAGGTGCTAGTTGCAAGTAAATTTGAAAAATGAAAGTTCTAGCTGCTGGCAGCCAACAATTACATCTATAAAATTTGATGAAGATCGGTTGAACGGCACGACCTAAAAAGTGGAAACGTGTTACAGACAGACAGTGTCAAATCACTTATTTTTGCAAATATCTCTGAAAGAGTATGTTTGTCAAAGCTAAATTCAAATATCAAATAACTTTCGCTGTTTGTTAAAATACGATCAGAAAGAACCTGTCACATGCATAGATATCACAATAATAGAGTCGTAATCTTATTGTAATAATATTTATTTTTTTTCTGTCCAGAATGTTTGCATGAATCATGAAACTACAGGAAAACCTAAAGTTGCCCGCAAAACACCCCAGTGCCATTCCTTTATACTCTGTCTCGAGCGTTCTGCACATTCTAAAGTTTTTTTTGTGTCTACACAATTCCTTTTCATTGATATAGCATTGTTAGTGGACATATTACAATCTAACAATTAGATTGGATAACAGTTTGCCTAATGTCTCCCTTATTCTACATTCTGATAACAGAAGCCCTAACGGCTTTACAACTTTATCTTTTTTGTAGCTGATGAAATCTTTCATAGGTGTTCACGTTTTGAAACCAGTGCTATGTAGTTGTGTCATTTGTTTGCTTCTCTTTGGAGGTTATGTTCTTGACAGACATTCCGAGAAGGATTTTTCCACGTCTATACATAAAGAAAAATTTTACTTACTCCTAATGTTTACAGTATGGAGTGTTCAGGAGAATGTCAATCGCTGCTGGTAAATTATTTTATTTTCAGTACGCCCAAGACAGAAATAAGTAAATAATCGTGACAGTTACTGGTTTACGATGTTAGCAGTCGGTGCCTCTTTGCATTATTATTTGTGACTACGCTCTTGCTTAAAGCTAGTTACAGAAATACAAATAAGACTTACTGCCGCATACTTTAGAATCTACACGTTCTGACCTTTGGCAGCTATGCCAGTTGTTGTCACCTTTGAGTCCGCTCGCCGATCTCGTCACCTGGTATTCTTCCTGCTGTGAGCATGACCGAATCTTGGCAACATCGCAGAATAAAATTGGCAACTTTGTTACTGATGAATTATTTCCTGTTTGGCACTCCATTAGCCTCATAAATTCACTTTATTTGCATAATTTCCATTGAATAATCTGATTAGGTTTTCACCCATGGCGTGAAATTAGGTGGTTACTGCAGATTTTCCTGCCTAGAAAGGTCTTTCATGCAGAAATGGAATATAATCTGGTCTTTTACGTAGCGATGTGTCTGTCCTAGTTAAGTATAGTGCAGAAATGTAGCAAGGTACTCAACAACTTTGTGCTAGCTGTGCGGTAATGTCATCGTGTGTGAAGTAAAAGTGGTGTTGGACAAAGGTTCTGGTCGCACTGAAGTTCCAATTTTCAAATTTTTCTGTAACAGCATCTACTAGTACCTAATATTTACACGATACTTAAGAATACTTCGGCATCGAAAGTCTTCTAATTACTTACAGCATTCTCTCTCATTATGTGAAACAGGTTGATAAGGTAGTTTACCAATTCCATGCAAGTATAAAATAATTAATACTGCTCCGAATGTATCGTCAAACCATGTTTGAAGTGCATTTTCTCCATGAAACAAATTTTCTTCACATTGTTCGATTAAGTGCTCAAAAGAAATATTTGAGGGCACATTATCGAAAGAATAATTGAGAGAGGGTTGATTTCCATAGCAGACTATTGGATATTTTGCTTGTGTTATTGTGCAGTAGTAACTTATGATGCAGTTTTGTAGTTCGTTATTCCAACAGTGTGACTGAACAGTACCTCGATTGTGTGCACCAAATACCAACTATGATCACACTCCTAGTAGGTGAGCGCATTGAGTCACTATGCTCCAATGCGCGGTGCCATTCGAATCCTCCCTTTGGTATGTATGTTTGTCTTTAGTATAAGTTGAAGTAGTTTGTAAATCTATGGGACTTAACTTCGGGTTTCCAAACATTTAAATTTGAAACAGTTGTTACCTAGACTCACAGCATCATATAATGCTGCAGTCACCTGGTCGGTAGGTGGCTCACCAGGGGGCGCAGTAAGCGATGCGCAGTAGGAAACGCGTTTTTAAAGTTCTGCGCATGACGTCACTGTGGGACACCTGGGAGCAAAGCCACAGCCTAACACCAATACACAGTGTTGGTTTCTAACTCGTGAACGTGTCTTACCATTTCTGCTGTATTTGCTTAAGCCTTTCATTCCTACAAGCGCTGGAAAAATTAAAATTCAGTGTTTTCTGTATTAATTTCTGGAATAAAATGAAAGGAACCACACTCACGCTCACACACTCTGCCATGTGCAGACGGCAACGTAACACAAACTCCAAGACGGACAGATTAATGTCTCAGAAGTGGCTACACGCCGTACCAAGCCGCAAAATGCGTGCTAGAAGCATGTTGTTCATCAACAATACTGCGACTTTAAGGACTGATACACAAAATACGGTATAAATCAGCTTTTAATAAGTTGTTGTCGAGGAACAACACTGGAAATTAAAGGGTTAAATAGTTTCTTTCGCTTCATAGTTTTAAGGACTGATACACAAAATACGGTATAAATCAGCTTTTAATAAGTTGTTGTCGAGGAACAACACTGGAAATTAAAGGGTTAAATAGTTTCTTTCGCTTCATAGTTTTAAGTAAAAAGTTTATAGTGGAAAGTTTATTGATTTCCCGAGTGCTTGTCGCGTGTACTATCTTTTCTGTTGTAATTCTTAGAAATACTTCTGTTATTATTTATACAGTGCCAGGCTGTGCTATGACGGGTTGTAATTCCCACAGGCGGAACACAAAGGGAACAAATAGTTTCATATTTATCATCGAGACGAAACGTTAAAGAAAGTGTGGCTCTCCAAATGCTACAGAAAGGACACTGTAAACGCTACAGATTCTCGAATATACTCACAGCATTTCAAAGACACTGATTACGTAAGGGATCTACAATCGGAATTGCTTGATTTTCCGGGAAAAAGTGTTTCAAAGATTCCTGTTCTTTTAAAGACAGCAGTTCGTATTATAGACATTGTCAATATGTTTGTGACGTGATAATGTTAATCATATGTAACGCGTAAATCTACGATATAATATGACCCAACATTCTTAACTGCAATATTTTACAGCAGAATAGCACTTTGTATATCAGGTAGAAACAATATCTTTCGTCAAAAACATGATATAAATGCACGTTCCGAGCCTGTGCAGGCTGTTTGGTAGCGCGCAGTCCCACAGTGACGTCACAGCGCCAGCCAATGGCAGAGCAGAGCGCTTACTGCCCAACCATGTGTTGGTAGCCAGTAGCCGGTGGCCGTTGTCCACGTGGAATACAGGGAGCATAAACGGTTGTGACTTTGGCACAGTCACGAATTCTTTTGTGCAATTATTTCTGCAAGTTTTCGATATTACAGGTGGGTTAGGAAGTATCAGGTTTCTTCAGACTGATAACATAAGCAGTCCCTGAAATGCTGTAAAAAAACAATTTACGGAGTGAGTGGATTCAAACTAGCCACCTTACGCTTAAATTGCACGAGACTTTCCATGAGACAACAAGCTCATACATTTCACTAGCTCTTCGGCAAGGGTAAAACACTTTCCCCAGACACTCATTTACAGTGTTGTCAGATCGTACATATCACCGGCTAGGAATTCTGAGGGGGGGGGGGGTGATCAACTTTATTGGCTATTTAGTGAATGACTGACTTAGCATCTGCGGCAGCGAGGCAGCGTTTAACTTTTTGTTCTAAGACTGAAATTGGGTAGTTCACATTTATTGCAACAAAATCTACCTAATTCTTATAGTCGGATTTTAGTCATCTCCATTAAAATCGAGATCAAAAGTTGGTCGCCTAATCGCCAATAGTTATTAAAAGAAGGTATTACGCCTGAATTAACTTACTAAAGCAGTCCAGACTAAAGAAGTAAGAGTTACTACAAAAGTAACTTGCACTAGTTTGGTGCTCGCCACCCGTAGTTTTTCTGCCGTCTCATTCTGTTGGAAGCAGAAAACATTTAACTTCCTGGCAGATTAAAATTGTGTGCCGGAACCGGGACTCGAACCTGGGACCTTTGCCTTTCGCGGGCAAGCGCTCTACCGACTGAGCTACCCCGACATGACTCACGATGCCGCCTCACAACTTTACTTCCGCCAGTACCTCGCCTCCTACTTTCCAAACTTCACAGAAGCTCTCTTAGGCTGTGGCTAAGCCATGTCTCCACCATATCCTTTCTTCCAGGAGTGCTAGTCTTGTGTGTTTGCAAGAGAGCTTCTGTGAAGTTTGGAAAGTAGGAGGCGAGGTACTGGCGGAAGTAAAGTTGTGAGGCGGCATCGTGAGTCGTGTCGGGGTAGCTCAGTCGGTAGAGCGCTTGCCCGCGAAAGGCAAAGGTCCCAGGTTCGAATCCCGGTTCCGGCACACAATTTTAATCTGCCAGGAAGTTTCATATCAGCGCACACTCCGCTGCAGAGTGAAAGTTTCATTCAGAAAACATTTACTTTGTATTCCAACACGCCAGTTGAAGCAAAACACGGGAAAAACATTTCTGTGAAATAACCCGTGGGTACCTTTACTGATCTAACGTGAAACGCTGTTTGGTATGCACTGTACTAGTAAAAATGAATTACAATATATCATGATAACACATAATTGACTTTGGAAAGGTCTCTGCCTATGCCCATTACAAACATCAGCAACTGGACTACCCCAATTGTCTGCAATGTAGAAGTGCAGACAGATGCATAATGAAGTCCCATAAACATACCATTCAGTGTCAATTAAGTGAATACAGTTGACATAATAAAATTAGGGATTAAAAAGTGTGAAACTCTGCAAGTTTTTCCACTTTTAGATCAGCAGGGGATACAATGAAGATAGCGACAAAGCTTATCGGAGGGAAGTTGTCTTAGAGTTACTTTATTGATTTTCGATCTGTCTCCTAGTCTCTTTCACGGAAAAAAAGTAAAAACTTAGCCTATGGTCAGATTAGAACCTAACTAACACCGATTAGGATGAAAGAGAGACAGCTTACCACTAAGCCCGCATAATCTGTAGTACCTGAAACTGTTGCTGTCTCAGTGATAACTAGGAAGTAGAATTTGCACTGCAAATGGTGAAGTAAACTGCAGTTTTTATTCTTTCCAGCTTCCTGCCCTCAAAAATATGTCTACTACTTCTTTGTCAACCCTTTAACAAAAATCATTTACAACATTTCAACTAACTGACTAGGAAATATTGAGTGAATTTAACAGGACACTTCTGGTCCACTTCGAGGAAGTAAATCACTGACCATAGAGCTGCTGAATGTATTATATAATGCACCAATTTTTTTCCAGTAGACTAGTGACAGGCGGAATACGGCCGTTCGTCTGTTAAGGGTAATGAAATGACTATCACTGACACGACTTCTATCAAAGGATATCATTCAGATACACTACTTACCTGCGAATTCTCATCGCAAAACTGAATTTCCAAGATGTCAAGGTCCCCTTGTTAGAGGAGAGACAATAAGAATGAAGCAAGGTTGAGTTCAGATCGAAGGATGGAGAAATTAAACCATGGGCTTAAGTGAAAACAGTTTCATAACTGTCATATGTTGTTGTTGTGGTCTTCAGTCCGCAGACTGGTTTGATGCAGCTCTCCATGCTACCCTGTCCTGTGCAAGTCTCTTGATCTGAGAATACATTCGGCAACCTACATCCTTTTTAATCTGCTTACTATATTAGTCCCTTTGTCTTCCTCTACGATTTTTACCCCACACGCTTCCTTCTAATGCTAAGTTGACAATTACTCTATGTCTAAGAATGTGTACTATCAATCGATCCCTTCTTTTAGTGAACGTATGCAAGAAATTCCTTTTCTCCCCAATCCTGTTCAGGACCTCATTAGTTACACCTAATCTTCAGCATTCTTCTGTAGCACCACATTTCGAAAGCCTCTACCCTCTTCTTGTGCACACTGGTTATCGTCCATGTTTCACTCCCATACAAGGCCACACTCCACACAAATGCCTTCAGAAAGGACTTCCTTAGGCTTAATATCCGATGTTAACACATCTCTTTTTCAAGAATGCTTTTCTACCCATTGCCATTCTGCATTTTATATACTCTTTACTGCGACCATCATTTATTTTACTGCCCAAGTAACAAAACTTATCTACCACCTTCATTGCATCGTTACCTAACCATTCCTTCAGCATATCCTGATTTTTTTTAGACTGCACTCAATTACCCTAGTTTTGCTCTTGTTAATGTTCATTTTCTATGCATCTTTTAGCACACTGTTCATATCGTCTCTGTCCATGCTCTTCTGGAGCCTTTGCTGTCTCCAACAGCATTACTATGTCATTGGCAAAACACACTGTTTTTAATTCTTCACCCTGAACTTTAATCCCTTCTCCAAATTTCTGCTTGCTTTCCTTTATAGCTTGCTCAATGTACAAATTGAACTACACTAGAGAAAGGCTACAACCCTCTCTTACTCCCCAACCACTGCATCCCTTTCATGCCCTTCAACTAACAATCGCTGTCTGGTTTTTGTACAAGTTGTAAATAACCTTACACTCCCTATATTTTACTCTTGCTTGCTTCAGAACTTTAAAGAGTTTATTCCAATCAACATTTTCAAAAGCCTTCTCCAAATCTACAAAAGCTAGAAATGTAGGTTTGCCTTTTCTTAATCTATCTTCTAGGATAAGCCGTAAAGTGAGTATTGCCTCCCGTGTTCCTACATTTCTCCTGAACCCAAACTGATCTTCCCTGAGGTCGGCTTCTACCAGCTTTTCCGTCATTCTGTAAATACATTGTGTTAATATTTTGCAACCACGACTTATTAAACTGATGGTTCTGTAGTTTTTACACCTGTCTGCACCTGCTTTCTTTGGAATGGGGATTATTACATTTTTCTTAAAGTCTGATGAAACAGTGTTGTCATGGCTGGTTCTCCCAGAGACTTCAGTAGCTCTGAGGAAATGTCATCTACTCCAGGGGCCTTGTTTCGACTTAGGTCTTTGAGTGCTCTGTCAAATTCATCTTTCTGTATAGTATCTCCTATTTCATCCTCATCTACTTCTCCCCTTCCTAAAATATTGCCTCTAAGCTCATTTCCTTCATAGAGCCTCTAAATAGACTTTCCACCTTTCAGCTTTCCCTTCTTTGCTGAGAACAGGTTTTCCATCTGTGTCCTTGATATTCATGGAGCTGTTTTTCTTATCTCCAAATATCTCTTATTTTCATATAGGCTGTATCTATTTCCCCCCTGATTTACACATTCTTCTAAATCCTTGCATTTGTCTTCTAGCCACTCCTAAGTCATTTTGCACTTTTTGTCAATTTCATTTTTTAGTCGTCTATACTCCATTTTGCCTGTTTCATTTACTGCATTTTTATATTTTCTCCTTTCATCGATTAAATTTAGTATCTCCTGAGATATCCACGGATTTTTTGTAGGTCTTGCCTTCCTATTTTGTCCTCTACTGCCTTCACTATTTCATCTCTCAATGCTACCCATTCCTCCTCTACTGTTTTTTTCCCCCCGTTTCTGTCAATTGTTGCCTAAAGCTCCCTCCGAAATTTTCAAGAACTTCGGGTTCCTTCAGTTTATCCAAGTCCCAACTCCTTATTTTCATACCTTTCTGCAGTTTTTTTATTTCATTTTCAGTTTCAGCCTACAATTCATGACAAATAAGTTATGGTCAGAGTTTATATCTGCCCCCTGGGTATGTCTTAGATTTCGGAACCAGGTTTTAAACTGTATGTCTTACCATTGTAAAATCTATCTGGTACCTCCCGGTCTCTCCTGGTCTTTTCCACATATACAACCTTCTTTCGTGATTCTTAAACAATGTGTGTGTTCTAACTGAATTATGTTCCATGCAAAACTCTACCAGGCGGCTTCCTCATTCATTTTGCCCAGAGCCATATTCACCTACTATCTTCCCTTCCTTGTCCTTCTACCAAATTGCAGTCTCCCATAACAATTAAGTTTTCCTCTCCCTTAACTGAATAATTCCGCTTAGCTCCTCATATTTCTTCGATCTCCTCATCGTCAGAGCTAGTTGACATATAAACCTGTACTACTTTCTAGCTTCCCTACTTGATTAACGGATCTAACATTCCACACTCCGATCCGTAGAATGCCAGTGCTGTTTTTCTTAATGAGGGCATCCTCCCGAGTAGTCCCCACCCGGAGATTGGGGGAGTATTTTACCTCCAGAATATTTTACCCAAGAAGACGCCATCATATACAGTAGAGCTGCATGTCCTTGGGAAAAGTAACGACTGTAGTTTCCCCTTGCTTTCAGCTGTTAGCGGTAACTGCATGGCAAAGCCATGTTAGCTGATGTTACAAGGCCAGCTCAGGCAATCCTCCAGACTGTTGCCCCTGTAAGTACTGAAAAGGCTGCTGCCCCTCTTCAGGAACCACACGTTTGTGTGGCCTCTCCACAGATACCCCTCCGCTGTGGTCGCACCTATGATATGGAGATCTGTATCATTGAGGCATGCAAACCACCCCACCTCGGCAATACCTGTGGTTCATGGGAGTGGCAAAAGCTTCTATCATCTTTTTATCTGAACTACTTATCGTCTATGTTTCACTCCCATACAATGCTACACTCCAGACAAATGCTTTCAGAAAGTACTTCCTAATATTTAAATTAATATACAATGTTAACAAATTTCGCTTCTTAAACGCTTTTCTTCCCATAGCCATTCTGCATTTTATATCTTCTTTACTTCGGTCATCAGAAGTTATCTTGTTACCCAAATAACCAAATTCATCTACTATGTTTGTCGCATTACCTAATCTAATTCCTTCAGCATCGCCTGATTTTCTGACATTGCATTCAATTACCTTCATTTTACTATTGTTAATGTTCATCTTATATCTTGCTTTCAACACACTGTCAATTGCTCTTCCAGATCTTTTGCGGTCTTTGACAGAATTACTGGGATATCATCAAACCGAAAAGTTTTTATTTCTTCTCCCTGCACTTTAATGCCCTCTCCAATTTTCTCCTTCCATTCCTTCACTGCATGCTCAATGCACAGATTGAACAATCCTGTTTTACTCCCTACCCAACCCCTGCGTCCCTTTCTTGCCCTTCAACTCTAATAACCGCTGTCTGGTTTTTGTATAGGTTGAATATAACTCTTCTCTTCCTATATTTTACCCCTGATACCTCCAGAATTTGGAAGAGTGTATTCCAGTCGACATTGTCACAAGCTTTCTCCAAATCGACAAACGCTAAAAACGTAGGTTTTCCTTTCCTTAGCCTATCTTCTAAGAAGTCGTAATGTGAGTATTGACTCCTGTGTTCCTACATTTCTCCTAAATCCAAACTGATCTTCCCCAGGTCGAATTCCACAATTTTTTCCATTCGTCTGTAAATAATTCTTGTTGGTATTTTGCACCTATTACTTATTAAAGTGATAGTTCTGTAATTTTCACACTTGTCTGCACTTGCTTTCTTTGGAATTGAAATTACAATATTATTCTTGAAGTGGGAGGTTATTTCCCCTGTTTCATACATATTGCATACCAGGTGATGCAATTTTTTCACAACTGGCTCTCCTAATGACGTCAGACACAATACCATCTACTCCAGGGGCCTTGTTTCGACTTAAGTCCTTCAGGCTCTGTCAAATTCTTCTCGCAGTATCATATCTCCTATCTCATCTTCCTCCACTTCATCTTCCATTTTTAGAATACTGCCTTCAAGTTTATTTCCATTGTATAGGCCCTCTATGTATTCCTTCCACAGTTCAGCTTTCCCATCTTTGCCTTGTACTGGTTTTCCATCTGAGTTTTTGATATTCATACAGCTGATTTTTTTGTCTCCAAATATCTCCTTTATGTTCCTGTAGGCGGTATCTATCTTTCCCGTAGTTATACATTCTTCTACATCCTTTTATTTGCCTTCTAGCCACTCCTGTTTAGCCATTTTGCACTTCCTATCAATCTCATTTTTCAGACATTTGTACTCCCTTTTTCCTGTTTCACTAGCTGAATTTTTATATTTTCTCCTCTCATCAATTAGGTTCAGTATATTCTGTGCTATCCAGGGATTTCTCTTAGACCTTGTCCTTCTGCCTATATGGTTCTCTGCAGCCTTCACTACCCTATCTCTCAGAGCTACCCATTATTCTTCTACTGTATTACTTTCCCCTGTTTCAGCCAATACTTGCCTAATGCTCTCTCTGAAACTCAACCACATCTGGTTCCTTCAATTTGTCCAGGTTCCATCTCCTAACCTTTCTGCAATCTTATAAGTTTAAATCTGCAGTTCATAACCAATAAGTTAATGTCAGAGTCTACATCTGCCGCTGGACATGTATTACAGTTTAGAACCTGGTTTGTAAATCTATTCCTTTCCATTATGAAGTCAATCTGGAACCTTCCAGTGTCTCCTGGTCTTTTCCAGATATACAGCCTTCTTTCATGGTGTTTGAACCAAGTGTTGGTGATCATTAAATTGTGCCCTGCGCAAAATTCTACCAAGTGATCTATTCTTTCATTCATTTTTCCCAGTCCATATTCACCTACTACATTCCCTTCTCTTCCCTTTCCTACTACCGAGTCTCAGTCTCCTATCACAATTAAGTTTTCCTCTCCCTCAACTTTCTGAATGGTTTCTTTTATCTCCTCATACATTTTTTTCGAAATCATCATCGGCCATGCTAGTTGGCTTATAAACTAGCACTACTGCGGTCGGTGTTGGCTTCGTATCTATCTTGACTACGGTAATGCGATCACTGTGTTGCTCATAGTAGTTTACCCGCATTCCTATTCTTATTCATTATCAGACCTACACCTGTAATACCCCCAACTGACTTTGTATTTATAATCCTGTACTTGCCTGACCAAAAATCCTGTTCCTCTTTCCACCGAACTTCATTAATACCTACCATATCTAACTTTAACCTATCCATTTCTCTTTTCAAATTTTCTAGTTTACCTAGCGATTAAGGGTTAGAACATTCCACGCTATGATGGAGGCGAAAAGTAAAAGAGGTGAGGTAAGGAGAGAGAATTTAAAAGTGTAATTTCAACTTAAAAGGCTAGATTTGTTTATTATTTTTGGACGGCCAGAAAAAAAAGTAAAGGTGACAGGTTAACGTTCAATAGACCCGTGTATTGCCTACAATAAAAGTTGGACAAGGCTATCGTTATCGAAACTTTTTGTGCAAATGAAAACCAACAATTGAGGAAATGTTGCCACAACGAACTATCACCCCAGATAGCCCGTTCCTACTACTCTACTGATTACTAATTGAACTGATCTAATTCCAGAACAATTACACTCACCCACGAACTTATTACAAATTATAGGAAGTAAGTAACAATGAAACAGTACAAATCTTAATAAATCAACACGGTCGCCAGCCCAATGGGGTATTAAGAGTGTGTGATAATTAACCACAATTATGAATGGCTAATTACTCACGTTCGTGTTGCACTACAGAAGGTTGGCAAACCTTTTGCATTTGAATAACTTTTACAAAAAATGATGCTTTGGTTTTATAACTTTATAATAAGAAAGAAAATAAACTACATAATAATTTTGAAATGAACTGGTTTAATTCGGAAACAGTGTTAGATCTGAGTCCAATGTTGCACTCAATTATTAACGTCCCTTCACTAACACTCACCTGCATGAGAATTACACAGTGGGCAGAAAAACACTTGGTTGGCAGAATAAATAATATTAAGATAACCAAGAAAGTACTCAGAATGACTTGCAACAAGATCACAACTGAACAATGCCAAAATATGAACCATCATATGAACGTGACACATAAAATTTTTTACCAATTAAATATTAAATAGTACTGAACCAATTATTTCAGAATTAAAAGATATTAATTTATTTACTTAATTGTGCCAACTTTGTTTTAAAGAAAGGAGTATTCTAATTCTAAAATTGTAATGTGTTCAAATTATCTTCAGAATTTAAACGTTAGTTACTTAAATTTTTGTAGCTTGGCACTTAATTTAATATGCTTTTCACTTTCAACAACACTCAGAAACTTCTGGAAATGATAGGACCCTACTTGGTAACAATGTCATATGACAATGAAGTGGTAGAAATTCTTTAAATTTTAGGACTATTATTAGGAGAAATAGTTTCTCAAGCACGAAACTGGGTAACGCCTTAAAAAATGTCTGAACTCCGTGTGGTCGGAACTCCGTGTGGTCGGAACTTATTGGAGCGGTCTTACATTGTGTCCCCTTTGTTGAAGAGCACGATGCGCCAACACACACAATGTTGCAGGTCACATTACAGGCCCAAGTCCAATCCAGTGAGCAATTTGAGGGCAGAATTTTGACACACACAGATGAACTGCCGTGTGCTCCCGCTCATATTGGAAACATGCGCTAATTATGGAACTACTTCTACAAGGCCTGGTGCCTGCACTGTTCAAAGAACAGCGCTCAACTCCATTGACTCCACAGTTACTACCACTGCTCCCACTCCGTTGCTCCAAAGATCATATACCACACACAAAGATGTTTCCTACTTTCCCTCTCCGCGATTATCCAGATACATATATAATAAAGTCACATCAACAAAGTAAACAATACTACAATACACATCAGTTATGTGATAAGCTTCCACAAAATCTACATAAATTTTAAATTTAATACATTTTTGAAATACACATCTGGATGCTAACGTCACACCATTCCTTATACGTTATACACATTTTAGGGCAGATGCAAGTCGGGCAGATGCAAGTCTTACCAATGGGTGGGGAAAGAGAGATGAATGTAATATAACGAAAAACAGTCCCCTCTGATTTATTACAATTCAGAGAAAATTAAAAATAAGTGCAATTCAAAACATCTGCGGGTACTTCTTTCAACTGGAAAAGTCACTAAAGGAAAATATGACATTTCATTGCCTAGTGTTTGGTATATTACATTGCGAAGCGATCTTCCTCTGACTGTCAGACAGAAAATCGAGCACGAGAACAAGTAAAGAATATAAAAAATTCATCTCTGTGCTCTAAAATTTCGTCCAGAATCCTTCCTTATTTATCACTTCAGTCAGGCATCTTGATCGACTATCAGGCATTGGACGTAATTGCCAGAAGAGGCTACTTCCTCCCCAGCTTCAAGACTGCAATCCCAAAGAGCATCTATGTGGATGCTGGTTTCATGGCCAGTTAACCGATTATGTTCCGGCAACCTCAGTCCACATGTTTTCCATGGGGTTCAGATGTGCAAACCATAGTGGCCAGCCTACGACATCGACGCCTATGTTCCACAACTGATGCTGAATGAACACCGATTTATAGACAGATGAATGATCTTCCAGCAGCCTGAATTCCCAATTGCCATAAAGCATTCATACTAGAGGCAGCATAACATTCTTCATCATATGAAATCACTGCTTGTCATCAAGGTTTACTTCAATCCTGTGAAGCACTTCTGGTCCCGTCACAGAAATCCATCCCCAACATGAAACCAAGAGCAGCCCACTTCTTTTCATCACTAGATTTTTTCACAATGTATTGTCCCTTGTGGCTGGTATACTACCTTTGGACCGTCACTCCTCATCGGAAACACCTTTTTGTCGGTAAAAATAACCTTTTCCCTTGTCAATTGTAAATGGGACTCTGCGAATGCTAATTGGTATAAAATATTTTCCTCACCGAGTTCCTACCCATTAATGCATCTTCGTGCATGCAGACAAGATTCCTCCAGCCTTCGGCGAATTGTGTTGCTGGAACTGGGGAAGTTGGTCTGTCAACACAACTGCTTCTCATTCAAATGGGACTTCTTTACTCTTGCGCACTAGCTCTTCATCTTGCTGGTGTGTGCTCAGTCTCTTCCTGCCTGAGCCAGGAATTCTTGGTGGTAGTGCCTCATTTGATTTTTCCTACCATCTCTTTGCAGTAGTAGGTGGGACACCATACCTCCTGCCGGCCCCTCTAATTCATAAATGGCCTTTTATCAGAGCAACAACTCCATCTCACACAAACCACTCCCAGTTAGCAATTGCAACTGCCGTAATGTGTGTACTGCTTGCCAGTCTCACCAACGTCCCAGGAGGAAGTAACCATATTGCCGTATTTGTGTCAGACTTGGTGCCACCCCTCAACCCATAAGCATATGTGGCTCTCCAGCCTATGGAGGTCAAGTAGGCTAACACAAAGGCGGTTTTTGATTGATCATTCATTTGAATCCTTCCCATGACCGGAAAAATTTTGTCGAGTTGTGTTTGTACTGTATAAGTGTGTGGCTTTTGTGTCCCAGATTAAAAATTTGTAAACTCATTCTTAAGAAACTGCTGTGAATTTCAACAAATAGTAGCTATTTGTGCTGTAAAGTAGCTAAACAACACTTGTTGGCAGCTAAAATGGTCATGTATCGAAGTCCCATTTCTGTAAAGATATGATTATATGAAAATTTAAGTATCAGTTTTTAACAATAAACAACGTTACAAAAGTCTAAACGTGTCTTGCCACATATATGCCAAAAGAAAAATCTGCCTTGCATACCGATCAGACACTATGCTATAATCGCCATGCGAAAATAACTTCTTTTTAATTGCTTTCTAGGGACAATGATGTTTAAATGGTTCATTTTCAGTAACACACAAATGAAGTGCTACAAAGGCACAACTGCTAGGTTGATAAATTGAAAACAAAACATCATAATCTTTATGTTCCTAATTTTTAACTACTTCATTTTCGATGGCTATGATGAGTGAAAGAGGGAATGAATAGAGAGCTTATACCATTGGGAGAAAGTGTAATAACAGTCATCCTTTTCACTTTTAGCTTTTATTATAAATAGAGCATGTAGGTCACCTGCACCCAACTTCTGAACCTTGCCTAGTGAATGAAAACGTTACACAGCTAAAAAATATTCGTTCACTACCTACATCAGATGTACAATGTGAACAATATGTTGTGAAAGTTATACTTCGTGAATATTTTATTTTGTTTAAACAATGGTCATAACTTTTAATTACTGGTACACTAACTTCAATATGAAATGGAGTACAAGAAAGGAAAGAACAGTTGATAATTACAGTCATATCGCCATGCCACTTTCTCCTTTCTGCAGGGCGTCTGATGCGAGGAAGCCACTAACAATTTTAAGGTGCGGGTTCTCTGAAGATAAACAGTTCAAACTAGACGCTGCCAGGGCTATTTACAATTATTGATATGGTGTCCATTCTTTTCAGAATTGTGGAATTATTTCTTGATGTGTTTGCTGTACTGGTGGTTTGTAGAGTGAAACATTAAATTTACAGCATGAGAATTTCAGATGAAATACCTGCATCAAGAATCGTGTCTAAACTGAAAAGAAAATGGATATAAAACAATAATTCTATAACTGGATTAGAAATTGCTTTTGTACTTTCATAATCTCTTTGGTATAAGATATCATGCATTTCATGATTATGGGAAATTGACTAAAAATATCTGTTTTTCATTAGTACAGCAAAGCAGGTATGTAGTAAGGCCAGCTATATCATTATTTTCAAACAAGATTTCATTATTTGTGTGCACAGTATCCGATATTTCGCCGTCGTTTTCTTTTCAGAGACTTAGCACAAACAGTGAAAAATAGGAAGGGTGGTAACTTTGAATTCAACACTGTCTGCATTAAATTAGACACTTCTACCCATTGTGCCGCTAGTAATGGAGATGACAGTAGTCTCTTTGAGCACTTCAATATACATGCTCCTGAAAGGTTATGTATATATGGACGAATTCATTAAATCAACTTGTTATAGAAATTTTTATTTCAATTTTTGTTGAGCTGGAAGAGCATATATTGACTTTCTATAACAATCTTCAGCAAAAATTACGTAATGGGCCCCCCTACTATTTGAATCAAAATATGTGCTCCACATATCTGTAATTTGCACCAAAATGACAAGAAAAAAGTTTATATAATATGGAGCAATATTATTATTTAATTTGTATTAATTTGTATTAATTTGTATTATTAATTTGTAAAGAAAAGTATCTCAAGTATGGAGGATATGTTGGCAATGACAGGTATCTCCTAAACAGAAATCGTCTAACCAATAGGAAAGCTCACCTCACCAATCATGCCAGGCCAAGGACAACTACACGCCTGGGCTCAGACGATTGTGTCAGCAGCAGAATACGGCCGACCGCACAGCTGACTGGCAGGACACTGCGGTTGACCCACTGCCTCACAGTGTCCAGTCAGTCAGATACACTGATGACACAATCACCTGCACTCAGACGTGTATTTATCGTTTGCCACACATATCGCCATAATGATACTATAGGCAGCGGAAAGGAGCATTAAATTCGAATTTTACTACCCACCTTATTGATTGTCAGTCATAACATACCACTACTTATTAGATAACTGCGTACACCCAAAAGAGAGAAGCTGCAAGATGTGGCATTTTACAATGATTTCGGTCACTTGAGCACAGAGTTATGGCACAAATGGAGGTAGTCCAAAATTGGCATAAGAATAGTGTTTAAATCATAGTGTTGTCTGCACACAAAAAACATGGTTTTCAGAATACAGACATTTGTATTGCCACAACCTTATTTCGAGTGAGAATTTGGAAATAAACGTGTTCTTAATTGGAATGAGTGCGCCTCGGTTGCACAGTGGTAGAGTGCCAGACTACAAATCCAAAGGTCGCGGGTTCGATCGCCACCAGGTCCTAGGATTTTTATCTGTCACTTTCCACTTCTTTCACCTCTGGCAGTATTGCTCATATGAAAAATACCGAGTAGCACCGTGGTTCGGAACCCACGTTAAACTGTAGGTCCCCCTATAACTGGCTGGGTAAGTCAGTTCGAAGGTCGGAGGAAGGCAACGGCATACCACCTCCAAACAGGGCCATGCCTAGTAAAGCACTGTGGTGTTCAAACCAATCTTCGGATTGTTGACTGCTTTACCTTTAATTGGAATGAAGATAGGAAAGAGTTTACTCAAATTTATTGTAAATGGTAT
Organism: Locusta migratoria; assembly: GCA_026315105.1. Lineage (NCBI taxonomy): Eukaryota > Metazoa > Arthropoda > Insecta > Orthoptera > Acrididae > Locusta > Locusta migratoria. The sequence goes on from CM048752.1 coordinate 80,026,923, forward strand.
GTTGGGTGTTGATAATAGCAGAAACAGGAATCTGTGTTTTCCAAAGTGAAAACGGTTGAGGGGTGAGTGGTATTCTACTAAGTAAAACGAGATACTACCAGTAATTTGCATTTTGCAGCATATTGAGGCAAAACAGTACTAATAAAATCAGCAAATTAATTAATTATATAAAAAATAAAAATAAAAAAATATTTAAAAAATTCCAAGCAATAATATCACTTAATGATAGTTTCAGTATGTATATCTACAAAGGGGCCAAGACCTATCCATAAATCACAAATAATGTTCAAGGAAATAAATATTGTAGAACATAAAAAATGCAGTACAGGAAACGAGGCCTGCTATTAAAACATGAATCCAAAGCCTCTTGACAAGCAACATTTTTAAAATATATATAGAGCTTATTTTACTAGTTGAGTTTATGATGATCCCTCTGAATAAGGCGTTTGCCACATTTAATATTTAATAAAATTTGAACTTGATTATAAATATTAATTGTGAAGGGGTGTTTTTCAAAAACAACAAATACTTCTTCGAAATGCATTTCGATTTATTGCTAAAGACAAGATACATCTGAACTAATTTTGAAGTACAACAACTGACTGACTGACTAATTCCCGCGCATTACATGTATTTATTACATTATTAACAATGATAAGTGATGCATAATTATTACAATGATAATTTATCAATCAGTTCTTTTATAAACAAATTTGTGAAATTTGCATTTGTTATACAATGTCAATGTATTAGTATAACAAATAACTGATTAAATAGCTTTAACATTTTATAAATGAAGTGAATTCTATTGTTTGGTTGAAGTTAAGTAATCTGCTTTACAATGAACTACAATGTCTGACAATTAGCTATAAGGACAATTAGATGTAACAACAACTTTAAATTACAATTTGTACTGGAATTTGGTCAAGCCAAAAATATGAAAATTAATCCAATCTTAATAAAGAAAATGAAAGGAAATAAATGCTGCAAAATAAATACTACAAAATTACTGGGGTTTAATAATGGGAACAATGGTAATAGAGCTTTACGAAATTAATGAGGTTTGATAATGGGAAAATATGGTAATAGTAATTACAAATTTCTATAAATTCAGTAATGGGCATGAAAGCTGTAATTCCTATGAAATTAATGGATTTTATTAATGGGAATAAAATGAGGTAAATACTTAGTGACAAACAATGTAGTTGTCATAATGTAGAAACGAATACGGGAGGCTTCACAAACTTTACTACAGGTTAGAAAGGTATCCGGAGCTTCAATATATAGGAAATGGTATGCTAAACTACACTGTAAGGAAAGAAGGGTATCCTGGGTTTCAGTTAAGAGAGATCATATACTACATTAGATGGAGGCTCATGTTGTTACATTACAAGTTCAAACAGATGATCAGCATAATTCTCAAAATACCAAAATAGGTGTTTTTGTCATTATTTTGTCTGTACTATATTTATTCAAAAAAGTATGAATCAACAAACTCTTTGCAGTTTGTCACTCGGGAGGATCTTTTAATTACAGACCACATTACTTAAATTCTATTTGTAAGTGCTCCTGTTTCAGAATCCTTGAAGACTATGATTTATAGAAAGTTGCTTGTATCCATCTTTCAGACACTTGTAGGAACTACAATAGTCAGTAACTACTGGTGTCCCAGGAAATATAATATTTATTATTTCCAAAAGTGGTTCCTTTGAACTGTTGGTTCACAAAATGCGAAAAGAACTTACCGGTCCCTTAATCAAAAGCACCACATACCCACTGCCACTGCCATATTTCTTTCTGCCAAACAGAGATTAATCAGTTTCTACTACTAAGTTCTGCATTTTTCTCTAAACAACAGAAATTGACATCACTGCAATACTCTTTCCAATCGACAACCCACTGAGTAGAGTTGTTTTACTCATACCAAATGTATGTACTCAAACCAAGAATGTCATTGTTAAGATGGTTATTATAAGCAGTTTGCTACCTGCAAACCAGGAACTTTTTCTTATAAACACTGCTTATTGTACCGATTATTGCTTGTTAGATGACACTTTCAAATAAATCCATCACTCAATGTCTTCTTGCACACAAGTTTTGTTAACCATGGACACACCTCACACCTAATCTCTTTCATGATGCATCCATTTTCCATCAATTTTATTAACTGCTTATCACCCTGAAGAACATCATTTCTCATCAATACTGAACTGACTATGCATTCAAAACAATCTTTCACCAACTTTCAACCAAACCATTGCCTCCCAACCTAACACAGGCATTGGGTGGTGCATCAGTACATTCCACCACCTCGTATCTATTTCAGTTTTCACACTTCAAAAACTCACAACAGCACTTTTGCCTCCCATCCTAAAATAGACCTTGGGCATTGGTACAAACCATTCCATAACATGAGCCAGCTATTTCAGCTTTCACATATTTTGGCACGATAGCGTCACAACCAAATGCTTGCTCCCAAACTGACAAATCTTGAGCTATGCTGCAAATCATCAGAACACAACCAGTATTTCAGCTCTCTACTTCATTTTCTCCCCCTTACATAATTCTGTCACATCATCCAGCCATATACACATTAAAATCCCCAGTCTCCACAAACTTGCAACCGAAAAAGTTGCCTCCCAACATAACATAGACCTTGGATTGCAGTTTAGAATATTCCATCACCTAAGATATCTGTTACAGTTTTCACATTCGTTGCCTTCAACGGCTAGCAAAGAGTTGCCTCCAAATCTAATATAGACTTTGGACTTCACATAGGATCTTTCTGTAATATCAGCCAGCTATTTCAGCCTTCACAGTCGTTGGGGTCACCAAATCACAACCAGACTGTTGGCTCCCAATCTAACATAAGACTTTGGGCTACACTCCAGGTCATTCTGTCACCACAACCCATTTTCCCAGCTTCCAAAAGGCATTTTTCTATTTCTTGCTAAATTTGGTGAAAAGGTCACACACAGTAGTTTCATATAAGGTGTCACATTTCATTCAGCACAGGCGTCACAGTCAGCACATATTACTTTGAGCAAAATTAGGTGTTTGGTTGCACTGAGGCTAGCTTGTAATGAATAAGATATGGGTTTATCAACGTTGGGGTATCAGTTTTTAAGTGCCACATACATATTTTATTCAGCTCCAGCATTGCAAAGCATAGAACAAAGGACTTTGCTGTAATTAAACTGGTCCATTTGCTACTGAATGGTACAGAGTGTTCACTTTTTGCTGTCAAAAACAGAACATGTTGCAAAAACTGACTAGTAGGCTCTCTTACACTAAAAATGTTATTTTCGTTCATGAAACAATGTCGTGTAAGGTTAAAGCACCTTCATCTTGTATTATTAATGGCCTTTAGATTTCTTTAAATACTGGCACAAGCCTACGAGTCACGCTCTGATTCCAATTTTTCTCTGTACTTTAACTCTTTGATATGATACAGCCTCACCATTTTATTGTTTCCTCAGGGTACCAAACCTATCCAGGTATCCACAAACAGCACAATCTTAGTTACTAGTGAAGGAGATTAATGTGTTAGTTGACGCATCATGTAAGGTCAACAACGTCAATGTGCATGAGGCTGCAGTCCCAAGCTGCACAAGGTTATTATTTTCGTTATATTGAGCTGAACATGTGCACATTGTGGTACTGCTGATGAAACAATAAATATATTTGTAGCTATGATACATTTGCGAAATGGGACTGGTTTGAATCTCTGCCAGGCAAAAGTCATATGTGTAACCATTCAGTTTCCAGTATCGCGTTATTGGTGATAGTGAAACACCCTATATAAATTGATAACTATGCACAAAGTGTGTGCACACCTCTGTAACTTATAAAATAATAGGTGATGGGAAATTTTAATGCGGTAGGTAAACACAAGAAATGTTACACTGTCTGCAGAGCTATGAACATAGCTTGTGCTGTAACTCTTTGGAAAATGATACAATAAAGATATAATTTTTTAAATGGAACAATAGTTTTTCTATCGTGCATTGGAATCTTTGAAACCAGCTGCATCCAAATCAATTTAAACTACATTCCTATCACTGTTTGGGAGCTACAACCTTTCAAAGTTTCAGGGGCAGATACCACACGCTCTACATAACAGATGGCTGTGTGGTGGGTGATGGATGTTATGGCGGTGGGAAGTTGATTTACATGAGATGTTCAAATGTGTGTCCATGTTCCTCAATGTATAATGCAATGCACCGTCGAAAGGATCTGTGGACGAGATGTAAGATCGCCGATGTGACGGAGCGACATGCGTCCTCGATGCGCCGTTTTAGATCATCTGGGGATGTAGGCTCAGTGACAAACACGATGCTTTAGATATCCCCACAAATAGAAACCGGGTGACCTTACGGGCCATGAAAGAGGACCATGGCGCCCCAGCCATATTCCTGCAAACCTGTTTAGTTCTTCCACAACAGCACGCGCAGAATGGGCTGGGTGACCATCGTGCTGCATCCACATATGGACTCTCGTGTGTAGACACACACATGTTCAAGGACACCATCCAAACTGTCGGCTATATATAACTAACCTGTCAGTGTACCTGGGAAGTAGTGTGGACTGTGTATTTCATCCCCAAGGATTCCACACCACACGTTAATAGACCACCTACGTTGACGGTCGACAGGTCATACCCACCGAGGATTGTCTGCGGCCCAGTAGTGCATGTTATGGCGATTCACAGCACCATAATTTGTGAACGTGGACTCATCAGAGAACATAACACTTTGTAAAGACTACAGCGTGAAATTACGCATGGCCCACTCACAGAATGTCACTCTTGCATGGAAATCGTTCCCATGCAGCTTCTGGATCAGTGACAGGCAGTATGGGTGAAACGTGTGGCCGTTTACTACATGCCACACAGATGTGAGACTGCCACCAGTGACTGCAGCAACGGCTCGTAAGCTGACATGAGGATCGTGGTGTAGTGCAGCTAAAACAAACACCTCTGTCTCCTCACTTCTTGCAGGTCTTCGTCTGTTACTGCGGCGCATTACCAAGCTGCCTTTTTCCCCGAAGTTGTCGTCCGGGACGTAAGAACGTAATGGCTGCCAGGACTCTTCGCCTAGGATATCTCGTGGCATACGCCATGACTGCTTCAGTGGCATTGTGTCGGCATTCGCCGAGCATCAGCAACATGATAACGCACTCGTTCATGTATGCCATCGTCATCCGATGTCAGCAACTGTGGTATATTGAGCCCTGGTTGTTTGTGTGGCTCCAACTGTCGGGTATAAGGCCATGTGTGGCAACAGTCGGCAGTCTAACAGTGCATCAAGGAAGCTTCTCGCTCCGTGACACCGGCGACGTTACAGCTCGGCCGCACCACATTTAGAAGGCGCATCGCATTATGCACAGCGTTTGTGGTATCTGCCCCTGAAACTTTGAAGGGTTGCAGCTTCCAAACTAACAGTGATAGGAATGTAGTTTAAATTGATTTGGACACAGCTGGTTTGAACAATTCCAATGCATGATAGGAAAAAAAAACTATTGTTCCATTTAAAAAATTATATCTTTGTGCTGTAACTCTTTGGAAAATGATACAATAAACTATGTCCATAGCTCTGCAGAAAGTGTAACATTTCTTGTGTTGACCTACCACATTAAAATTTCCCATCCCCTATTATTTTATAAGTTACAGAGGCAAACACACTTAGTGAAACACCCTGTACATACTGGGTTCTAATCTGTGTCCATTTCTGCAACTTTCCTTTACTACACATATTTGGGGGACCTCTCAGATACAATATAAGCCTCACGAGAGTTCTTATACAGGGCTAGAAATAATCTCAAATTAACCAGGTCCAGACATTCACCCTAGTATGTTGATACTGGTGAAAAGTCTATATTTTGTCTCTCTCTATGCCTAATTGAGACTCGATCAGGCACACAAGCTTTTTTTGGTTAATAGGTTATATTTCAGATCATAAACAAAAGCCTCTCATACCATTGAATGATATCAAACTGTCTTACAAGCCATTATTGTGTTGAATTTAATTAACAAGCTTTGAGGGCTGTGTCATCTCTAGGGACCTGAAAGATTCGCAACTTGCGATAAATGCAAATTTAGATGCAAATTCCGGCTCAAAATGTGAAATTATGTAATAACTGCTATTTTACCATGATTTTTGTGTTGTCTTATTGCCACCATTTTCTGCCTATAAAACTCATTAAATAGAATTTTCATAGTACTGGATGAGTTGGAGCAAGAGGAAAAATGGATAGGTGGAGGTGGGGGGGGGGGGGGGGGGGGCAGGGAATGCACCTGTGCACAAACTTCAGCATATATAATTGAGGCTACAAGCTGGGATGCCACAGGGATTTTGTGTATAGAATACCCACAACACAGCTAAGTTAAATATTTTCTTAATTAGGCCAGCAACACAGTACTGATTAAATGATTGGACCACTATTTGACTAAGTTTGTATTATCACAATCTGGATTTCGGCTTTCAGGCCATTATCAATACAGAAACTTGTGCTACGCTATGGCAAGTGCCTACAAAATTTCGGCAGCTATGTAGAAAAGTAGTTTAACAGTTTTAGATTATTGTACAATAAATATTTTTTCTGTATCTGAACACGTTTGTTTTATATAACCAAACGAAACTTTCTGAACGTACCTCGTAAATAATACAATGTTACTGTCAAATGGCGTTCCAATCATTTAAACAGCTGCGTTAGTTGGGTTGATTTCAGTTGAATTAAGAACTCAATGAATTAATGTAAATTCAGTGATGAGTGTTGTGTGTTCAGAGCAGAATAGTTACTGGGTGATGCAACATATGCCATATTCAAATGGTACAATCTGAAACAACATAAAAGGAAAGAAAAAGAACAGTGGATATGGCTGTAATTTTTCCATTCAAAGTGGAAATTGAAAGCTGTGGAGCGTGTGAAAAGGTGTAAGAAGCAATATTTAGTGATGAACTTGCAGAACAGCTGAGGACATTCATGAAGGCTCTTTTTCCATGGCAACAGTAAGAGTACCAACAAAGACGACAAATACTCATCATCACTCGTGGAATTAAAATTTTGCCATCACAGAGAAATAACTTGACACATTTTCAGTTAAACAGAGAGTCATATGACATGTTTGAATGTGCTGTGAACTGTGTGGGAAAAATTAGCTTGCACTGGAAAAAAATGGTTAGCATAACAAATGTGGCCAGAGTTTTCAGTGGGAAAATTAAATGTTACAAGCAAATGACACAGATAGTATTATCTTGTCACTCTCCAGGGGACACCACCTTGATGAAGCACTGTCTGTGCGGGTGGAGAGGCTTGCGCATCCGTGTGAAGCAGAGGGCTATACCGAAGGTATAGAACCTACTGCCGGAAAGGCCTCAGCTGATGGATCTGACAAAGTGTGTCCCACAACGTCCCATCTTCCTTATCCTCTCCCAGTCCTTTACCAATTTCCTTTCCCAACCCAAGGTGTGATGCGACCTGTGCTGAGGGGTGCGTGGCACATGGGTGGATGTGTCTCGAACGGAACCTCAGGGATACCGGGCGACCTCCCTGAGTAACTAGCGTTGCACCACGTGGGGTTATCGTGGTGTGGACCATATAAATCCCCAAATCTCGTGGGACTAAGATGAACACACAGAAAGAAAGTATTTTAAAAGAATCTGAGGGGCAATCTGAGACCTCAGATACTCAGACATGGGGATCAGGACCGATGGATTGCACCCCTACTTCTGAATCAGGGTCTAGACCTGAGCAAGAAGTGGGAACTGTAACAGAGAAGTTGGACCAGATTAGGATTAAGGCTTTGTCTGGGGCTCAGAGGAGGAAACTCCTCAAGGAACAGAAGCAAAAGGAAGGAAAAGAATGGCTTCCTAAGCATAAGTGGAGGGAATCAAAAGGGCTTGAGCCCAAGACCCCCAAAAAGAAACTGCTTCAGGTCAAAGGGGATACACAGACCCACTCGACATCAAAGACAGGTGACAAGAGGGTTAGGGAGGAATCTAAGACGCCCTCCTCTCTGGACAAGCGCGATCCTAAAAGGCTGAGGCAGGAAATAAGAAAACAGACCTATAGTACTGCAGTCTCTGTCTTTAGAATGGCGGTTGTCCAAGAAGGATACCCACTGGTGAGCATCACCTCGCAGCAGGCGGAGCTTGTGCAGATGGCCCTCTTTGAAGAGATTGGGGGGGACGCTGGTCCAAGACCCAAATTCAGGAGGGTCTATCTAAATCGCGGTACCCTCATTTTTGTCTGTGAGGGGGGCCATTCAGCAGTATGGCTTAAGGACAAGGTGCCAATGATATCCCCGTGGGAGGATGCAAAGCTGCTGGTCAAGACAGCAGCCGAACTCCTGAAGACTGCAAAGGTATCAATATGGGTACCAAAGATCCTTAAGAATGTCCCTCCAAAGACTGTTCGAGAAAATAAGGGTTCAGAACCGAAAAGTCTGGACAGAGGATTGGAGGGCAATTAACCAAAAGGTCGTTCCGGAAGGACGAACCCTGGTGGTGGAGGTCTGAGAGAAGTCCCTGAAGGCAATGCGAGAGCAAGGCCTGAAACTGTTTTTAGGATTCTCGCAGGTCGCCGTCAGGGTAATCAAAGACCTTAAAGGCAATAATGGCAGCAAGATGGGGACTGGAAGTGCTGCAGATAAACCTGCAGCACAGTAAAGGGGCCACTGCTGCCCTGAGCCATCGCCTGGGGAGACAGGAGGTGGACGTGGCCCTGATACAAGAACCCTATTTATACAAAGGGGGTGTATCGGGCCTCGGTGGTACTGGAGGTAAACTGATTTATGCTAGAAATCTAAAAAACTCCATTTATGTTAGAAATGGAATACCTTTCATACCAATGATGGATTTTTGTTCCAGGCACCTGGTGACCATCAGGATGCAGCAACGTGAGGAAGGTATCACGAGGAAAATTGTTTTAGCCTCAGCATACCTTCCTTACGAAGACAGCTCTCCTCCTCCTTTGGAAGTGAGGAGACTGACGGAAACCTGCCATTGGCAAGGTGATGAAATGTTGGTGGGATGTGATGCCAATGCCCACAATCTATCGTGGGGCAGCAAGGACACCAACAGTAGAGGTGAGCACCATCTTGAATTTCTCCTATCTAACAACTTGGAGATCCTGAATAGGTGTGATGAACCTACATTCAGGAATAGTAGAACGGAAGAAGTAATTGACATAACTTTTGGTTTCATGATGATGGGAAGTTATGTCAAACAGTGGCATGTGGTCCTGGAGCCATCCTCATCAGATCACATGTATATTAAATTCAAGGTTGAAATGGGAACCAGACAGACCATGGCCTATAGGAATCCCAGGAAAACGGACTGGGAGACATATAGGAGAGACCTTGACTTCAGCCTATCAGAAATTAAATCTTCGATAAGGAATCCAGCGGAGTTTGAGGAAGTAGCAGAGGCCATAATCTCTGCTATAGTGACCTCATACCAGGTCAACTCCTCAATCACCAAGAAGTGCACAAATAGGAGTGTGCCTCGGTGGAATAATAACCTGGAAATGCAAAGGAAACAGGTACGAAGACTATTTAACCTTGCGAGGCGCAAAGGACAATGGGCAAGGTATCTTGAGGCCCTTGTCAGTTACAACCTTGCCATCAGACGGGCGAAGGAGGGTGGGTGGGTGGTGGTGGACATGAGGGACCAAACAACAAGGTCATCAGTCCCTTAAACCTCAAATTGAATACGCCATGGAATTCGACAAAAAATAGGTGAAAGCCAAAAGACCATTACACTAGGAAGTAAAATCGACTCGTCAACAAGACTAACACCAACCCAGGGCAGCAAATGCTTGTGTCCGAACCCACAGCTCTGGAAGCGACCTCTAGCCTAAACCACAAGGTACTAATGGCACAGTGGTCAACGTATCATAGCTCCAGAGCAGGGAGAAATAAAACTACATTAAAAAGGTAAAAGAGTGGGGGGGGGGGGGGCTGATGGGGATAAGGCTCTAAACCCCACAATCAGCCAAGAATCACAAACCCAATCACCCTGAACAAGCGAGTCCTAGAGCTGACAATAAAATCTACTTTCACGGAGGAAGGCAAGGACGCGATCAACCATCTGTGGGTCATCCGCCAAAACTGAAGGCAATGCAGGCGGTAGGCCATAGTCGCCACGGAGTGTGGAATGGAGAGGACATTCAATCAGAATATGAGACATGGATTGTACGGCTCCACAATCACAATGTGGTGGATTGTCATTTCGTAACAGAAATCCATGGGTCAGCCTGCAGTGTCCAAGACGGAGGCGACAGAGGACAATTGATTCTCTCCGGGAAGGGCGTAAAGATGAACTCCAAGCTGCAGTCGTATCCTTGATGGTGCGGAGTTTATTGGAAGGGGCAGTAGCTTTCCAACTGCTATCCCATGAGGAGTGAAGCAAAGATCTGATCTGCACCCGCAGATCCGCACCTGGAATTTGAAAGGGAGACGGGCAGCGAGTAATTGCCGATCTAGCCAACTGGTCAGCTACTTCATTCCCTGTAATACCAACATGGCTTGGCACCCAGAGAAAGGTAACTGAGCAGGCAGCACGATGAAGGTCAGCAAGGAGTTCATGGATGGAAATAACTAAAGGATGGGAGGGGAAACAACGATCAATGGCCTGCAGACTGCTCATGGAGTCAGCACAGATTAAACCATGTTCCACGGCAGAACGTTTAATAAAACAGAGGGTTCTATAAATCACCATCAGCTCTGCCGTAAACACACTGCATGCCTCTGGCAGAGAATGGCATTCCGCCCCAACAGGAGACGTAAAAGCATATCCGGAGTGGCCCGCTGTTTTCGAGCCATCAGTGTAGAAGATAGAGGCTCCCTGAAACTCTTCTAGTACTGGGCGCACCAAATGCCGAAAGACCATGGGGGAAATTAAAGCTTTTGGGCCCTGGAAGAGATCCGTTCGAATTAGTGGTCGCGGCACCATCCACGGAGGTGTGCGTGCAGTAAAATGGGGGGCGCAATCTAGCGAAGGGAAATGGAAATCCCGGCAAAGAGAGGCAAGCCGCAGTCCGACGGGAAGGCCCGCCCGCGGCCGGGTATCAGGGGGTCGAAGCCCTTCATATGCAAAAAGAACCTGGTAAGCGGGATGAGCAGGATATTGCCGGATGGCGATGGCATAAGACGCCAGAAGCTGATGCCGCCTGACCTGAAGAGGGCAGATTCCCGCCTCAACAAGGAGACTGTCGACCGGGCTAGTCGGGAATGCACCTGTAGCCAAGCGGACACCATAATGGTGAACCGGGTCTAATAATTTCAGGGCAGAAGGAGCTGCCGAGCCATAAACTTGACACCCATAGTCCAATCGGGACAAGATTAGAGCCCGATAGATATGGAGGATAGTTGTTCGGTCTGCACCCCAAGATGAATGAGCAAGGAAACGTAGGGCATTGAGTTTCCTCATACAACTAATCTTTAGGTGGCGAATATGGGGCACCCAAGTCAATTTTTTGTCAAAGAGAAGACCCAGGAAACGATGCTGTGCTACAACTTCCAGGCGCTGATTACCCAAGAACAGTTCTGGATCAGGGTGAACTGTAGTACGACGACAAAAGTGCACCACCCTCGTTTTTGATGAGGAAAACTGGAAACCATGGGACGTAGCCCACACTGAAGCCTGCCGAATGGCGCTCTGGAGCTGACGTTCAGTAGAGGCTAATGAGTAGGAGCTGTACCATATGCAAAAGTCGTCGACATACAATGCCGGGGTTACCAGTGACCCAACAGGGCTCACCAACCCATTGATGGCGATTAGAAAAAGTGTAACACTCAACACTGAGCCCTGGGGGACACAGTTCTCCTGTATCCGAGGGGAGCTAAAGGAAGAGCCAACTCTGACACGGAACAGGCGGTGGGATAAAAACTGACGGATAAAAATTGGTAAGGAGCCTCTGAGGCCCCAGTCATGAAGAGAACGTAAAATATGATGACGCCAAGCACTGTCGTACGCCTTATGCAGATCAAAGAAGACTGCTACCAGATGATGTCTTTTAGAGAAGACCTGTCTGATCGCAGTCTCCAGTCGAAGTAAATGGTCAATAGGGGATCGTCTCTCCCGGAACCCACACTGGTAAGGTGAGAGAAGTCCCCGGGATTCAAGAACCCAGCATAATCTGCGGGCTACCATCCGCTCAAGTAGTTTACAGGGGACACTTGTCAGGCTTATTGGCCGATAACTGTCCAGCGCCGACGGGTCCTTGCCAGGCTTGAGGGCAGGGACCGCAATACTCTCCCTCCACTGGGAGGGGAACACCCCTTGAAGCCAAATACGGTTAAAAACTTTTAGGAGAAATTGTCGTTGTGAGGGGTTAAGGTGTTTCAGCAATTGATTATGGATATCATCAGGGCCAGGTGCTGAATCACGAGAAGAGGAGAGGGCCAGCGACAGCTCCCAGTCAGTAAAAGGTTCGTTATATGGTTCCACCTGGTGAGACGGAAAGCCTAATTTGAAGGATTCGGGCTGGTGTTTCTGAAGGAGAAAGGTCGCCGGATATGAAGTTGTCGCCGAGACATTGGCGAAGTGAGTTGCAAGATGTTCTGCAACAACAGATGGCTCCGTGCAGACCCCATCAGGCAGGGCAAGACCAGGGACGGAAGACGGCCGCCAGCTACCTTGGATAGATCGGAGCATAGCCCACACTCTTGTCAAAGGGACAGAAGAACCCAACGAGGAGACAAAATGCTCCCAGCATGTCCGCTTACTTTGTTTGATTAAGTAACGAGCTCTGGCACGCAGACGTTTGAAATTTATTAGACCAGCGAGCGATGGGTGGCGCTTAAGATGTTGCAAGGCCCTTCGGCGCTCGCGAATGGCTGCGGCAACAGTTGCATTCCACCAAGGGACAGGCCGGCGAGTAGGAGGGCCTGTCGACCGGGGAACAGCGGCGTTGGCAGCTTGGGTGATCATGTTGGTCATTTGGCTTATAATATCATCTATACAGCCTGAGGGGGAAGATGGGAACACAACCTGGGATGTATATAGGGGCCAATTAGCACGACGGAATACCCAGCGGGGTACCCTGGCTCGTGGTAGGCGTGAGGGAAGTGAAAGGATCAACGGAAAGTGGTCGCTATCGCAGAGGTCGTCATACGCCGACCAGTGAAATAAAGGAAGGAGAAGTGAGAGAGAGGTCTATGGCAGAAAAGGTGCCGTGAGCGGCACTAAAATGATTTGGGGAACCATCGTTGAGAAGGCTCAGATTGTGGTCAGCAAGAAACTGGTCTATGAGGCGGCCCCGGCTAGATGTATAAGCACTGCCCCACAAAGGATGGTGGGCATTGAAGTCCCCAAGGATGAGGTACGGAGGGGGGAGTTGCTGAAGGAGGGCCACTAGGGACGTGAGTGTAGGTGGCCTGTCAGGTGGAAGGTAGAGGTTGCAAATGGTCAATGGAGTGTCCAAGTGAACCCGGACAGCAACCACTTCCAATGGAGTTTGGAGAGTAATCCAGGTACTGACAATATCTGTCCGGACCAAAGTACAAACCCCACCAGACGCCTGGAGGGGACCAACCCGGTTCCGACAAAAAGCACGGAACCCACGGAGGGTCGGTGAATGTGCATCCATAAACCTCGATTCCTGCAGGACGACACAGGTCGCAGAAGAGAGAGAGAGATTAGCTGTTTAATCTCCAAGAGGTGACGGTAGTAACCATTACAGTTCCATTGGATGATCACATCACGAGGATCTAGGCGGGAAGCGAATGGCATAACGTCTGTCACGCTGCTTTGTCAGCGTCCGTCACCAAAGAAGAAGGGACTACATCCATAAATAGCTGATCAGCCTCGGGCTCAATGGGATGAGCGAGTTGCGAAAGCACAGTCGGCACCTCCGGTGGTACCGGAGGGGCTTTATCTTGTAACTTTGGTTTCTTCTTCTTCTTCTTCTCCTTCTCCTTCTCCTTCTCTTTCTCCTTCTCCTTCTTCTCTCGTGTGGGACGGGCAGGACCCACCCCAGAGAGAGGACTTTTGTCAGTTAGGTCTGGTACTGACGAGGATCGGGCGACCTTTGAACTCACTGACTGGGAGTCCGATGGCCGGCTGGAGGTCGAAGATCTCCGATCTGGGGAACGCCGGGACGGAAGGCCCTGAGATAGGGCACTGTCACCGGCAGGCGACGGAGAAGGGGTGCACTTCTCCGGCTGGGAAGGGGTGGGACACAAAGGGAGGGCTACAGGAGCTACAGGAGAGGGAGATGTGAGGGAGGGGTGTGGACAGGGTGTAGGGGGGAGATGGGAGTGGGAAGGGGAGGGTGAAAGGCTAGACGATAACGTAGCGAAGGTCGTCGCCATTTGCACGGGATGCAGACGTTCATATTTGCTGCGGGCCTCAGGGTACGTCAAACGCTCCAGGGATTTGTACTCTTGTATCTTCTTTTCTTTTTTGAACATAGGGCAATCTGGCGACCGTGAAGAGTGGTGTTGTTGACAGTTGACGCACACCGGCGGAGGAACACAGGGGCCCCCCTCATGTAGTGGGCGTCCACAATCACCGCATACTGGGACTGCTGTACAGCGAGAGGACATATGACCAAACCTCATACATCGAAAACACCGCATGGGAGGTGGAATGTAGGGCTTCACTTCACATCGATATATCATGATCTTGACCTTCTCTGGGAGTGTGTCCCCCTCGAAGGCCAAGATAAAGGCCCCAGTATCGACGCGGTTATCTTTAGGTCCCCTCTGAACGCGGCGAACAAAATGTACACCACGCCGCTCGAGATAGGCCCTAAGCTCCTCATCAGTTTGAAGGAGGAGGTCCCGGTGGAATATCACACCCTGTACCATATTCAAGGATTTGTGCGGGACAATTGTGACTGGAATGTCGCCAAGGCTGTTGCAGGCGAGCAAAGCTTCAGACTGGGCTTCCGAGACTGTTTTAATGAGTAATGAACCAGATCTAAGCTTACCCATAGATTCCACTTCACCAAACTTGTCCTCTATGGTCTCGACAAAGAACAGAGGTTTGGTGGAAGTGAAAGTTCCTCCATCAGTCCTTGAGCAAACGAGATAGCGAGGAAAGGGTTTTGCTCCTAACCGGCGAGCCTGGCCTTCCTCCCAAGGGGTAGCAAGGGAGGGAAACATCCTCTTATCCGCAGTAACAGCATTAAACGATCTCTTCCTGTCTTGAGAGACGGCCGATGTACGACCATTTTGGAGTCTAACTCTTTTCATGGGGCTAGACGTCCGCCCTGGTGTCACCCACTCCGAAACCGGGGCTCTCTCCATGGGCGCCACCCAGCCTCAGCAAAGGCCACCTGGCACGATGGCCATTGCCGGGAGTTCTGATACCCCCGAGGACAGGCATCAACTCCTTGGCTTGCATGGAGAGGTCGCAGCTCAGACACCAGTAGTGTGATCCCTGTGGTGTCAGGGGGCTCAGCCAAAGGGTACATAACAGCCCCCCCACACGGACTGGCTACACGTGCTGGGGACCTAGCGGGGGATGGGGGGCTACAGCGAGGAAAGGAAGTGGAAAGGAAAGGATAGGACCCGCGCTGTAGGGGCTAGGTCGGGAGTTCTTCCCCAATTGGCTCACACATTATCGGACAATTTTGGTATGGAAGGTCAAACCCCGAGAGGGACCAAACTGGGCCAAAAACCGGTGTACACAGCAGACAAAACCAAAGTGCAGGACAATCGGTACCATGGGATAGCCAAGCCGTCATCCAGAGTACCACCGAGAGACGGGGTTGGAGAGGGTGGGAAGGAGGAATTGGGATGGGAAGGAGGGGGAACTAGGAGGGGTAATGCAGCCTGGGGAAAGCAGGAAAAAAGGCTGCAATGGCTCGGGGACCCGTGCGCGCCACACACGTACCCACAAAAGAGCTGTGGGCCCCCTGGGGGGACGGGCGAAGGAGGCATCCTGTAAGGTATGCTGTGAGGAAGTGGAGGGCATGGCTGCTCAAGCAAGACTTCATAAAATCCTCACTAGGGTACCAACTAATCCAGGAGAAACACTGAGGAAGGAGGATGGGGAGTATACAAAGACAGCACATGAAACGCTGGAACTGCTCCTCAAGACTCACTTTCCTCAATATACTCTGGGGGATAACTCAGACCAGAATACAATTCCTGAGAGACAATGGTTCTCAGGTATTCGCAAAGAGGACTGGGTTCTGGCCAAGGAGTGTATTTCAGTAAGGTCCGATGGGCAGTGGGAACATTTCAACCGTTCAAGTCACCTGGCCCCAATGGAATCTTTCCATCTCTCCTGCAACAAGCGGGAGAAAATATTATTAGATTCCTATGTAGGTTATTCATGTTTAGCCTAGCAGCAGGAATCATTCCCAATGCCTGGAGGACAGTGAAGGTAGTCTTCATTCCAAAGCCAGGGAGAATTGATCATACCAAGGCCAAGGATATGACACCAATCAGCCTGTCCTCCATTCTTAAGACATTGGAAAAGCTGGTTAATGTGCATGTTGGAGAAAGGAGGTTAAGTAGGGCTCCTCTTCATTCAAACCAACATGCATATCAGCCAGGTAAATCATGTGAGACAGCTCTCCACCAACTTGTTGGGAAGGGAGAAAGCACTACACTTTCAGGAAATAGCCCTCTGTATCTTCCTGGACATTGAGGGGGCTTTTAGCAATACGACCTTCGATTCATGGTTAGGGCAGCAGAGGTGCATGACCTAGGGACCATGCTCAGTGGAAGAAAGGTAGAGGCTACCATGATGGATGAAAAAATGGTAATCAACAACACTAGGGGTTGCCCGCAAGGAGTAGTTCTTTCCCCTTTATTGTGGAATCTAGTGGTGAATGATCTCATTGGAGAATTAAACTCTAGGCAGTACTTTTGACAAGGATATGCAGATGAACTTGTCATAGTAATACTTGGCAAATTTGCTGACACAGTGAAGAATATGGCACAAGGTGCACTGGACATTGTGCAAGAATGGTGCAGAAAACAGGATCTGGGGGTTAGTCCTAAAAAGACTGTTGTTGCACCATTCACAAAGAAGCATATACAACATTCAAGTTGGAATCTAAAGCTTTTCAATGAAGCCCTGCCTGTGCAGGGGACAGTGAAATATCTAGGGGTTACCCTAGATGAGAAACTGACATGGACCCCTCACATTAGGAATATTTGCTCCAAGGCAAAAGGTACTCTTGTGAGTACCAGGAGAGCTTGTGGCAAAAATTGGGGCCTGAGCCCCAAGGGTATGCACTGGATATACACCACAGTGATTAGACCCAGGATCACCTATGGGGCAGTCATGTGGTGCAAGAAGGTAGAACAGCAGGTTGCTGCTAAGGAGCTTGGTAAGGTGCAGAGACTAGCCTGCTGAGCCGTAACAGGCGGAATTAGCAGCACACCAACTGCTGGGATGGAAACCATGCTGGATATGCCCCCATTACACCTTTGGGTCAAGGTGGAGGCAGCGGCTGGTGCATACAGACTCAAATCTGGCAACAACTGGAACTCTTTGGGATATCCAGAATCACATTAAAATAGTGAGTGAGGTAAATACAGGAAAGGTTGGGGGAATGCCAGCTGACTATATTATAACCCCATACTGCTTCAACAAGCCTTTCACTATAACAATTGGAAGTAGAGAGCAGTGGGAGAAAATAGACATAGTACGGGGTATATTGTCTGGTTCACTGACGGGTCAAAATCAGACCGAGGCGTTGGGGCCAGGATATACGGGGTGCAGCCAAGACTGGAGGGCGTCATCTCTCTAGGGAAACTGGCCTCAGTATTCCAGGCTGAAATCACTGCCATCAGGGCATGTGTGGAGGAGAATTTGTGTAGGTGCTACAAAGATCGTAGCATCTATATCTATTCAGACAGCCAGGCAGGCCCGAGATCACTGGCAGCTCCTGCAACAAGGTCTAAAATTGTTGCAGAATGTCACAGGGTTCTGGTGGAGCTAGGGGAAAGCAATAGAGTAGACGTATTGTGGGTCCCTAGCCACTTGGGGATCAGTGGCAACGAACATGCCAACAGATTAGCCAGGATGGGGGGCAGAGACTCCATATATTGGACAGGAACCTGTCCTGACAGTCACCAAGGCAATGATCAGATTGGAGCTACATAACTGGCTCAAAAGACAGCACATAGAATATTGGACCAAAGTCCATCAACAAAAACATGGCAAGGTAATGATGCCAAAGCCACGTTTTAAAAGAAGCTCTGCAATCCTGGGTCTGAACGGGAGAGAGATTAGACTCATGGTTGGATTGCTGACAGGCAATGGGAATTTCAAAAAACACCTACATACAATGGGAATAACAGAAGAGGGCCCTAAATGTAGGATCTGTGATGACAGTGATGAAACTGCATCACATCTGATCTTCGAATGCATTGCATTGGAGAGTAAAAGGCACAGAACATTTGGGACAACCAGACCCGAAAAAATTGTGTCTAATAAAGAACTGGTAAAGGGACTCCTTGCACTGTTCAAGGGCATTGGTTGGCTTTACTAGACATACAGGGAGCGATACCGCACAATAAACTCAGTTTCGGTGCGGGCAGTGGCGGGTTGGACCAAGACTGTTTTGGCTTCCCTGAAAGAATCAAATCAATTATCTTGTCCTCTCTCTGCATTCTTCAGCACACACATCTTTGTAAAGCTCCACTTCACTCTTACTATGTGACATACCATGTTAATCTAGTGAACACAGAAAAAGAGCACACCATCACTGACAGCAGTCCAACGTGGTGGCCAGTATAAGGATGAGAGTTACCATAACAGTATAATGTGGTTGACAATAGTTTAAGTTTTAAGATGAGTTGGGGCACTACAGTATGATCTAGATATAATGGCTAAATTTCACAGTTGTATTACAAAAATAGAATGTGAAAGTGAAGACATGAGATGATACTTTTGAGAATTTGATGAGTTGCATGTGATATTTAAGGAAAGGGGTTGTTTACATACTACTTGTCACAGGAAAAAGCATTAAAAACACTATTTGGCAAATGAATGCAATTACAGTCATTTGCCTTGTCTTGGAAATTAGAAAGTGTCAGGAAGTGATTGGGGATCATTTGCAGAGCTTTGAAGATGAGTTCACAAAACTGTGCCAGAACATTAAGAAAATTGAGCCTCAGTTCAACTTCGTATTTCATCCCATCACTGCTGATGATACAGATGGAACGTAACACGCAAGCAGATCACTCAGTAAACTAAATGTTTCAAGCTGTTATATCATTTGACTTATGAAACCTTGTCAACTTGTATTTACATATATTTATGAACATTTTTCCTGCTTAAAGATCAGCAGGAGACAATGCTGAAACCCTTTGACAGTAACTTGCAGGCCGTGATATCTGAACTATCAATCAATCTCATTTCTGATTTAAGTAAAATTGTCCTGAACTATGATACGATTCCTTTGTCTCATTAAACTTTTTTCAAAATTCAAAATACATGAAAATGACATGACATTAGCAAAATAAATTGACATTCAAATGTTTGTAAATCTATCAGCCCAAACTGTGTGGTCATCAGTCCGTAGCTTACAAACTACCTGAACTAGTGTAAACTAACCTAAGGACAACACACGTGCGCTAACTTGTACTAAGGACAGCACAAACATCCATGCCCGAGGGGGGGATTTGAACCCCCGATGAAGAATGGCCTCTCACATCGCAGCATAGCGCGTCAATGCACTCTGCCACTCCGCCGCGGCTTATACTACTCATTAATGTTAATAGTAAAAAACGTACCTTGTACTATTTGATGTGCCTCTTGTTGATGCTACCACCTGAAATATTTTAAGAAATAATCACTGTTTTATAGCTGATGAAGTAACAAATAACTACATTTCTGTACCCATCAACAAACATCCAACTGTTACCAAATATGCTACTTTGTAATTATGAAAAATTGCAATACTGAAGACATAATGAAGCTGTCAGAAAGTAATAACTTTTAATATGTGAGAACTCCTATTTTTAAGACTTTGTTGGTATAGATATGTTCTGCTATGTTTCCATTATAAAATTATATTTCACTGCAAGGAGGAAACATCAGTAATGACACAATTAAACCTTTGTATTTTAGGAAGATCAAAACAGTGGAAAGACTAGTTTCAATGTTCCCTACACGAATTTTTCAAATTGACATACAAAGATAACTCCAAGCATGAAACGTTAAATATATACAAATATTAATAAATGTTGGAGAACTCAAACCACTGAAAGGTATTGTCTATTTATTATAAAATAAAATATTGGCATTATTAAATACGAGGGTCAAGTGTAAAGAATAACAATATGCACTGTACAATACATATTTTGTTCAAATGGAACATTTTTATCACGGTCTTCAGTCACAAGACTGCTTTTGTGCAGCTCTCCCCAGCACAAGGATTTTCATATCTGAATAACCCTTTGAACCAACTTACTGTATTAATCTGTGTCTTCTGTAATTTGTACTCTCAAAACTTCCCTCCCGATACTAAATTGCAAATTCCTTGATGTGTCAGACTGCCCCAACAATATCTCAATTCTCTTGGTCAAGATATCTGACAAACATCTTCATTCTTCAAATTCTATTCCATACCTCCTCTTCCATTACAAGGTCTACCCATATAATCTTCAGTTTTCTCTTTGAAATTCTAAACTACAAAGCTATAAATTTTTTATCTGAACCATTCATGTTCCACATTTCACTCCCATGCAAGACAGAGAGAAATGCTTTCAGAAAGGATTTACTAACACATTATTATTTGATGTCAACAATTTTCTGTACGTCAAGATTGTTTTCTCCCCATTGTGATTCTGCATTTTGTATCTTCTCTACTCTAGCCATCATAAATCTTGTTTTGTAATTCCCTCAGCATCACCTGATTTTCTTGGTCTATATTCCATTACTGCTGTTTTGCTCTCTTTTCTTCATTCAATACTCTCCTTTTAAGACATTGTCAATTCCACTCAATTGCCTTTCTCGGTCATTTGCTGCTGCTTGGTTGAATTTTGAATATTCATCAGGCCCTTTTTCCACTTATATTATACATAGCAGTCACTAAAAATTATGTAAAATAGTGTTACACTACATTCAAGTAGTGATGCAGACTGCACTGCCTCTGGTCTGCACAGCGACAGTGCCAAATGATTCATTGTGCCAAAGCACCAGTGACATGGCACTGTCAGTGCCATGATGCCTGCTTGTTCACTGCTCTCATAAAATTCGTTATGCTTTATGTAAGGATAAAATGACCTACATATAGATATAACAAGATAATGCAATATTTACATGCCAAATAGCCCTCAAATAAATTTTCACTTTCAAGAATGTATGGTTCACATTACTCACTGATAGTCTGTTTTGTCTGTTCATCAGGATTTGACAAGCTTTCGAAAACATGTTTAGAAGGGACAGATTTCCCAACAATGCACAACAACCCATGTTTGAAGGTTCAATTCTCTGCAGCTCATGTGCCGGAAAGCTGGCCATGCTTCTCATGTCAGCCACAGTGAGGGTGAGTGGTGCATTTGACATGTGAGGTGGCCGCTGTGCTAGTCAGATACTCATGTGGGAACCGACAGACAGACACACACACACACACACACACACACACACACACACACACACACACACACACCAGCACCGATCTGAAAGCACTGTCCTGTTAATTGTATGTGCCATGCCATGCTGCAGCCTTGATATAACCGCTGTGCTAGGTGAGGCAGACAAGTGGCCACACACAATAATGCTTGTTTTGTTAACAGTGCCAGTGCCCATGTCTGCCATAGTGTTCGATGCACTCGTGTTAAGGGAGGTTTAATTTGTGTGTGTTGTCCTTTAAGGGCAATGTTAACATCATAGACATTCTTATTCCCGTGAAAATTACACACATTTATCATGGCTATTGGCACCAGTTCAAAGTGTGGTGCCAGTGCCTTCTTTATATCCCTTCATTCAAGCATAGCAAGTGAGTAACATGTCAAAAATAAAAGCAGGAACTCAACCGGAAGACAGCAAAAGATTCTAAATAAAACCTCGGGGGATTTTGGGTAGGTGACCACAGGAATAGAAATGGATGACCAGAAGTTTATTTAGCAAAGTTAGGAGCACTATTCTTTGTTCCACATACAGAAAACAGGGATGTGTTTCAGAAAAGCTGGTAGTGGGTGAGAACATCCACATGGCCCAGATTGTGAAGAAGCCATTAAAATCAAGCACATGCTCCAATGCATGTTGAGCCACAAGGTGGTCTACTTTCATTTTCACAGCTGTTTGGCAGTGTCCCGTCATCCTAAACGACAGTTGGTTCTTGTTCATGCCAATATAAAAAGATGCACAGTGATTGCCGTACAGATGGTAAATTACATGAAAGCTTTCACGGGTGGCCAGGCCTCTGATTGGTCAGGATAAGCCTGTGACAGGACTGCAACAGCAATCCAGTAATCCAGTACGGTCTTCTAAAGTGATATCATACCTATGTCAGGGAGCTGAGATTCATGGTGCAATGTGGATGGACTAGGATGTTATGGAAGTTGGGAGAGACTGTGCATGGGGGCAAAAAATCTCAAAACCTTACAAAAGATGCAGTTTAGTTGTTCCCGTCCACAGTATTACTGGGTGACAAGAGGAGTGCCCTTTTGTAACTGATTTCTAATTATAGTGAGGATTTGGGATGTGTGGGAGATCTATTTGTGGGATAAGTCTGCGAGACAGTATATGTCTCTGAAGGCCTTTGTGAACATCTGGCATATTGAGACAAGGAGTTCTTGTTACTCCCAGATACACTGTCCATGTGTGGCTAGGCTGTGAGGAAGGGATTTTTTTATATGGTCGGTGAGGTAAGTGTCAAAGTGTAGGTACTGTTGGTGGTTGGAAGCTTTAGTGTGGACCGAAGTGTGGACAGAGCATTCAGTGAGGTGGAGGCTAACATCTAGGAATGTGGCACAGTAGAATGAAGAGGACCAGGTGAAGCAAATTAGTGACAAGAAGTTGAGGTCAAGAAGGAAGGAGGATATGTTCTGTCCCTGCAATGAGATCATGAAAATATTGTCAAAAAAACTGAACCAGACAGGTTTGGGTTTTGGTATGCTAAGAAGAGTTCCTCCAGACACTAAATAAACATGTTGGCACAGTTTAGTGTCATGCAGATGCCCATGGGTGTATCACGAATTTAATTGTAAACTTTCCACTCATAGAAAGAGTGTTATGAGGATTAACAATGTTGCTGAGAGTTATGAGGAATAAGATATGTTACGAGAGGTAATCTTTGGGAGCAGCAAGGCTATGGGATGTTTGTGCATAAGCATGTGGTGCCCGTGTGACACGTAAGGATCTAGAAGGTAAAGGGGTGGAGATGGAGAGTCAGTGAAGGATTTATTGGTACCTTGATATAGGAGGAACGATTTTTGACTACTACTTTAAGTTATTGGTTAACTAGGTCTGAAATTGTTTCAATAGCAGCTCAGAAATGAGCCATAATTTGCCGTAGAGGATTATTTGGTTTGTGGACTTTTGAAAGCCTGTAGAAGGTGGCCTATTAGGAGGAGAGATTAGGAGGAGAGATCTTCTGTGGAGACCTCATGATATGAACAGGGATTGGAGATCTTGTTGGACTTCAGGAAAGACATCATTCAAACACAACTTGAAGGTGGAAGAGTAAGAGTCAGCAGTGTCCTTCAGGCAGGCAGGCACTGCAATTCATAAATAAATTGGTGGAACAAGGTGTGCAAGGAGGATGATATCAAGATTTTTTTCCAGGTTGTAGATGGCTTTCATTATTTTTGGCGAAAGGGTTTATTACTTATGGAACGATGGTGATGAGAAATTCTGAGAGTGACCAGGGAGTGGTTAGATGGGATGTGGGGATCTCAGTTGGATGGTGGTACGAAATGAGAAAGGCAGGGTTCAATGTTGGGGTTAGGTCGGCTTCAGTTAGAGGCATTGGTGGCAAAATAGCATTTCAACATAGGGATTGAAAAAAATGATAATAGGTCTTTGATGAGACCAACATGGTTGAATCTGATTGTAGGGCTTTTAACATTTCTATATATGCATACCCTATATTTCCACCCGATAGTTCAATCCCAAATTTTATTACATTTCTGTAACAAAAAGCTATACCATTACTAGAACGTGATATTATTACCCATAG
The DNA here is from genome assembly GCA_026315105.1 of Locusta migratoria. Lineage (NCBI taxonomy): Eukaryota > Metazoa > Arthropoda > Insecta > Orthoptera > Acrididae > Locusta > Locusta migratoria. The sequence continues at coordinate 80,051,025 of CM048752.1, forward strand.
AAAACGTTCGCCGGCCGCGGTGGCCGAGGGGACTGAGGCGCTTCAGTCACGGTCTGCACGGCCACTGTGGTTGGGGGTTCGAATACCCCCTCGGGCATGGATATTTGTGCCGTCCTTAGTCTTAGTTAGTTCATAAGTAGTTTGCAAGTTTAGGGACTGATAACCCCGTAGTTAAGTCCCATAGACTTTACAAACATTTGAACATTTAGAAAACGTTCTAATCAGCTGTTTTTCATTACGATGCCTTTACTAAAAATCAAATGTAAAAGATTTATATTTTTCAACCCAAAAAGGTTGAAGTAACCATGAACAACATAACATAAAATAGTATTTTGAAACTACACCACAAACTTGAAACTTTCTTGGCAGATTAAAATTGTGTAACGGAACTGGGACTCTAACCTGGGACCTATGCCTTTCGCGGACAAGTGCAATACTGACTGAGCTGTTGTTGTTGTTGTTGTTGTTGTTGTTGTTGTTGTTGGGGGTTTTTAAGGGGGGCTAAACGACTGGGTTATCAGTCCCCCGTTCCTACCGAGGAGTGCACTAAGTACCGTTTTCCGTTGGAAAGACGAGCACTTCATAGCCCATGTTACAGGATGAAGTGACAAGAGGTACCTTGGCAACATAAAAAGGGAAAAACCATAAAAGTTGGCGCTCAAATAAGCAATGTTGTTAAAACAGCTCAACAGAAGATTGAGGCTGGCTGATCACTAGGTTAATAATGGATGAGCCAGCCATTCTGCACATACTAAAACTGCAAAGTAAAAAAGATTAGCGAGACGAAAGTACTGACATACTAAAACTGCTTGAATGGTAGGCGCCTGAAAGATCGAGCTTCAGGTGCCACCATTAAATCATGTGATAAAATCCAGCTGCACGAATAAAACCTAAAACATGTTTAACCATGAAGGCATCGTCGGTTAAAATCGAAGACAGAGCAGAAGGAAGTAAAAAAGACTGCTGCAATGCAGCTAAAAGCGAACAGTCGGACAAGATGTCGACCACCGTGAGCAGCGTGCCACAGCGGCAGCCTGGTGGGTCCTCACGTCTTAACAGGTAGCCGTGCGTTAGCCATGTATGGCCTATACGCAGGCGACACAGGACAACCGAGTCTCTTCGAGAAGGCAAGAAGGATGTCTTCCAAGCTGCAGTTGACTGTTTAACTGTATGGAGCTTATTTGGCGTTGTCAATGTTGACCATTCACGGTCCCAGGCCATGGAGATTTTGTGGTGTAGACCCAATCGGATATCCCTTTCTGGGGTACCGATCTCCAGGCGCTGGCAGTCGATTGCCTGCTTCGCCAGCTGATCAGCACGTTCATTCCCCTGAATGCCAATGTGGCCGGGGGTCCAGATGAAGGCCACAGATCGGCCAGACTTGCCGAGATTGAAAACGGAGTCCTGGATGGACCACACCAGGTGGTGTTTGGGAAAACACTGGTCAAGGGATCATAAGCCGCTCAAGGAGTCACTGCATACGACATACGACTTCCTGGGGCATGTACGGAGATGGTCGAGGGCTCTGAGTATTGCGACCAGCTCTGCCGTAAAGACTGGGCAGCCATGTGGGAGCGAGCGTTGTTCACAGTGGTCGCCATGAACATAGGCGTAACCCACTCTGCCATCTACCTGGGAGCCATCAGTATATATCACGTCTGCATCACCGAATGCGCGAAGTGTGTCCTGAAACTGGTGATGAAGTATGTGTGATGGAACCGATGCCTTTCGGTCACAGGACAATTGTAGGTTGAGCTGTAGGCGAGGGATGGACCAAGGAGGGATATGGGAGTGGTAGGAGAATGCGATAGGGAGAGGGAGAGCCTCGAGGGAGGAAAGGAGACCACGAATGTGGACTGCAATCGGATGACCCGATCTGGGTCGACGCTGTGGACAGGGTAGGGCAGTATTCGGAAAAAAAAGCCTGCGATTGGGATGGTGCGGTGTAGTGTGAACATGGCCAATCTAGGAAGCCAACAGCTGTTGCCGGCGGTACCGCAAAGGCGAGATGCCAGCGTCGGCTAGGAGGCTTGGAACAGGGCTAGTACGGAAAGCCCCTGTTGCTAAACGTACACCACCATGAAGGATCGGATCCAAGATCTGTAAAGCGGAAGGTGCTGCAGAGTCATACACCTGGCTTCCATAATCCAGGCGTGACTGGATTAGAGCCTTGTAGAGGTCAAGGAGAGTTTGATGGCTAGCTCCCCAGGTAGTGTGGCTGAGACAACGCAAGATATTTAAAGACCTCCAGCACTTCTGCTTCAACTGACGAAGGTGCGGCCCCCAAGTCAGTCGGTTGTCAAACAGCATGCCGAGAAACCAGTGTGTTTCTTCAACACGAAGCTGTTCATCAGCTAGATAGAGTTCTGGATCGGGGTGAACAGCCCGACGACGACAGAAGTGTACAACCCGGGTTTTGGGAGAGGAGAATGTGAAGCCATGGGCTGAGGCCCATGACTGTGCCTTGCGAATGGCTCCCTGCAGACGCCGTTCGGCGACAACAATGCTAGAAGAGCTGTAATATATGCTAAAGTCATCGGCAAATAAGGAACAGCTAACCGATGACCCAACAGCCGCTGCTAGACCGTTAATCGCAATTAAAAAGAGTGGTACACTGAGAACGGAGCCTTGTGGGACACCGTTCTCTTGGACTCGGGAAGAGCTGAGGGCGGTACCAACTCTAACCCTGAATGTGCGGAATGAAAGAAAATTCTGGATAAAAATGGGGAGTGAACCCCGTAAGCCCCAGTCATATAATGTCGCAAGAATGTGGTGGCGCCAGGTAGCATCATATGCCTTCCGGAGGTCAAAAAAGACCGCAACTAGGTGCTCACACCTAGAGAAGGCCGTTCGAATGGCAGACTCCAGTAACACTAGATTGTCAATACTGGAGCGACCCTGACGGAAACCCCCGTTGCGGGGCCAGGAGACATCGATCTTCGAGTACCCACAGAAGCCGGCGACTCACCATGCGTTCAAGCAGCTTACACAGTACATTTGTTAAGCTGATGGGATGGTAACTATCAACCGCCAGCGGATCTCCACCTGGTTACAGCACAGGGACAATGATACTATCGCCTCCACTGGGATGGAAAAACACCCGCTGCCCAGACACTATTAAACAGGGACAGCAGTTTGGTTTGGAAATCCGCCGACAGGTGACGAATGAACTGGCTGTGTATGCGGTCTGGCCCTGGGGTGGTGTCAGGGCATGCATTGAGAGCAGTTTGGAACTCCCACTCTGTAAACGGATCATTGTACGGTTCCCGGCGACATGTAGCAAAAGATAACCGAGTCCGCTCTACCCGGTGCTTGAGGAAACGGAAGGATGCATTATAGTTCACCGTCGCAGAGCATCGTGCATAATGGTCTGCCAAGCACTCTGCTATTATGGATGGGTCACTATAAAGGGTGCCCTCGATATTCAGAGATGGGACTCCTGCCAGTGGCCGATACCCGAAAAGACGCCATACATGAGACCAGACGCAGGAAGGGGAGGCACGAGAACCGATGGAGGCGACGTACCTCTCCCAACAGTCCTGCTTGCTTTGTCGAATGAGTCGTCGGGCTCGGGCTCGTAGTCTTCTAAAGGCAATTAAATTTTCTAATGTGGGACGGCGCCGGTGGCGTTGCAGCGCTCTTCGACGGTCTCAGATGGCCTCAGCAATTTCCGACGTCCACCAGGGCACAGACTTGCGCCGAGGGGAACCAGCAGTAGTTGGAACATTAGCCTCGGCAGCAGAAACTATGGCAGTAGTGATCAGTTGAACCGCCATATCCGTGTCTGCTGGTAGTGGAGTACGAACCACAGCAGTCGAGGCGTAACCCTGCCAATCAGCTCGACAGAGACAGCAACGGAGTGGCCCAGCTGCAGGGTGAAAATCCAAGTGCGACAGAATGACAGGGAAGTGGTCGCTACCGTAAAGATCGTCGTGGACGCTCCAGCTAAGATGTGGCAAAAGGCTTGGGCTGCAGATGGATAGATCTATGGAAGAATATGTGCCATGTGCGATGCTTAAGTGCGTAGGAGCACCAGTATTCAGAAGGCACACATCCTGCCGCGCCAGCAAAGCTTCAACTTCCCTACCATGCGCCGAGATCTGAGAACCACCCCACAAAGGGTGGTGGGCGTTGAAGTCCCCCAAAAGAAGGAAGGGTGGGGGAAGTTGGGCGACCAAGGCAGCAAGGTCAGTGGAAGAAACTGCCTCATCTGGGGGCAGGTAAAGCGAGTAGACTGTGATGTCTTGTAGCGCTCTGATCCTGACAGCCACTGCCTCTAGGCTAGAGTGGAGAGCCACGGGAGCACTGGGGACAGTAGCAAGGACGTACACGCAAACACCTCCAGAGACCCTGTCATAGTCCACACGGTTTTTAAAATAACCCCGATAGCCACGAAGGGCAGGGGTCCGCTGGGCAGGAATCCATGTTTCCTGCAGAACGACGCAAAATGCTGCGTAGCGGCAAAGTAATTGTCGCAGCTCAGTGATATGGTGGAAAAGACTGCCACAATTCCACTGGAGGATGGAATTTGCACCGAGCTGATGAGCCATAGTCTGAAAGCAAGGCAGCTTATTCCACAGGAGTATCCGCTGCCAACTGCACAGAATCTGCTGGATCAAGAACCATAGGTTCCAGCGAGTTGAGAATGGCGAGATCCTTGGGCGATGCAAGGATCTCCAACTCGTCATCAGAAGCAGATGATGTAATATGGCGTGGCTTTAGAGCCACAGAAGAATTCTTTTTCTTCGGTTTCTTTTTCTTATCCTCTCGCTGTCCTTTTGGTTTTACGGACTGAGAGGGCTTCTCAGAGGATGTGGCAGGGCTCGAGTTAGAGTGTAGAGCCCTTTGACCAGGGATGTGCGAGTCCGACAGCCGTTGGCTGGGACCCTCCGTGGCACTCTGAGAGGCCTTGGAAGGGAGCGTCCCAAGGGACCCCTTCCGAGCGAGAGGAGCCGGAGGAAGGTGTTGCTTCTCCGGCTGAGTAATGGGGACTGGTGTCCCCGATGGGGGATGTGCTCCCCCAGGAGGTGTATTGGGGGCAGCACATGGTGGAGAACCCCCAACCATCGAGGGGGCGGATGGAGCTTTACGGCCCTGAGGGCCCACAGAAGTTGTTAAAGACATGGGGACCGCCGACACCGAGGGAAAAGGCGACGACGTGACAGTCGCAAATGACGTCTTCAGTGATACAGGGTGCAGTCGCTCGAACTTCTTTTTGGCCTCATTGTACGACAGTTTATCCATGGTCTTGTATTCCATAAGTTTTCTTTCCTTATGGAGCACCGTGCAGTTTGGCGAGCAAGGGGGATGGTGCTGTCCGCAGTTCACACAAATAGGTGGAGGAGCACAAGGAGCGTCCGGATGGGATGGACGCCCGCATTCTCTACAGGTGGAGCTGGTATTGCACCTGGAGGACATGTGCCCAAATTTCCAGCATTTGAAGCACCGCATCGGAGGAGGAATATAAGGTTTTACATCGCACCGGTATACCATAATCTCGAACCTTTTCGGGCAAAGAATCGCCCTCAAAGGCCAGGATGAAGGCACCGGTAGCTACCTTGTTGTCCTTAGGTCCCCTATAGATGCGCCTGACGAAGTGGACACCTCGTCGTTCAAGGTTGGCGCGGAGCTCATCATCTGACTGCAGGAGGAGATCACGGTGGAAAACAATCCCCTGAACCATGTATAAACTCTTGTGAGGAGTGAAAGTAACAGGAATATCTCCCAGCTTATCTCAGGCCAGAAGTGCCCGTGACTGTGGTGGGGATGCCGCTTCAATGAGGACTGCACCACTTCTCATTTTAGACAGACCTAAGACTTCGCCATACTTGTCTTCTAGATTATCCACAAAGAAGAGTGGCTTCGTATTGCTAAAAGTTTCCCCATCAGTCCTGGCACAGACAAGAAATTTAGGGGAGTAGGACTCAACCCTGTCTTTCGCCCGTCGTTCCTCCCATGCTGTAGCTAGGGATGGGAACGATTGGGGATCATATTGTGAGGCATTTAATGTACTTCTACCACACTTTGAGACGCCGTTCTCGCGGCCGGCCACGCTTTTATTGGCTCGTTTCATGTGCGTCCCACGAGCAGCTAGGGAACTAAAGGTCCACCCAGGCAGAGTCCCGCTTGCCTGGGTAAGCCTTATACAACTGAGGTGTGGCAGGTTCCTCAGAGGTTGCTCGCTAGCGGCTGTTGAACCTCAACAGCATGCATCTCCTCGGCACGTAGCACACCTTGAGATTGAGGTTTTTTTATAGAGGTTTGTACCGTCCTCGCGACCCGGGCGATTAAGCCAAGATCCCCGGGCTCTGAAACGTCCAATGTTCCACCGTCGCGCCGAACGATGGTCGTTGAAGCACGCACAGAGCTTACGGTGTAGCGGACTGTTGGCGCGACACAGCCCAAGGCTCAGGACCCCGGGTTCGCCAAGCCCGTACCCAGCAAACTAATGCTGAGCCCCTGAGGGGCTGACTGAGCTATCCCGATATGACTCATGATGCCGTCTCAACTTTACTTCCACCAGTACCTCTCCTCCTACTTTCCAAACTTGCCCCATAGGTGATCCTGGGTCTAATCACTGTGGTGTATATCCAGTGCATACCCTTGGGGCTCAGGCCCCAATTTTTGCCACAAGCTCTCATGGTACCCACAAGAGTACCTTTTGCCTTCAAGCAAATATTCCTGATGTGAGGGGTCCATGTTAGTTTCTCATCTAGGGTAACACCTAGATATTTCACTGTCCCCTTCATTGAAAAGCTTTAGATTCCAACTTGAGTGTTGGATATGTTTCCTTGTGAATGGTACAACAACAATCTTTTTAGGACTAACCCCCAGATCCTGTTTTCTGCACCATTCTTGCACAATGTCCAAAGCACCTTGTGCCATATTCTTCACTGTGTCAGCAAATTTGCCAAGTATTACTATGACAAGATCATCTGCGTATCCTTGGCAAAAGTACTGCCTAGAGTTTAATTCTCCAATGAGATCATTCACTACTAGATTCCACAATAAAGGGGAAAGAACTACTCCTTGCGGGCAACCCCCTAGTGTTGTTGATTACCATTTTTTGCATTCATCATGGTAGCTTCTACCTTTCTTCCACTGAGCATGGCCCTAGTCCACCTACATATAGTGGTCCCTAGGTCATGCACCTCTGCTGCCCTAACCATGGAATCGAAGGTCGTGTTGCTAAAAGCCCCCTCGATGTCCAGGAAGAAACAGAGGGCTATTTCCTGGAAGTGTAGTGCTTTCTCCACCTTCCCAAGAGTTGGTGGAGAGCTGTCTCACATGATTTACCTGGTTGATATGCATGTTGGTTTGAATGTATAGGAGCCCTACTTAACCTCCTTTCTGCAACATGCACATTAAACAGCTTTTCCAATGTCTTAAGAATGAAAGAGGACAGGATGATTGGTCTCATATCCTTGGCCTTGATATGATCAATTCTCCCTGGCTTTGGAATGAAGACAGCCTTCACTACCCTCCAGACATTCGGAATGATTCCTGCTGCTAGGCTAAACATGAATAACCTACATACGAATCTAATAAGATTTTCTCCCGCTTGTTGCAGGAGAGCTGGAAAGATTCCATTGGGGCCAGGTGACTTGAACGGTTGAAATGTTCCCACCGCCCATCGGACCTTACTGAAATCGACACACTCCTTGGCCAAATCCCAGTCCTCTTTGCAAATACCTGAGAACCTTTGTCTCTCAGGAATCGCATTCTGGTCTGAGTTATCCCCCAGAGTATATTGAGGAAAGTGAGTCTTGAGGAGCAGTATCACGGCCATCAGTGCATGAAACAAAAAGGAACTTTCGCAAGTTAGGCAAAATTTTCTTTGATTCATCAACTTTCCTTTTCTGGGTAAAGGGCAAAGTAGAAAAAGAAGTCGATGCTAAGTTGCCCCCATGATTTCTGGCGTGTCTGATGGCACGCTCCTTCCTAATGGGGAACCCTCACTGTGGCCTCACCCGCCTTAGGTAATTGGTCCCTCTGTCTGTTTCTCGAGAGGTGTGGGCAATCAGCACAGTCAGAAGGTCAGGTAATCACCCCTCCCTGGGCCTGGCCTTTACCAGGGGGTATGCGCAGGCCCTAAGTGCCAAACCGGGGATGGGACTTACGCATTACCCAGTAATGTGTCATGCAGCAAGTGCGTGGGCAGCCTTTAGGAATGCACAGGGGGGCAAGAAAGGAAAGAAGGAAAGGTTGAGTCTCAAACACAAAGGCGGAGACTAAAGAAGAAGAGGAAGGCTAGAAGAATACAGTAAGAAGGGAAAAGCAGAAGCAAAGGTTAGGAGAACAGATACCAAGAAAGGAAAAAAAAAAAAAAATAGCTTGATACATGAGACCACCGAAACTATCACAGGACACCCATCTCCAGGTGAAGGCATAAACTGGGAGGGGGTGGGTGGGAAATGAAGCAGCCTGGGGCTGAAAGGAAGACTGCTTCAGCTCGGGGCCCCGTACAACACCACACACGTACCCACGAAAGAGCTGTGGGCCCCCTGGGGGTCCTTCTGACTGTTCATGCAAATGGACAGTTTGTTGCTGGTCATATATTTTAATGGACGGTAATCCCATTCTCATTGAGTTTTACAATACTGGGAAGTTATCAATAGCACATGGGTCCAAAATTCATAATCTGTGTAACCCACTGCAATGCATTCTTCACACTGAACAATTAAACCAAGACATTTATTACTCACTTGGCACACATTAAATCAAATATGTATATGCTTACAATATTCACAGTTTCATCTGCTTCCAAACTGTGGCCAGGTTCTTCCTTGATAAAATTGTTGGTCCAAGAAATTCCCAATGGATCATTAACAAACTGAAAAAAAATAAAACCATTTTTCAATTTTAGCTGCTAGTAGCCCATCTGTACATATAGTATGACATTACTCCCTTCTTATCAATATCACCAAATGAGATTCTTATCACCTACACAAAAATTTAAAAGTAGTAATATGTGCTGAATAACTGTTCTACCAACACAATCCCCACACATTGACCCTTTGCTATACCATACTAAGCTCTTTACAGAGAACCAACAGCCCATTCTACAGTATGTTTACTGGTTTCATTGACATCATGATCTGAACAGTCTGCCTGTAGTTCATTGTTTGTGCTTCCTCCATTAACTCACGTATTACCACAACTTTTCCCACAATATTAAATAACTGACTTCCTGTTTATCTTGTATTTATCAATTTCATTTACTTAATTTACTATATTCCATCTCAGATGTGTTCAGGAACATTAACTACTTCCTGACTATTCTACATTTCGCATAATTTCTAGTAGTTCTTACTTTCTTCTTCTGTCCATACATCATTCCTTTTTTGAAGTGATAACTAGTAAGGTTATGAGTATACTAAAGCTCCACTACTTTACAAACTGCAGTAAGATTTGCTGTCGGCACAAAGCTTTTCCAGATTGTTTGATCTAGAGTTCCCAAATTCCAGGAAAGCAATGTGCAACATTTCCCAGGAAAGAATAATCACATTCGCATTCTCTCCAGGTCAACTGTAATTGCACTGTAGACTACCAATATCCCTTTTCCAACCAATCCAGGTTTGGACTTCGCCATGGTTGTGTCATACTGCCATATTCTCACATGCAGATTTTTTCATTCAAATTGGCACCATTGTTACTTAATTGCTTAAGCACTACATGGAACAAACATGGCTAAATGCCAGTGTATCCAGTTTTGCAGTCAGTCATCTTTCAAGAATTATATTTGAGTAAATGTGAGTTAGAGCTCGTCTCACAACTTTCTGTATAATTTTACCAATGAAACTTCACAAGTGTTCTGCCAGTTTTTATTAGCTGGTTGATTGACTGTGGAAGTGAAGGGGAGAGAGAGAGAGAGAGAGAGACCAAAACAATGACATTTCCATTCCCACAATATAAAGTGACAGGGTAAGGGAAGCAATGTCACCAGCAGAGTCCAATTAAAGGAAAAAAGAAACAGACAAGCCACCTGGTGATTGTAAAGGATGGTAAATTGCCACTAGCAGAAGTGGAAGTCTCCTGAATCACATGAATTTGTTACAGGGTGCCACCATTCTCCTAGTCAGTCCATCAACAAACAAATAAGAATTTGATATACAGCCAGATATCCACTCCCAAAGCATTCACAATGAATTTGGAAGAGGGGGATAGGTGACTGCCCATCTACAGTGAGATTAACAGTATAATCAATACCTGGGATAGCCATAGGACATGGAACCCAAAGGATGTCAGCTGCACAAGGTGTACAGTGAATGTCAAGGCCTTGGATGGAGGGAAAAAATACCAATCTTAAGCTAATGACCCCTCATCAAGACCATACATAATAACCTGATAATGGAGTGCAATTTCAAAAATCTGGGGGCTCTGTAAATGGCCATCAGTGTCACAATAAACATCCCACATACATATCCTGACAAATAGTGTCCATACCAACAACACAATTTGTTAATTTAGAGCCATTAGTGTAAGGAAACATTACCATACAGTAAATCTTCTACAGAAAAGAAACATGATGGAGGTTTGCAGACCTCTGAGAGAGGCACCCAAATCTAGGGTTGAGGAAGTAATAAATAGGTGGTGGTGGTTGTTTTTGTTTTCAGTCCGCAGACTGGTTTGATGCAGCTCTCCACACTACCCTGTCCTGTGCAAGATTTTTACCCCACACACTTCCTTTTAATGCTAAGTTGATAATTCCTTGATGTCTCAATGTGTCCTACCAATCTATCCCTTCTCTTAGTCAACAAATAGGTAGGGAAGGCATTTATGAAGAAACACGGGTGACACAACATGGAGGAAATATTAAACATCCTGTGCCTAAACAGTACTCCACTACTGCTAACTTCAGGTTGCCCCAGGCGTGTATGACGTCGTTGAACAACAATGTTCTGGCACAGTACAGCATGTCTGTCCAATATGAGATTGCAGAAAAAGGACTGAATTTTCCACCAACAGCAGGGACAGCTCTAATCAGACACATTATATCTGAAAACAAGCTATCTGGAAACTCCTTAGTGGCACTGCAAAGGGATTAGAAGGGACACCTAACGAATTCTAATGAAAGTCCTGCCAAAAAGGAAGTTCACATCAATTCTGCAGAAGGAGCACTATTTAACACTTTAAAGGAGACTACAGCAACATTATTTCACCTGCCTGCCAACAAAGCAAATGCCACTACCCTTCTCACAAAAACTGAGTTTAACTGCAAATATAATTACTGCTGGATGGACCTGTGTATCACATGCTAAAAGAGGATCCAACCGACAAGGTTCAAAGGAGAACTTAACCTCCTCAAGAAGAACTATTCCGATGAAGGTTATCGAGGGCCTGTGGCAACAGGCTGCAGTTCCCCCAAGAGTCTATGGCCTACCAAAGATTCACAATGATAAGAGTCCTTCATCCAATAGTGAACAACATTTGGGTGCCTACCTATTTCCTAGTTAAACATCTCACCTCACTGTTGGAACCTCTAGTAGTCATTTGTGACCATCATATATGAATTTTGAGGGTTTCACAGGGTGCCTTAAGATGCTTTACAACTGTCGTATCTTCTGGTCAGCTTTGATGTAGAATCATTATTTACAAAATACTTCTCCAAGACATTACACCTGATCAGCACCACGGTTGAGGAGGACATTGTGCCACTATTTGAACATATGCTTATCTCTACATATTACTTATTCAACAACATGTATTGTGAACAAATGCATGGAGTCGTCATGTGAAGTCCACAGTATTCTATAGTGGCTTACTATTTTATAGAAGACTTTGCTCCTCGTGATATGTAGACAATACATTTGTCACATGGCCCCATGGAGTAGACAAATTACTTTTGTTTCTTCAACATCTGAACTCACTCCATGCAAATATCCAGTACACTGCAGAAATGGAAAAAGATGGCAGTTTATCTTTTGTGGATGTCATGGTCAGAAGAAAAATGGGTGTTACAATGGAACACAGTGACTACCAGAAACCAACTCTCACAAAGCTGTATTTGCAGGCCACAACACAGCTGTGTCTTATGCTCTCTGCTACACAGTGCCTGTGTTGTCTCAGATGCTGTCAGCCTACCAGGTGGGCTACAACACTAAGGACTGTGTTCCAAAGGAATGGTTATTCTGATCAACAAATAATAATGCATTCTGATTGAAATGGCTTCAAAGTAGTTATGCCAACGAAGATTCAGAGGCAACCCACAGCAACAGCATTCTTGCCATATTTCGGTGGTATGTTTTTAACAATTGAAAGCATCCTCAGGAGGCATGACAAGGGTGATTTCAGTTATCCAGGAAAATTGACGAATCTGTTGTGTTCAGACCAAAGACAATATTGACCTTAGTAAGCGTGATGCATATTAGATCCCATGTCAATGTGAGAAATCTTAAATTGGACAGACATGCCCCACTGTGCAAGAATGTTGTGTTGCACACCGATGTCATACACACCTGGGGCAACCTGAAAAATCTGCAATAGGACATAACGTGTCAAACTACATCAAATCAGATTGAAAATGTCAAGTCAAAGAATGCACTAAAGGGAAGAAAGAAGAGATTTAAAAAGGAAGACCAGAGTGTCCAGGCTGGGTGTTCACATAAATAAAAAAAATAGAACGTCCAGCCACTCTGCACCTAATAATATCATGCAGGTGCAGTGTAAATAGATAGAGCATATTCAATAATGTCAGATGGAATTGTAGAATCCACTGTTACAAATAAAAGTTAAAACAGAATCAGCCACAGAGGTATTGTCACCCAAAACAAGCTGTAAGAAGTCACCAAGATTAAAAGTCCACCAAGATTAAAAGTCCACCAAGATTAAAAGTCCACCAAGATTAAAAGTCCACCAAGATTAAAAGTCCACCAAGATTAAAAGTCCACCAAGATTAAAAGTCCACCAAGATTAAAAGTCCACCAAGATTAAAAGTCCACCAAGATTAAAAGTCCACCAAGATTAAAAGTCCACCAAGATTAAAAGTCCACCAAGATTAATAGTCCACCAAGATTAATAGTCCACCAAGATTAAAAGTCCACCAAGATTAAAAGTCCACCAAGATTAAAAGTCCACCAAGATTAAAAGTCCACCAAGATTAAAAGTCCACCAAGATTAAAAGTCCACCAAGATTAAAAGTCCACCAAGATTAAAAGTCCACCAAGATTAAAAGTCCACCAAGATTAAAAGTCCACCAAGATTAAAAGTCCACCAAGATTAAAAGTCCACCAAGATTAAAAGTCCACCAAGATTAAAAGTCCACCTTAGAGGGGCGAAGTTTGGGCATTCGAGTAAGATGTGGGCAACTGTCAAAAGCGCACCACATCAACAGTGAGAAGGAGCCTCGCGACAGAGAATGTGACCGTGTGTAAGCCAAGCATGGCCGATACAGAGTCAGCAGAGGATGACAGAATCCCTGTGAGGATTCCGCAATGAGGACCTCCACACACATTGGGCATCTCCTTTATTAGTCGCAATTTGTTGGGCATCTGTAGGTACACCATTCTGTACTCCACACACCAAGAACCCCACTAACTTTGAACGGATGTGAGGAGCTGGGATAGCTATATCAAGAGTTTGTTTATGGGTAGCCTCTTTCGCTAACCTGTCAGGCATCTCGTTTCAAGCTATCACAACATGCCCTGGTGTCCCGACAAATGCTATCAACCGCCCACAATGGTCGATGTCTCACAGGGATTCTTGGATGGCCCTAATCGAGGTATTGCGAGGGAAGCAGTGATCGAGGGGCTGTAGACTGCTTAGGGAGTCACTGCATATTAGGAAAGACTGCACAAAGGATGGCTACCAGCTCAGCAGTGAACACACTGCAGCCATCTGGCAGGGAATGCAATTTCTCATGTCCGGCATGCGAACATGAAAAGCCGACGACCATCTGCTCTCAACCCATCAGTGAAGATTACTGTGGAGTCCGGTACCCACCTAGACTTGACAGGAATTGCCTGCTAAGTGCCTCTGGGTGAACGAAGCATTTGGAGCGATGTGTGAAGTCCAGTCTAAGTAGAGGTCGAGGTAGACAACATGGTGACCTACACAACTGGAATTTGAACAAAGATGGTAGAGGAAAAGACTTCCATTCACTCAGAAGTGACCTATCATGGACATTACCTGTCAAGCCACATCTCTGCCTCCATTCTGGTATCTGGAGTACTCTGTTTGGAAAAAGGAGATGGTAGTTGGGATGAGTAGGCATACCATATACCTGGGCTGCATAATCTGCCAGCAGTGGTTGCTGCCTGATTCGCAGAGAAGGCACCCCAGCCTCCACAAGGAAGCTGTCCACAGGGCTTGTTCTGAAAGCCCATGTCGCGAGACTAACGCCACAGTAGTGGATAGGATCCAGAAGCTGTAGTGCCGAGGGTGATGCGGAACCATATACTACACTCCCCTAATCCAGACGTGACAGAACAACGGCTTTGTAACATCTACATGGGATACTCTGCAAATCGCATTTAAGTGCCTGGCAGAGGGTTCATCAAACCACAATTATACTATTTATCTCCCATTCCATTCTCGAATAGCGCACAGGAAGAAAGAACACCTGAATCTCTCTGTTTGAGCTCTGATTTCTCGTATTTTATTCTGATGATCATTTCTACCTATGTAAGTGGGAGTCAACAATATATTTTCGCATTTGGAGGATAATGTTCGTGATTGGATTTTCGCAAGTAGCACACACCGCAGCGATAAGCGCCATTGTTGTAATGATTCCCATCCCAGATCCTGTATCATTTCCTTAATGCTGTCTCCCCTGTATCGTGACAATACAAAACGAGCTGCCCTTCTTTGGACTATTTCGATGTCCTCCGTCAAACCCACCTGATAAGGATCCCACACTGGGCTGCAATACTCCAAAAATGGATGGACAAGCATAGTATATGCAGTTTCTTTTGTAGTTCTGTTGCATCTTTTAAGGGTTCTACCAATAAAACGCAGTCTCTGGTTCGCCTTTCCCACGATATTATCTACGTGTTCTTTCCAATTTAAGTCTGAAGTAATAGTAATTCCCAGGTATTTTGTGGAGTTTACGGCCTTCACATTTGATTGATTTATCTTGTAAACAAAGTTTAACGGATTTCTTTTCGTACTCCTGTGGACGACTTCACACTTCTCATTATTTAGAGTCCATTGCCAATTTTACACCATACTGATATCTTATTAACAATGCGGCAGGGTACTGCGATCTGCACCCAAAGTGGTACTGCTCAGGCACCGGAGGATGTTTAGGTGCCGCCAGCACTTCTGTTTAAGCTGGCGAATATGTGGTATCCATGTTAGCCGATCATCAAAATCCAGTCCTAAGAAACTGAGTTTGTCATTAATATAAAGCTCTGGATGTGGGTGGACCGTCCGATGTCGACAGACGTGCATAACATGTCTTGGCGGTGAACCTCATGGGAGAGTGCTCATGTCTGCGCCTTGCATATTGCGCTCTGCAGCTGGCGTTCAGCAACACACACGTCACATGTTAGAAGAGCTAAAATATATGCAGAAGTCATCAGCATACAATGAATGTGATACTGACAACATGACTGCTGCTGCTGCTAGGCTATTAATGGCAACTAAAAATAGAGGGACGCCAAATACCGAGCCGTGGGGGACCCCATTCTCTCGGGTATGTAAGGAGCTATGGAACGCCCTGGTCTGTACATGGAAGAAGTGGGAATATCCCCAAGTCCCCAGCCATCTAACGTGGTCAGGATGTGGTGTCGCCAGGTAGTGTCGTATGCATTTGACAAATCAAAAAAGACAGCAACCAGGTGCTGACATCCAGAAAATGCTGTCTGGATGGCAGACTCAAGATGGAACAGGTTACTCAAGACCGAGCGCCCCTGACAGAAACCACCTTGGCATGGAGACAGCAGGCCCCAGGATTTAAGCACCCAACACATTCACCAACTTACCATGTATTCTAGCAGTTTACACAGACATTTTAAGGCTGACTAGCTGATATCTGTCCATGTCTAGTGGGTTTTTACCTGGCTTAAGCACTGGAAAACTGGTACTTTCTCACCACTGTGACGGGAAGACACCTCTGCTCCAGATCTGATTGAACGAAGCTAGAATGTGTCTCTTAGAAGCATCAGATAGATGCTTCATCTGATTGTGGATTCTGTTGGGCCCTAGGGCAGTTCAGGGCAGTGCTCAAGGGCATTGAGGAACTCTTAAATTGAGCGTTCTACACCTCAGGGTGACGTGGGGTGAATGAAAGGGGTTTGCGTTTAATCCGCTGTATTAACATGCGGAAAGCAGCATGATAATCTTGGGAAGCAGCAGCATTGAGTATAGTGCTCAGCAAAAGCCTCTAAGATGGTGCCTTGATCCGTACATATAGCTCCACGTATAGAGATCCAGGAATTGCTTCCTGGGTCTGGTATCCATACAGGCATCAGATCTTCGTCCAGACTTGGGGAGGGAAGGTATGTGACCCTATGGTGGAGACTTACCTCTCCCAACATTCCTGTTTGTGCCTCTGTATTATCTGCCAAACACGAGCTCGGAGCAGATTAACCCTTAGCTACACACGCCGCTGAAACTTACGCCAATACATGCGCGCGGCACTCCGTGCTGCAGTTCCATTTTCCAACTATCATTCCACATTGTATTTGTAAAATATTTATTGAACAATAAAATTTAAGTAGTACAACTATTACAAATAACTCATGATGCCAGGAATAATACTTTAGTTAATATTTGACTAGAAATGTGTAAAAAAAACACTACCTAAGAAGTAAACATAAAAAATAGAATTAGAATGAGGTTTGGTGTATGCATCCTTAAGACATGCTGAATTATACGAAAGTATTGTCATCTTGAATAAAAATTTAAATATTTCAGATATAACTCATTACTTATGACTAGGAACAAGGTTGCATAAAAACATAGCGATGAACAAATATTTAGATTTTTTTAATATATCTTATTTTCAGTTGCTGTGGTGAAAAGTAATTTCGAGTGTGGTGTAAAGGCCTGCCCCAAAAATACTTTAAATTCGCTTGACAGTTCCACAGTTTATTGTCCTTCGTCCCCTGACTGTTCTCTCGTTGGAATAGTCATTTTCTATAATTCTCTCTCCTTCATCACTTTCGTCTAAAAAAAAAACGAAATTATCCTCTTGTTCGAATCTGCCTTCCCGCTCTTCAGAGAGCTCTCTTAGAAGCTCCACAATCTCTTCAGCCATAGCATAACGGCTAGAATTGAAAATTGAAAAATGAGGGAATAATGACAGGAAGAGTAAAGCAAATAAATGACTAACGTCAATAGAACAATTAGATGAATCAAGAAAAATTTAGCTTATTTTTGTAATAGAAGTAATAATAATTATTCATTTGTAAATGTATAGTACTAAAAAAGCAACGAAGTAGTAAAAAATTACATATCGTATATTATAAATGTAATTGTAGAATACCAACACACGCAAGCGGTATGGGGTGCCACAAACAATAGAAACAAATACACACAACCGATACGGAGTGACACATCGACGCAGTTTCTCAGTTAAGGGCTTGCAGCGAAGTAGCTGTAAACCACAGAGGCACGGAGTCATGTTGGAATCACGTGGTAACACTTGATGTGGGAATACATGGAAGCTGAACCTCAAACCTCTCATTATAGCTGCCAAAACTCAAATACGCAGATTGCGGCACGGAGTGCCGCCAAGCGTGTAACTAAGGGTTAAACGCGATTAGAGTATCGAGCGATGGGTGGCGCTCGTGGAGCTGAAGAGCACACCTATGGTCGTGGACGGCGTTCGCAACTTCCGATGACCACCTAGGCACTACCTTTCTCTGGGAGCATCTGGATGAGTGGGGGATTGTGTGCTCAGTAGCAGATACTATCATCTTAGTGACATTCTCTACCACTACATCGATTGTATCATTCAAGAGAGGTTCGAGATTGGCAGCAGGACGGAAGTCATCCAAGGAGGGGAGCGTCCTGGGCATTTATGATGGGGTATTGACAAAAAGCTAGGAAAGTGGTCACTACCACACAAATCATTGTGCGTCCTCCAGTTGACTGATGGTATGAGGCCAGGGCTGCAAACCGACAAGTCAATAGCTGAGAAACTGCTATGTGCTACACTGAAGTTCGTGAGGGCACTGGTGTTTAAAAGGCAGAGGTAGAGCTAGGATATTAAGTTCTTGGCATCTCTGCCACAGCCACTTATTACACCACCCCACAGGGGTTATGGGCATTAAAATCATGCAGTAGAAGAAAAGGCGGTGGAAGTTGGGATATCAGTACAGCTAATATGTTTGGTGGTACAACATCAACTGGTGGGAGAGAAGCTGCAGATATGTCATGTGGTATCCTTACTTTGACAGCCACAGGTTCTAAAGGTGTCTGAAGGGGCACAGGTTCACTATAAACAGAGTTAAGGATGTTGACACAGTCCACCTGACACCCTACGATAAACACTGCGACTTTTGTAGTGTCCCCTATACCTGTGGAGGGCAGAGATCCACATTGCTGGGAACCAAGTCTCCTGGAGGGCAATGCAGAAAGCAGGTGTGTTTCTTAAAAGTTGTTGTAATTCAGCCAGGTGTCAGAAAAACCACCACAATTCTACTGGAGGATGGTCTGGGAAGATGTGAGGTATTAAGGACGGCTTTTATACCTCAGGATCAGTTGCTTCCACTGCTGCTGAGCCTGTTGGATCAATGTCCATAGTTTCTGAGGTACCGCCGAGATTCAGGTCCTCAGGGGACGCTTTTAATCTCCACCTCATTTTTAGAGGCGGAGGTATGGGGCGGTAGTGCAGGAACTACCATGGTCACTGTCTTTTCACTACTTTTCTGTCTCTCGCTGCTCCTTCAGCTTCTCATGTCTGGTGGACTTCACTAACTCAGTCTCCGGGCCTGACGATGACCTCTAAGCCCTACGACCGGCCTTCATTGGCACTGTCTGCCACTCGTCGGGGTCCACTTTTCCAGCGGAGGAAGCCGAAGAAGGATGGGATGCAAGCGACCCCTTCCTAGTCAGAGGAGGCTGCTCCTTCACTGGTTCGGGGGTGGGGACAGATGTCCCTGATGATTGGGGGGGAGGGGATTGCTCCCCAAGTTGGAGTTTTGGGAGCAACAAAGGAAGAGAGGTTCCCCAACCATCTGGGGAGGGGGGGGGGTGAAGGTGGTAGGGCCTGCTGGCCCACTGCAACTGGCTTAACAGTTAGTGATCTTGGCGCCGTAGATAGCGATGATGAAGCAGCTGTAGCATAGGAGGTGATTATGTTTATGGGATGGAGTTTCGAGCACTTACGTTTAGCCTCTGAGAATGACAGCCTGTCCAAGGTCTTCCTCTCTCTGTGCAGAACTGTGCAATGTGGTAAGATGTGGTAAGATGTGGACACGGTGCTGGACGCAGTATTGCGGGGTTTAAATTTGGAAGGGCATGTCAAAACCCAAAAGGGGAATCATAAAACCACGAAAAGAGAGCAATGGAAGTAGAAAATGAGCAGGACAAAATGGGAAAGAATATTAAAAACAGGAGACAGCCAGATCAACATAAACAAGGACACAGGGGGAAATGTGCAGAACTGAGGTAAAGAAAGAGGAAAACAATAGAGGGCAACAGAAACTTAATGAAGTCCAGTAAAGAAGAACAGCAGTAATAGCTGGGTGTGCCATCCGCACCATACTACAAGTCTCAAGGAGAACAAATTTTGATACTTATGAATCAGTACTATACACTACATTACAAACAAGAAAATTTCCTACAATACATTTACAGTCCCTCGTGCCCATCGGAATTATTTACATTTAACTTCATTGACACCACCATGACACGCTCTTCCTCCAAACCCTGCATGACAGTGTGAGAATGGCACTAAATGTTCTTATTTTGTGTGTGTGTGTGTGTGTGTGTGTGTGTGTGTGTGTGTGTGTGAGATTTGGTGAATTATTGTCTGCACAACCTTGAAGGATCCTGGCCCAAAATCAGAAGGTTGCCACACACACACACACACACACACACACACACACACACACACACACTCACTCACTCACTCACTCACTCACTTTTGGAGACGTTACATCATGAACAATGAGAATCCATCACACAAAAAGGCACACAGTCAGGCATCCAGTATTGGGGAATGTGAGATCTTACCAATTAGCAACAAACTTGATACATAACTTTAAAAGTTTACAAACAGAAGACCCCTGCCCCTCCATTTACGCAGGTTGCATTAGCCATGACATTATAATGTATTACCTTGAAAATTCTGGCAGTATTTACAACAAATTTTGCATACATAATGTATCAATAAATATTCCACCAAACATAGAACACTGAACAATTCCTATTTGAGGAGAAATGATAAACACTGATATGCTGAGAAAACTGCCACTTCAAAGCTATATAAAACTAATTTTGCAAATATATTAAAAATAAAAGTATATAACAGCACCATATGTACTGCAATGCAACATTATATCAAAATTTTTAAGCAATCAGTAAATAAATTTTCAAGACATGTAATTACAAACATTTACATTTTTTGTTCTTTTTATAGAGGATTTTGTGTAATTCTTCACCAACAAATTTGAAAATTTAGCCATGTTCATTCCAATGTTTGTCATGAGCAGCTGTTTACCAACGTATTCAATCTGTGTCGTCGCCAAGGGTTTTGTTTTGAATTATCTCCCTTACTTCACTGATTATACACAGACACTCCTTAAACCCAATCTTACCCAATCACCTGATTTTCAGCACTACTTTTGTTGTTCTGCCTTTCACATGATCCAGTTGCCTTGATTTCCATTTTAGACCTGTCTAATCAGGAATAATTCCAATATATACCTAAGCTGATCATATTTTAGTATGTTAGATACTAGTACTATACTCAAAGTAAAAATAGATTGTGATTGACAGGCTACAGTTTGAAGGGTGGGGCAGGAGGAGAGAAGGATTGCTGCAGTTTGAAACCACAATCCACACTACCCAAGGCAATGCATGCATATACAAAACAGAGAATGCAGCAAGAATGTGGCACTCCAAAGATGGATTTCAGGTTGATTTGTATTCTAAACTTAAGCTGAGACAATGAAGAGAGGTAAATATAACCGCCAGTTTATAACCCTAAAAAACGAAGAGTACCTTCCAGTCAATCAAATGAATATAGCATTCCATATAATATAGATATTGTCAAATTTCATGCGCTTTACATACCCTCTTACTTTGTTACAATGTTTTCTCCACTACAATACTTATTACTGCTATGTGCATTAAATAAAACCGCATATTGTATGTACAGCTAATATGTGTATCAGGTTATACAGGTAATGACTAATAACAATGAAATCTATACCTATTAGGTTTGGCTTATGACTGACTGCTATGACTCTTAAGATTTGTCTGTTTGAACAACAACTTTTAGAAATTGTTTCTTTCATAGGTTACAATATCTCATTATCTATGACTGACCTACAGTGCACTCATTACATATCATAACAGATGTTCCAACTTTTGAATATGGCAAATAGTAATGTGACCTAACATGTATAGGAGGGAAGGGAGGGGAAGTTAGAAGTGGTGCCCAAGAGGAGGAAGTGAATAAGGAAACATCGCAATTGTGAGAACAGTTTTTGTAAAGTTGCAGATAAGATAAAGGCAGCATATTACAGTAACAGTGTAGGTTAAGATATTTCAGTGATGTACAGGTTAAGTAAACTACAGGTCAATTGCCATGCCTCATTTTCATTGGCTGCTACCTAGATTCCACTGTGGCATGCCTTCATGGATTTATCACATATGCCATATTATGCAGTTTTTTGAGTAAGTAGAAGTTACTGTTAATACTGCTGATTTGCACAAGAACATGCAAGAGGATGATGCTCATAACCAGACACAACAATATGTTATTTACACCTGAACCACTCCAATCATAAACCCATTTTTTTAAACAATTTTCGTAACAATTACGATTAAATTGTAATGGTTGGAACCTCTGTGATAATCCCAACACATACCATGTATAATGCAACAATGGTGTAAGAACTTACATTAGTCTCTGAGCTTGCCACACATGATTTCAGTTCTGGGTCTGACTTTATGGAAAGACCAGGCACTTCAGTCTTTAATGGATCTTCAGGAAACTGAAAAAAGAAAAATTGTGATGCACTCAAAGCTTTTGTCTTTTTCTTACTTGGCTCTCTTTTCATGGATTTGTAGAGGGCTAAAAGAGCGGAGGGGAGGCTGCTTTTACACAGGTATTATGTAGAAGCTAATTGTATCCGAACACTAATGGTCACGTTTATTGAACAATAAGCCTCAGGCAATAAATATGTGCCTGCCATATTTTTACATTTTAAACCAAATATTTGTTTATTATGGAAATAAGACAAAATAGAAACTATTCTATTCTCAAGTATTATTTTGGCCCATTTTAGGTTATGGTAGTAACACTAAAAGCAGGCCTTGCTATTTTCTTTTGACAGCTTGAAATGTAAATGAAAATAATGGCTTAACCATTCATCTGACATGAAAATCAAATAACTGAATTTGTAGAGGAGAAACTTCCATACAACTTTGCTCCCATGTTTTTTTTTCATATCTCTTATCATTTGAGAGAGATTTGTAAAAATAATGGAGATTTCTCACCCTCCATTGCATTTACGAAAACCAACAGTTCGGAGATGTCACACGATATTTCCTTGCCCAGAACTCTCATTGGCATATGCCATCTTGCATTGCGTATTTGATGAATTTCTTATTTTAACTTACATGTTGTTATTTCAAAGCAATGGCGCACTGAAGAATTGAAAAAAGCACATCGTTCTTCATACAATAAATGATAATCTAGTTTCTAAAAAATGATGCTAATACATCAATTAACTATTGCCATGAACAGTACAAGTTAAACATTGCATGTTATTATTGTTAGCCATAGTCTAGTGGGTAGTGAGCTGGACTGTAACACTCATGGTAAGTGGTTCAGAACCCGCCACCACAATTTAGCAGGCGGCGAAACCGAACTCGCAAGGCAATCGCAGACAACTGATATTGGCGATCGAGTGAGTCGGCAAAAAATAATCGGTAAGATGGATGGGTGGGCATCGACCGCAAGCGGCATGCGTACCGATACAAGAGTATGTCACACCGAGTGGTCAAGGGTAATGCAGCAGCCTCGGCATACAGACTCAACAGGGCTGGTATAAAATGCACCGGCCGCAAGACGTAATCCCCAATGGTGGATAGAGTTGAGACGGCGGAGAATCGACGGCCGTGCAGAAGAGTATACATGGCTTCCATAGTCGAGCTTCGACTGAACAATGGCCTGGTAAAGGTGAAGCAGGACGGTACGATCCGCTCCCCATGACGTGCCACTGAGGACACGAAGGACATTAAGGGATCGGGCACAACGGGCAGCCAGGTAGGACACGTGTATGAACCAGCAAAGTTTCTGATCCAACATTAACCCCAAGAATTTTGTAGTCTCCACAAAAGGGAGAGCAACAGGGCCGAGATGTAGAGAAGGTGGAAGAAATTCCTTGTATCTCCAGAAGTTTATAAGCACCGTTTTCTCAGTGGTGAATCTGAAGCCGTTTGCAATGCTCCAGGAACATAGACGGTCAAGACAGGGTTGAAGACAATGCTCCAAGAGACGTCCGCTGGACACTGCAATAAATTGCGAAATCGTCTACAAAAAGGGATCCGGAAACGTCGGGTGAAAGGCAATCTACGATCAGATTGATTGCAATGGCAAAGAGAGCCACACTCAAGACGGAGCCCTGGGGTACCCCATTCTCCTGGCAAAAGGTATCTGACAAAACAGAGCCCACCCGTACCCGGAACTTGCGATCCGCCAAAATCGCTTGAATGAAAAGAGGGAGGTGGCCCCGAAGGCCCCATGTGTGCAATGTGCAGAGAATGCCCGCTCTCCAACAGGTATCGTATTCCTTCTCCAAGTCGAAGAACACTGCTACTGTTTGACACTTCTTTAGGAAGTTATTCACAATGAAGGTCAACAACGTAACGAGGTGATCAGCAGCAGAGCGATGACGACGAAAACCGCATTGGACATTTGTTAGGAGGCGGCGAGATTCGAGGAGCCAGACCAACCGAGCGTTAACCATGCGTTCCATCACCTTACAGATGCAGCTCGTCAGAGAAATGGGGCAATAACTGGAAGGAAGATGTTTGTCCTTCCCTGGTTTAGGGATGGGGACAACAATGGCTTCACGCCATTTTGTGGGAACATGACCTTCAGTCCATATGCGATTGTAGGTACTAAGAAGAAAACACTTGCCCGCAGGAGAGAGGTTCTTCAGCATCTCAATATGGATTGAATCGGGCCTGGGAGCAGAAGATCGGGACAGGGCGAGAGCACAGTCTAGCTCCCGCATGGTGAAGGCGACATTATAATTTTGACTATTAAAAGAGTGAAAAGAAGGCGGCCGTGCCTCCTCTTCCTGTTTGCGAGGGAGAATGGCAGGGTGATAATGGGCAGAGCTCAAAACCTCCGCAAAGAAACTGCCCAATGCGTTGGAAACATCAGCGGGGGCCACGAGGACTGCATTCTCCACGGTCAGACCAGGAATCGGAGAGTGGACCTTGATGCCGGATAAACAGCGTAGGCCACCCCAAACAACCGTGGAGGGAGTAGAATGGTTAAAAGAACTAGTAAAAGCAGTCCAGCAAGCTTTTTTGCTGTCGTTTATGATACGACGACATTGCGCTCTCATACGTTTATAATTTATGCAATTCTCCAAAGTTGGGTGGCGGCGGAAGGTGCATAAAGCACGGCGTCGGGCTCTAAGCGCGTCGCGGCAGGCTGCAGTCCACCAAGGGACCTGGACACAACGCGGAGAAGAGGATGTACGAGGTATGGAACGTTCAGCAGCGGTGAGAATAACCTCTGTGAGGTAGTCAACCTGACTGTCACAGTTGGGAAAATTCTGATCGTGAAAAACAGCCATGGAAGAATAAAGCCCCCAGTTGGCTTTAGAAATGTTCCAACTGGTGGGACGAGGAGATGGGGAATGATGCAGGAAGTGGATGATACAAGGGAAATGGTCACTCGAGTACATGTCAGAAAGTGCATACCACTGAAACCGACCGGCAAGCTGAGGAGTGCATATTGCGAGGTCTATATGGGAGTAAGTGTGTGTTGTGTCTGAAAGGAAGGTCGGTGTACCGGTGTTGAGGCAGACAAGATCGAGGTGTTGGAGAATGCCCACCAAAAGGGAGCTTCTCGGACAAGGTGCCGGAGAGCCCCATAGAGGGTGGTGGGCATTAAAGTCGCCTACCAACATGAAAGGTGAAGGGTGCTGGTCAACAAGGTGTAGCACATCTGCCCTAGTAAGGGCAGATGACAATGGCGAATAGATATTACAGAGGGAAAAGGTAAATGTGGATAGAGTGATGCGGACGGCAACTGCCTGTAGGTGAGTATGCAATGAAATGGGATGGTAATATACGTCTCGAAGGACCATCAGAACCCCTCCATGGGCTGTGATACCTTCCACGGGTGGCAGGTCGAACCGCACAGAGGTGTGGAAAGTCTGCACGATCACTTTGACGTAGCTTAGTTTCTTGGAGGCAGACTAGAAGTGGACAGTGCAATCGAAGGAGTAGTTTTAATTCCTCCCGATTGGAACGCATGCCGCGAATATTCCATTGAAGGAGCGCCATGATAAAAAATGAGAAGAAATAAGGATAAAAACCAACTAGCAAGTGGGGTCATCTCGACGGCCGCTGAGGACCGGACTTCGAGGAAGCACTGCTATCGCCATCTATTGGCAAAGGGTCATGTTCCATTGGTTCGATCGACGCATCTGCCACCTCCTGGAGTTGATCAGGAGGGGCCGCTTCCACCGCCGGTAAACGGCCTGGTGCCCGGCAGACGGAGTGTCCCGATGAAACCGAAGACGGCCGAGGCCGGCAACTGTTGAATGGCGTGACCGAAGAGTCACGCCGCGCCGGGTAAGTGGGGGGGGGGGGGGGGGGGCTGTTCTTTTTGGAAGCCTTCTTAGAAGCATGACGGGTTGAAGTGGTTGGCGATTGGGAGTCTTGAGAAAATCTTCACGGATGGTTTTTTTTTTTATTTCCAGGCAGCAGATTTGGGTGCCCGGGATGTGTGTGAACTGGTCGACGAATTCACTGTGGAACGGGCAGAAGGGATCGGAGAGGTGGAACGGGCTAGCTGACCTGATGACAGTGTCACACAACGTTAAATCGCAAGTCTGAATGCCTACCTCCTTAGTTGGTCGAGGGGAGGCGAGGACCTGGCTGAAAGTACCTGATGGGAGTACAGCAGGCTTCCAACTCGCTAATAACTTCCGAGCGGCATAGGTTGAGACCTTTTCCTTCACGCGAATCTCTTGGATGACCTGCTCTTTATAAAAGGGGCAGTCCTGTGAAGAAGCAGCATGGTCACCCATGCAATTAATGCAGCAAGGGGATGGAGATAGACATTCACCCTCATGAGCGTCTCTACCACAGGTGGCACACTTGGCTGCATTTGGACAAGATTTACTGGTATGATTGTACTTTTGGCAATGGAAGCAGCTTGTAGGATTTGGTATATACGGGAGAACGGAAATGACTTCGTAGCCCGCTTTTACTTTAGATGTTAGGTCAACCCTGTCAAAAGTTAAGAAGACAGTACGGGTTCGCACGAGGTCATTGTTAACCTTTTTCATCACACGATGAACAGCCGTGACTCCCTGATCGGACATACAGTTCAATATCTCCTCGTCCAATAACCCATCCAGCAATCTAGAGAACACTACCCCCCGCGAAGAGTTGAGGGTGCGGGGAGCCTCCACTTTCACAGGGAAAGTATGGACAAGTGTAGCTCTAAGTAACTTCTGTGCCTGGAATGCATTATCTATTTCGAGTAACAAGGTCTCGTTGCACTGCCCGGAGCAGGTCTTCATGGGACCTGCGATCGCATCAACACCCTTCTGAATAATAAACGGATTTACTGCAGAAAAATCCTTATCAGTACTTGATACCACCAGGAACTTAGGAATATTAGGCAATAATTTCTGTGGCTGAGAATCATCATGCTTCCGCTTATGGGTTGAGATTATAGATGATTTGGAAGGTGTCATAGCGGAGGTGTCCCCCATGATTACCGGCGTCTCCGATGGCACACTCCTTCCTTGCGGGGCCCCTCACTGAGGGCGCACCCGCCTTAGGTGACTGTTCGAACCTCAGGTCACACCACCTGAGAACGGACGGAGGGCCCAATCGGCATGTTTGGAAGGCATCAGCTCGGGTAATCACCCCTCCCTAGGCCCGGCCTTTACCGGGGAGTACGTACGTGCCCTACATGTCTACCCACGGCAGGGAGTTACGCCCTACCCCGTCACCGGCTACGCAGAGTGTGGGTCAACCTTCAGACATGCACAGAGAGGAAAGAAAAGAGGAAGTAGAGAAATGGATGAAGGAGTAGGGAGAATCTCTAACGCCGAGGCGGAGATTAAAGGGTGAGTCAAGAACAAGGAGAAAGGAAAAAGAGGGGAAGGCTGAAGAACAGGAAACGAAGAGGACCAAGAATAGAAGACAGAGGAAGCGAAAAAGAAACTGGACTGACTAAAAACGCCCATCTCTGGGCGAAGGCACAAACCAGGGGGAAAGAGGGAAGCGGCCTGGGAAGAAAGGTCACTTCGGCACAGGGCTCCGTGCGCGCCACGCACGTACCCACAAAAGAGCTGTGGGCCCCCTGGGGGGCCATGGGAACCAGGATGCCCCCCCCCATACACAAACTTATTTATGTGACTATTAGAGGAAGCCTTCCTGGATACCCAAGCCTGTCAACACTAAGTTTGGTATAGATTCATTGATATCTTTATGATCTGGACTAACAGTGAAGAAAAACTCCAGAATTTCTTCTCCAACCTCAACTCCTTTGGTCCCATCAAATTCACCAGGTCCTATTCCAAATCCCATGCCACTTTTCTCGATGTCGATCTCCCTCTGTCCAACAGCTAACTTCGAACACCCGCCCATATCAAACCAACCAATAAACAACAATACTTCCATTATGACAGCTGCCATCCATTCCACATCAAACATTCAATTCCCTACAGCATAGGTCTTCGTGGCAAACAAGTCTGCTCCAGTCCCGAATCCCTGAACCAGTACACCAATAACCTAGTAACAGCTTTCACATCCCGCAGCTATCCTCCTGATCTGGTACAGAATCAAATAGCCAAAACCAGTTCCTCATCCCCCCCTCCCAAACTGAGAACCTTCCACAGAAGAACCCCTGAAGTGCCCGGATACTTTCTGGGACTGGATCATAATGAATTTGGCTCTATAGCAAGGATATGACTTCCTTAAATCCTGCCCTGAAATGAGATCCATCTGTCATGAAATCCTTCCCATTCCACAGAGTGTCTTTCCACCATCCATCTAACCATCGTAACCACCTAGTCCATCCCTATGAAATCCCCAAACCACCTCCCTCACCCTGTGGCTCCTACCCATGTAACCACCCCCGTTGTAAAACCTGCCCTATGCACCCTTCCACCACCACTACTCTAGTCCCCTAACCCGAAAGGTGTACACGATCAAGGGCAGAGCCACTTGCGATAGCACCCACATGATTTACCAACTGATCTGCCTGTTGCTTCTCATTCCCACCTAGAACGCTTCACAGTGCAAACTATCCATTTGCATGAACGGTCACCCTGTGGCTAAACCTGCATTGGTGCACGGCCAGCACGGCCATGTTACACCGTCAGTTATCTGAATACTTCCCAACATCACCAAAAATTCCGGAGATGGGAATTTGCCCTTCAGCATATTCTCTTCCTGTTGCCCACCTGGTCTCAACCTCGGCTAAATTCAAATTCCCGCCCACCATTCTTTAACATCTTTTCCTCAGTTCTCTGGACAGAGCCTCTGCCTCAAATGTTATCTGTGTCCAACTTGTTTACTTTCGTGTGTTTGCATGTGTATGTGTGTAGGTGAGTGTGCACACACTTTTTTACCTTTCCTTTTATCCCCCTAAGGTAAGTCCTTCCACTCCTGGGATTGGAGTAACACCTCTTCCACTCCCTTAAAACCCAAATTCTATCCTTTTTCCCCCTCCTTCCTTCCTTCCTCCCTGAAGAAGCGGCCATCGATTGCGAAAGCTTGTATCTTGTGTTTGTGTGTGTGTGTGTGTGTGTGTTTATTTGTTTGTTTGTCTATCTACAAGCCTGATTTTTATACATATATATAGACATATATAATCTTTTTTCTTCAGTGAGATCGATTCTTTGCAGTCATTTGTTCATATTTGTTGTGGGTTGTTTAAGAATTTTACTCCGTTTTTTATTACAGATGGCTTTGAACCAACACCGTCTGAAGAGAAGGCCCGTGCACTGCCGTGCCACGTCACAGAGTAGATTGTGATCGCGTAGCTCACTGTATGGCTGATGGGGCACAGCCCATCGCCTCACACAGGCCAGCCAGTGAACCATGTGATAGCGACCTACCCTGCGTGATGTGGCACGGAAGGGCACAGGCCTTCTCTTCAGATTGTGTTAGTTTAACTGTCTTTCGTTTTCACTCTTTTCATTGGTTCTTCAGTTTGAATGAGTACTTAGAAGATATTGGTTTGTTTTGTCCTATTTTGATCATTTCAGATAACTCAGTTTTATAATTACAGCGGGCATCTAGCTATCACACCAATAACTTTCTGACCGAGCGCGACGAGCCCCCATGCACTAACAAATTCCGAACCACCATATAACATGTTTGTACATCACAAACTAATTCCTTGCCTATTGCGCTTTGGTGAACAGCTGTGTGAGTAATCTGATTCTTGTACCATGGATGGCAGGTGTTAACCAACTAACCAACATTAGATTGTAATTGACGTGTTTGATAATGTTTAGTGATCCATTGCTTTGAAATGACAACACAAGTTATAATAAAATTATCAAGTGGAGAAAGCAAGATGGCATACGCAAAAGAGATTTTATGGCGAGGTATGTCACGTGACTATTTTATGAACACCAAATGTACAATGTGTTCCAAACAGGCCAGGTCACTTCTCCAAAAGCCGAATGTACACTACATTCATTCCTGGCTAGTCATTCGTTACCAGTACAGACAAAGAAAATAAACTTAACTACCAAGGCAAGACAGGTGATAAAATAACAGAAAAATATAATGAAAATTGGGAGAGATATTAAAAAGATAGTTCAAAGAGGTAAAGGTTCAAAAAAGAGTGTTTGTCAAAGCTAAACTCAAATATTATATAATTTTGGGTGTTTGTTAAAACACATTCAGAAATAATATTACATGTTGGGTGAATAGATGTAACCACAAAAGTATAGTTGAAATCATATCAATTTTTTGATTAAACAAATGTAAAAAATAGAAAACACATTACTTACCAATAGGACCAGCTCGTCGATAGATACAAATAAAATCACACACAAACACACATACAAGCTTTCGCAACCATTTGTCGCTTCTTCAGGATAAGAGGAAAAAAGGGGAGGAAAAAGGGAAGGATATGGGTTTTAAGGAAGTGGAAAAGGAGTCTTGCTTTTTACAAGTGTCTGTGTGGATGTGTGTGTATTTGTTTACCTTCCTTTTTTTCCCCCTAAGTTAAGTCCTTCCACTCCTGGGATTGGAATGACTCCTTTTCCACTTCCTTAAAACCCATAACCTTCCCTTTTCCCTCCCCTTTTTTCCTCTTATCCTGAAGAAGCGACCAACGGTTGCGAAAGCTTGTGTGTGTGTGATTTTATTTGTATGTATCGATGAGCCGGTCCTATTGGTAAGTCATCTGTTTTCTATTTTTTATATTTGTTTATGCCACCAAGAAAGTTTCCCTTTATAATTTTCGTTTAATTTTTTGATTATTTAGATTATTATTTTGGTTCTAACCTTTAGCACAAACTTATAAAATTACAAATCTAAAGTGGACCGTAAAACATGCCAGTGTGATTTTTTTCCTACCAAGCAATCATAATATATTGCTGCGAGAGACCACGAACATCAACTGCCGGCGTGGCGCAGGGGATAGCGTCACGGACTGCGGAGCAGAAGGTCACCGGTTCAATCCTGCTCACCGGCAAAAATTTATTTCTTTGTAATTCAATTCCAGAAGATTCTACATCTTTCTTATATTCACTTGTAAATTCTACTTGTTTCTTATATTAACTGACGCGACCACAGCCAACTCCGCTGGTAACTATGATGCCCCGCAGAAGAACAGACGTCTGGAGTACAGAAGACAACACACCACTGTGTTTCCACTGTGGACGCCTTGGAAATGTCTTACGCTACTGCAGAGAGAGGAGGCGAGTATTCGATGATTATTTTGCCGCAAGACGTCAGCCGTCGGAGCAGTTCTATCCAAGGCAGTCACCTGCTGATGAGTTCAGTCGACCTATGGGATGAAGCCCATCGCCGTACTCTAGACGAGGTCACTCCCCGACGCGCCGCAGCCGTTCACCGTCGCCGTACAGAGGTACCAGCCGCTCCCCTAGCCGCCGCGCCAGGGAAAACTAAGCGAGGCGACCATCTATGGAGGTGAGGCCGCCGCAGATGAAAATCCTCCATGGACAACAATTGCCAAGATGTCGGGAAATCTCATCAATGTCATAATCAACGGCCAATCTGTCCGGGCACTTGTTGATTCAGGAGCCTCTTTTTCTGTATTATCGGATAATTACCACCGCACACTAAAGAAGACAATGTTGTGTGATACAGGAGCAACTGTGCTGAAGGTCGCGAATGGAAAGCACGTCCATCCAGCAGGAACTTGTGTCGCAAGAATAATCAACAACAACAGGACGCAGCCATTTGAATTTGTTGTGTTAACAGAAAGTAGTCACAATGTCATCCTCGGAAGGGACTTCAGTCAGGCATCCCAAGCTATCATTGACTGTGGAAGATCTGAGCTGCAAATTGAAGTTGTCCGCCAGATACACGTAATACAGAATTTTCTGGGAAGTTATTTGCCGTTGACAATGTGACAATCCCGCCGTTGACGATGAGAAGAGTTGCAGTCACAAACACAGATGAGCGATTAAACTGTGAAGTGCTTGTTGATAGTAAAAACTTTATCAGGCTCACCAAACAAATTTACATCCAGCGGCTATCATAAGCATTACCGGGGGTCGACGAGAGATTTGGATCACTAATTATCACGAGCAGTCACAATGCATCCCCAAGGGAATGTGTATCGGGACAGCTGAACCAATCCAGGACGGTGAGCTCAACGTCATCAATGAAGACCCATGCCCTGCTATTAGTACAGACAACACGCTGGAGGAAACAAACGTGGAACTGCCAATAGGGCCTGGACTGACCAAGGAACAACACCAGCGGGTGTTAGGTATACTACGCCAATTTTCAGGTGCATTCAAACCTCAGCAGGGGAAAAGTCAGGCGAAACGGCCCACGATAAAGCACCGTATCAATACTGGGGATCATCCGCCAATTAGCCAGCGTTCGTATAGAGTGTCGCCAGCTGAAAGACGGATAATCCGGGAGGAAATGGAGAAGATGTTGCGAGATGACATTATTCAACCTTCGGAGAGTCATTGGTCGTCTCCGGTGGTCCTCGTAAAGAAGAAGGATGGCATGTGGCGATTCTGTGTCGACTATCGGCGGCTGAACAAAATCACAAAGAAAGATGTATACCCACTGCCGCATATTGACGACACCTTAGACTGCTTGAAAGGAGCTACATACTTCAACTATGGACATGCAGACAGGTTTTTGGCAAATCGAGGTTGACGAAGCTGACAGGGAGAAGACGGCTTTTATTACACCTGATGGTCTCTATGAATTTAAAGTAATGTCATTTGGATTATGTAATGCTCCAGCCACATTCGAACGCATGATGGACAACTTGCTGCGACACCTTAAGTGGACGACGTGTGTCTGCTATTTAGATGACATTGTCGTTTTCTGGAAAACATTTGAAGAACATCTGAGTCGCCTGTCAACTGTGTTGAAGTGTGTTCAGGCTGCAGGTCTCCGCCTCAATCCAAAGAAGTGCCTCTTCGTCGCCAAAGAGATAAAAATCCTGGGGCACCTAGTCAATGGAGATGGTGACCGTCCTGATCCAGATAAAGTAAGGGCATTCACAGAATTTCCAACTCCTCAGCACATTTGTGATGTGAGAAGTTTTCTCGGGCTGTGCTCATACTACCGACATTTCATAAAAAGATTTTGTAACAAGGCACGTCCATTACAAGAACTTCTGCAGGGAGACGCCAAATTTTACTGGGATGAGACAAAAGAAAGAGCTTTCCGAGCACTTAAGGAGGCTCTAATTTCCACACCAGTGCTAGCCTTGTACTACGAGAATGCAGAAACGGAACTTCACACAGACGCCAGTGGCTACGGGATTGGTGCAGTGCTTGTACAAGTTCAGGAAGGTGCCGAAAAAGTGATAGCCTATGCGTCAAGAGTACTCTCAAAGTCCGAGAAACTACTCTACAACTGAAAAAGAATGTCTCGCGGTTATCTGGGCTATCAACAAGTTCTGGCCGTATTTATTCGGCAAACCATTCACCGTCGTGACAGACGACCATTCTTTGTGTTGGCTGACTAGCTTGAAGGATCCATCAGGTCGACTAGCAAGATGGGTACTAAGACTCCAAGAGTACGATGTCACAGTGGTATTCAAGAACGGGCCCAAACACAAGGATGCTGACTGCCTTTCGAGGAATCCATTAGTGGAATACAACAGCATTAATGAAATTTCAGCTCTCACTGAATTAGATGTCATTACAGCTGAACAGAGAGAAGGTCCAACACTATTAAAAATGATAGAGGCCTTGGAGAAAGGAGAAACGACCAATGGAGAGTTCCAACTTATAAATGGAACATTGTACAAGAACAACTACTATCCACTGGGCCCCAAATGGCTACTTGTTGTTCCAGCTCATCTCCAGCCAGCTATTCTCAAATATTTCCATGATGCTCCAATATCCGGTCATCTGGGATTCGTGAAGACCCTAGACAGAATCAGACGCAGGTATTACTGGAAAGGTCTCTACCAATCTGTCAAGCACTATGTGAGTCACTCTAAAGAGTGCCAGCGATGGAAGCATGTGCCGCAATTACCTCCAGGACATCTCGTACCGATTCCGCCGACAGCAGCTCCATTCCACCGAGTTGGGATCGATCTTTTAGGGAGGTTCCCGAAGTTGACAACCGATAACCATTGGATAATAGTCTGCACTGACTACCTCACACGCTATGCTGTCACCAAACCTGTGCCGACTGCAGAAGCTCCAGAGATCGCAAAATTCCTTGTAGAAGACATTATTTTGAAGCATGGAGCACCACGTGTCATGATATCTGACTGTGGAAAAGTATTCCAGTCAAAACTAGTATCAGAGGTAATGTCACGGTGCAACATTGTCCACAGAATGACAACTGCATACCATCCTCAGACAAATGGTCTTACGGAACGTTTTAACGAAACGTTAGCCGACATGCTGTCAATGTACATCGATGTTGAGCAGAAGGATTGGGATACAATTCTGCCAGTCGTGACATTTGCTTATAATACCGCAAGACAAGACACCACAGGCTTCACTCCGTTTTTCCTGCTCCATGGCCGTGAAGCTGAGACGACAATGGACACACTGTTCCCGTTCCAACCGGACGCCACTCAGGATGACTATGTTAAACAGCTCATCACCAGGGTCGAAGAAGCAAGACAGCTGGTTCGCATACGGACACTGGACGCCCAGGAGAAGGACCGTCAGCGG
This sequence comes from Locusta migratoria, assembly GCA_026315105.1. Classification (NCBI taxonomy): domain Eukaryota; kingdom Metazoa; phylum Arthropoda; class Insecta; order Orthoptera; family Acrididae; genus Locusta; species Locusta migratoria. The sequence continues at coordinate 80,085,731 of CM048752.1, forward strand.
TGTAACGACCAGCACCGACCTGTTGTGTACAGCCCAGGAGATCTGGTATGGATTTTTACCCCTGTACAGAAGGTTGGACTGAGAGAAAAATTATTGAAGCGATACTTTGGTCCGTATCGTGTCATACGCCGCCTGTCAGATGTCACATACGAAGTTGAGGATTATGAGCCATCGTCGAAACGTCAAAAACGAAGAGACATTGTTCACGTCCTGCGCATGAAGCCTTAGTACGATCCTGAAGAGCAGGTAGATGACAATGGCTTCTTGTTCAAGGACTTTAAGGACGGTAATGTTCGTGATGAAGCCACGACAGGAACGTCTGTTGTCGATAATCACAGAAGGGAAGGATTCTCTTGAACTGTCATACAGAGGACCCATGACACGGTCAAGATCCAGGACATTGCAGCTGGCTCCACAGGGATCATAACAGCGGGTCGCTGTTTCTCCAGGAGAGGGAGCAATGCCGCGAGAGACCACGAACACCAACTGCAGGCGTGGTGCAGGGGATAGCGTCATGGACTGCAGAGGAGAAGGTTGCCTGTTCAATCCTGCTCACCGGCAAACATTTATTTCTTTGTAATTTTCAATTCCAGAAGATTCTACATCTTTCTTATGTTCACTTGTAAATTCTACTTGTTTCTTATGTTAACTGTTGTTCTAATTTCTGGTAAATTCTGTCTGTGTATAAATAGCAGAACACTCTGCCTGAGAGGCAGTCAGTGCTGCGTGTATGTTGAGTTTGTAATAAACGTGCTTTCAGTATAAGTGCGGTGTTTAGTTGCCTTCGAAGTCAAGCCTACTTCCATTGCAACGTGACCATATTGTAGTTTCCTTAATCACAATTAATTCTGCAAAACAGTGATGTTTCACTTTTCAACAAATTATTAGACACACTACATAAACATATGAACTTTCTCTGTCTCACCAAACTGGTAATGAAATTGAGAAATGTGGAAGCTTTAACAACCTTTATCAGAATTATAAAAATATTCTGAATGTTTTAGATATAAAATTGGCTGTGCTTGAGCTGTTAGGTAGAGCTTAAAACGTAAAAGGAAATGTGTCATGTATACCCGACTCAGACAACTATGATTATTGTTGTACAATGTCAAATGAGATCCTAGTTTTCTACTATCACTTAAAAGACATGTAATACTAATTTTGCAAACATATTAAAAAAAAGTATATTAAACCACCAGATGTACTACAATGCAACATTATATCAAACTTTTTAAGCAAATAGTAAATAAATAAACAAGATTTGTAATTACATTTATATTTTCTGTTCTTTTTGTAGACGATATTGCATAATACTTCAACCAATTTGAAAATTTAACCATGTTCATTCCAATGCTTGTCATTAGCAGCTGTTTACTGATGTATTCAATCAGTGTCATCACCAAGGGATTTGTTTTCAATTATCTTCCTTACTTCACTGATTCTGCACAGACACTTCTTAAACCTAATCTTACCCGTTCACCTGATTTTCAGCACTACTTTTGTTGTACTGCCTTTCACATGATTTAGTTGCCTTCATTTCCATTTTAGACCTGTCGAATCAGAAATAATTCCAATATCTACTAAGTTGATCACATTTTAGTATGTTAGATACTAGTACTATAATAAAAGTAAAATTAGATTGTGACTGACAGGCTACAGTTGGGAAGGGTGGGGCAGGAGGACAGAAGGATTGTTGCAGTTAGAAACCACAATCCACACCACCCAAGGCACTGCATGCATATACAAAACAGACAATGTAGTGAGAATGTGGCACTCCATGGAGGGATTTCAGGCTGATTTGTGTTTTAAAGTTAATCTCAGACACTGGAAAGATGTAAATATAACGGTCAGCCTATAACTAAAAAAAAAAAAAAAAAAAAAAAAAAAAAAGGAAGAGTACCTTCCAGTCAAACGAATATAGCATTCCATAGGATATAGATATTATGAAATTTAATGTGATTTACATACAATCTTACTTTGTTACAATGTCTTCTCCACTACAATACATATTACTGCTATGTGCACTAAATAAAACCATACTTTGTAAGTACAGCTAATATATGAATCAGGTCATACAGACAATGAATAATAACAATGAAATCTATACCTATTAGGTTTGTCTTATGGCTGACTGCTTTGAATCTTAAGATTTGTCTGTTCGAACACTACAGTCAAAATTCTACTACAACTTTTGGAAATTGTTTCTATCATAGATTACAATATTTCATTATCTATGAATGTCTTACAGTTCCCACTCATTACATATCGTGATAACCCCAACACATATCATGCATAATGCAACAACGGTGTAAGAACTTACATTAATTTCCGAGATTGCCACACATGATTTTAGTTCTGGATCTGGCTTTATGGAAAGACCAGGCACTTCAATCTTTAATGGATCTTCAAGAAACTGAAAAAAGAAAAATTGTGATGCACTCAAATCTTTATTCTTTTTCTTACTTGGCTCTCTTTTAAATGATTTGTAGAGGGCTAGGAGAGGGGAGGGGAGGGGAGGGGAGACTGCATTAACACAGGTATTATATAGAAGCTAATTGTATCCAAACACTAATGGTCATGTTTATTGAACAATAAGCCTCAGGATGCCACATTTTTACATTTGAAACCAAATATTTCTTAATTGTGGAAACAAGACGAAATATAAACAATTCTAGTATCAAGAATATGTTTTTCTTACTATCAGTCAAAAGATATTGTAGTTTCTTTAATTACAATTTATTTTGCAAATACTGATGTTTCACTTATGAACAAATGTTTAGACAAGCAGCATAAAGAGATGAACTTTCTTTGTCTCATCAAAAGTGGTAATGAAATGGAGAAATGTGGAAGCTCAATAAACCTTGAATTATCAGAATGATGAAACTATTCTGATTTTTTTAGATATGAAAATGGCTCTGCTTGAGCTATTAAGTGGGTCTTCACAGGGTAAAAGCAAATATGTCATATAAACCCTATTCAGACACCTATGATTATTGTTGCATTACCTCAAATGAGACCCTAGTTTTCTACAAGACTGCATCAATAGAGGGAACAGCCTCTGAGGCCAAAAACACTGAACACCAACTCCTCCATTAAGAAGCAGTAGTGTATGTATCCACATTGTTGAATACATTCTAGTTCAATTATCTAGAGTGGCAGTTACACCAAAATCTAAAATAACCTACATGCATTTATTTTTATTTTCAAATTTATTTCTTCTCTGTGTGAACTAGGCACGATTTACTAATTTCATTTTTCACATTCAGCCTGCTACAGCTACAACTGTACATCCATGAGCTTTGAAAATATTCAGTAGCATCTGTGCTTGTGTAGCAACAATACAACTACAAGCACTTCAGGAAAAGCTTTCAATTTATAAAATTTTGTCTGTAATTCAGAAACTTTCACTTTCCTCCTCCATTCTACATGAATTTGAAACATGTGTAAAAGCTAACCTACTTTTGTGCAGAGTCAAGAGAAATTGGTCAAAATTACCAGCAAGCAACAATACTTGGTTGGATTAGGACTTTTTGATGAAATTTGTAGATACAGTAGACCTTAATAATCCGGATAACTCAACTAGACCCTACCTGGATAATTGTAAAATTGGATAGTGCCAAAACGTCATTTCTTTAAAAAAGAATGTTTGCTGTTACATTTATATATTGTACTACTTTAATATTACTGTACTTTATTGACTACAAAACAATATCGCTAAGTTTGTGCACAGCAGTGTACTTAAATAATGTCATTTCTTGAACATCTCAATTAAAAATCAGTTGTCTCACTGCCTGCAGTCATTTTTGTGCAGCCATGTCCTACATCCACTTGATGGTGAGTGGATGAATGTGGTCACCCATATTAGCACAGTGTCAAGACATGCAAATGCCTCAGCAGCTGACAAGCCCACTTGTGATTCAGTTACAATTTAATCTTTGTGGTTATTAATTTTTTCTATCACACTTTGAGTGATTCCATCCTCACCAAGGAGTTTAAATCCAGGATCCCAAGAATCATTAGCAAGCCACTCTCCTATATTCTGCATAGTGCAATCAGAATGTCCAGGTATTTTCCAAATGATTTTTCTTATGCCCAGAGAAGACATTTCTTATATTCTTCTTTTTCTCCTTCCTTTTCTCACTACTTCTTTGCATTTGCATCTTTGTTGAAATGCCTTTCAATTTATTGAAAGCTCTTAATGTGACTGTTTACTGAATTCCATGCTTCTGCTGCCATGTAACAGCAGTTTCTTCAATTCAATTTTTGGCGATGTGAGACAATCCCTTCTATCAAAAGATTCCTCAACAGCTACCTTCTGTAATGTTGCTTCATTGTTTTGGTGACTGAATGGTCCATTGGGTCCAACAAACTTGTTACATTTGGTGGCAGCAAGATTGTTTTGAAATGTCCCTCTTCTCTATCAAGAAAACTTTGTGAGGTGTGTGGGTGTATTATACAGAATAAACATCACCTTACTGCCTTTCTTTGCAGTGGCTTTTTGGTATTTTTCTACTTCAGGTATAAACATTAAATCATACCATTCAACAAACAAAGCAGCAATTATGAACCCCTTTGGTTGATTTTTGTAATAGACAGAAAGGTTTATTACATTTTTGAAAGCCCATGGGCCTTTCCATTTTCCTATCACCAAATGGGGTCTTTTATTGTTCCCCATTGATTTAGTGCACCACAGCAAGGTAACATGCTCTTTACTAATTGTATGACCAGGAGCACTAAACTCCCAATTAGGACTGTCTTATCAGCATTGTATAAACGTTCAAGGTAATAAGATTCTGCTTCAATTTTAAGCTTTCCAATAAAATTCTTTACTGCTTTTGGGTCTGCTGTTAATTTTTCACCCCTTAAATAGAGATCACAAATACCATATGTTGCCTTAAAATTTTGAAGCCAGCCATTACTCACTTTAAATGAAGAATAACTGCTGATTTTCTCAGAAAAAATTTGCTTTTAACTTCCAGCCCTGAAAGAGGGTTTTCCAATTATCGCTGTTTCATAAAGCACTTGAAAACAGCCACTTCAAGCTCTGTTTTTTTGCTGTGTTCATTGCTTTTCTCGAACTCCCATCTTCATTCTCAATAACAGCAAGAAATTTAGAATTGATGACTTTTTTTAAGGTCTAAAATAGTCCACACTCCCAAATCAAACATTACTGTCAACTGCTACCACAAACACCTTTGTCTAAGTTTACAAGCATTTCTATTTTACCTGCTAATAACAAGACAATAGGTTTCCTTTTAGTCAACATAGTGTATGCTGAACAGTAAAATGAAACAAATGCACAAAATACAGTAAAATAAAACACATGAAAGACAGAAAGTGTACTGAGAAAATCACAACTACTCATTTATTTCAGTACTTTTTCCAAACTCACACCTTGGCCACAGTATTCCATGGTCCAATGGCTCAATAACATCTTTGCCGCCTACTTCACCAATGAAAGCTATGGAATATTGTGGACATGATAAAATAAACAAATCAACTCTAGTATAGATTAATTATAGTTATCAGAGTGTAAAATAATTTCTTTCAGTAATAAATATAAAGCTTGTTCATTCATAATAAGCAACTGGGTACTCAGGTACCCTCACAAACTCTAAAATGCTCAAATCAATTCAGATAACTGACTATCTGGATACTCGCAGTTTGCATAATTGGACTTTTACAGTACATACAAGGAGCAACATTGTTTGTGGGAAGTGAGATCCAAAGGCAATACAAATAAGAATTTAATGATTGTTGCACTCAATAATTTTGCTCCATTTTGTGAAGCTGTAACAGTGTTTGTGAAATAACAGCCTACATGGTATGGAAAATAGCTTCATTTACCAATGGTTTTGATAAAATTAATTTTTGTCTTTTACAGAAGGAATGTCCAATTGTAAAATTACATGAGTCAATCAGCGAAATTCAATAACTCGCATGTGAGTCATTACAAATTATATTCTATGATATGCGATTTTTATCATTTTAGTCCATGATTTTAACTGCTGACTATGATGAAAGACATGTAGCATATACTCCCAAGAGCTTTCTCCATCTTCCCAGATTCAATCTTATGTAATTTTACGAGTGTTACAATCCTCCTCAAGAAGGCAAAATTAACCATTGGTGAAGGTAATAAACCTGCTTTCCTCAAATAGTTGACTTATTTCAGTCTTACATCAGATCCCTTGGGTTTCTTATGGCTATCCCAGCTGCATATTTTTTAATCAGCACTATTCCGCTGCAAAAACTTATGGTCTCCTTGCAAGGGCCATGGTTACACTGTACTTAGGAAGAAGCTAGACAAGTAACAGATTGATGTGCCTAATTAGGTAAGTTTCCAGTTTTGAAATTTCACAAATTGGAAATCTGAACTAAGATAAATCTGTAATCAAAATGCAGATTATTCTCAAAACTCATATGCTCTACTAAGCATAATCCTATTGGATATGACACCTCTCACACACGTAACTGACTTTCTCAACCAGATGTAGGTGTTTAGCAGAGACTGGAAACCAGGTTTAATCCACACATGCGAATCACTAAAGTTAAAGATGAAATAAGTGACAAAAAGGTCAAACTACTGACCATTCAACCAATGGAAATTCATGTATGGTGTAATTAAGAAAATAAAAATCCCTCTCTTCTATGCCCCTCCCCCACCCACCCCCTCCCCCACCACCAGAAGTAAATTTCTTCCTTTCTTAAATTTTTGCAGAAAATTGTACATTTTTAGAAAATCTATAGCAAAAAATATTTTTCATACAATTCTACATAAGCAGTTCTGTAGCAGTTCTGTATTTTTTAGTTAGAAGTAGGAGAGATAAAATTAAAATGGGATTCTGTAAATGAATAATTTTTAGAAATATTTCACATACCTTCAATTTATCCTGAAACCCATGTATCTAAAAAAGTGGTAATCACTAACATGTTAATGCATTATTATATAAATACCTATTTTCTTAACAATTGGCATGCCAATGGAGGTCATGACCTCTGTGCCACACACTGGTACGGAAAATATCACTTATTTTGATACACAACTGTTTTACGAAAGAAAACCAAGAATAACTTTTCTGAGGTATGTTGTTTTCAATATTAGGCAATGATGTTTTCAAATTTGTTACATTTCTTATATATCAAGTACTGTTTAAAGGAGGACTAGGTGCTAAAATTAAAAATGTCAAGTTTCTTCACCACCACCGTAACACCATCTCTTCTCCCTATTTGTGGCTCATTCATGTCATTCAGTATTGCTTTTTATTCTCTTATTTTCTGTGAATAACACTGGACTACCATTTGTTTTACACATGTTAAATATATTCTGGAGAAACAGGTATGAAAAGTGATAGAGGGATTGGAAACAATGGTAAGCGTCATAAGGAATGGAAGTGCATAAATTGTCAACATGAATATATTAAATAATGTAATCTAAAGAAGCCAATTAGCCACAAAAGTGCATGAATAGATGACAGAAGGTTAAGGCTGTCTTCATTTTACTTCATATAACTTTTAGGTTGAAAGAAAAGAAAGCTTTCTTAAAATATGAATGTTTGAAGTTCATTTTTTTTTTAGCTCTGAAAGGAGCACTGCTTCAGAAAGCAAAAAAGCACAACAATATTAGTGAAAGGTTTCTTCAATAGCATTTTGTTTCGGTAACTGCAGGACACCATTACCATGAAGATTACTCAGCTAAATTAGTACTGAATTCCGCAGCTCTTCTAAAAGGAAGCCACTTCTCATGATACCAACTTTCATACTGCTTTCCAAGAGTTGTACAATTTTGAACTGACCAGTTGTTATTGTTTACCAAGATGTTAATCTTCTCATACTAATTATTGGTCTTGTTCCAGATGGCAATTGACACTATCAAGATGCAGGAAAGACAGCATTAAAACCCAGAGTTATAGTTGTAAATATATACAAACTCTTCACTTGCCCTGACTACAAGGACTCAATCCCATTGTTTCACACAGAAGGCAGTTGTGACAAGTTGCCTATCTATTTGTTGGTTCCTGCATCCAAAAATAAAACTGTAAATGACATCAATGGCAGTGTTGTAATGCAATTAAGGGTCATTTGGCCAGCGCTTCTTTCTAATATATGTTCAAGTGCAGGAATGCTTGAGAGACATTCTCCACTGTTTAACTCATCCCTGATTGCAGTCCACATACACTAAGTGATCAAAAGTATCTGGACACCTGGCTGAAAATGGCTTACAACTTCGTGGCACCCTACATTGATAATGCTGGAATTCAATATGGTGGTGGCCACCCTTAGCCTTTACAGTTTCCACTCTCACAGGCTTACATTCTATCATGTCCTGGAAGATTTGTTGGGGAATGGCAGCCCATTCTTCATGGAGTGCTACTCTGAGGAGAGGTATTGATGTACGTTGGTAAGGCTTTGAGCAGCTCATCAGAAGCTTTGCTATGCAGTTACTGCAAATGGCTGAAAGCAATGAGGACTTTTCCTGAGGACATGCAGCTCTACTGTATGAATTTATGATGGCATCTTCTTGGATAAAATATTCCGGAGGTAAAATAGTCCCCCCATTTGGACCTCCAAGTGGGGACTACGCAGGAGGCTGTTATCATATATATTACTCCCCAGGCGAAGGAGCACAGGTGTGACAACAGCACAAATAAATAGAACACACACACACACACACACACACACACACACACACACACACACACACACACACACGCTAGCTTTTGCAGCCTAGCTGCTTCATCAGGCAGAAGGGAAGGAGAGGGAAAAGGAAATGAAGGTTTTAAGGAAGGGGGTAAGGAGCCATTCCAATCCCGGGACAATAAAGACTTACCTTGGGGGAAGAAAAGGAAGGTAAACAAATACACACACACACACCCATACATTTACACAGATGCAAACAGAGGTGTGTGTGTGTGGGGGGGGGGAGGGGTGTGTGTGTGTGTGTGTGTGTGGGCGTGGGCGTGGGCGTGGGCGTGGGCGTGGGCGTGGGCGTGGGCGTGGGCGTGGGCGTGGGCGTGGGCGTGGGCGTGGGCGTGGGCGTGGGCGTGGGCGTGGGCGTGGGCGTGGGCGTGGGCGTGGGCGTGGGCGTGGGCGTGGGCGTGGGCGTGGGCGTGGGCGTGGGCGTGGGCGTGGGCGTGGGCGTGGGCGTGGGCGTGGGCGTGGGCGTGGGCGTGGGCGTGGGCGTGGGCGTGGGCGTGGGCGTGGGCGTGGGCGTGGGCGTGGGCGTGGGCGTGGGCGTGGGCGTGGGCGTGGGCGTGGGCGTGGGCGTGGGCGTGGGCGTGGGCGTGGGCGTGGGCGTGGGCGTGGGCGTGGGCGTGGGCGTGGGCGTGGGCGTGTGTGTGGGCGTGGGCGTGTGTGTGGGCGTGGGCGTGTGTGTGGGCGTGGGTGTGTGTGTGGGCGTGGGTGTGTGTGTGGGCGTGGGTGTGTGTGGGCGTGGGTGTGTGTGGGCGTGGGTGTGTGTGGGCGTGGGTGTGTGTGGGCGTGGGTGTGTGTGTGGGGGGGGTGTGTGTGTGGGGGGGGTGTGTGTGTGGGGGGGTGTGTGTGTGGGGGGGTGTGTGTGTGGGGGGGTGTGTGTGTGGGGGGGGTGTGTGTGTGGGGGGGTGTGTGTGTGGGGGGGTGTGTGTGTGGGGGGGTGTGTGTGTGGGGGGGGTGTGTGTGTGGGGGGGTGTGTGTGTGGGGGGGTGTGTGTGTGGGGGGGTGTGTGTGTGGGGGGGTGTGTGTGTGTGGGGGGGTGTGTGTGTGTGGGGGGGTGTGTGTGTGTGGGGGGGTGTGTGTGTGTGGGGGGGTGTGTGTGTGGGGGGGTGTGTGTGTGGGGGGGTGTGTGTGTGGGGGTGTGTGTGTGTGGGGGTGTGTGTGTGTGGGGGTGTGTGTGTGTGGGGGTGTGTGTGTGTGGGGGTGTGTGTGTGTGGGGGTGTGTGTGTGTGGGGGTGTGTGTGTGTGGGGGTGTGTGTGTGTGGGGGGGGGGGGGGTGTGTGTGGGTGTGTGTGTGTGTGGGGGGGGGGGGTGTGGGGGGGGGTGTGTGTGGGGGGGGGGAAATCTTAGTCTATTTTTTTATATATATTTTTTCCTACTAGGAATTTTTCGTCATTATATATAGCAGGCATTCTATGGATCGAAGCATGGAATCTTCTAACCCTTAATTGCATAGGTAAGTTAGAAAATTTGAACAGAAATGGATAGGTTAGAGGTGGTAGGGATTGGTGAAGTTTGGTGGCAGGATGAACAGTATTTCTGGTCATGTGAGAACAGGGATATAAACACGAAATCAGAGGATGTAACACAGGAGTAGGTATGATAATGAATAAGAAATTAGGAATCCGGGTAACATTATCACAGCAGACAGACACAAAACTGACACTGACCACAGTAGTACAAGTTTCTAGGGCCACTAGCTCTGCTGATGAGGAAATCAAAGAAATATATGAGGAGATAAGAGAAATTATTCAGAAAAATAAAAAGGTAGACTAAACCTTGATAGTGATGGGGGACTGGAACTCTGTAGTAGGAAAGGGAAGAGAGGATAATGTAGTAGGTGAATATGGACTGGGTAAAAGGAATGAAAGAGGTGATGGCTTGGTAGAATTTTATGCAGAGTGCAATTTAATAATCACTGACACTTCGTTTAATCATCATGAAAGGAGATTGTACATGTGGAAGAGACAAGGAGACACTGGACAGTGCCAGATTGACTTCATAAACATACGGAATAGATTTAGAAACCAGGTTTTAAGCTCTAAGACCTATCCAGGGGGCAGATATAGCCTCTGACCATAACTTATTGGTAATGAACTGTAGATTAAAACTTATGAAACTACAGAAAGGTAGAAAATTAAGGAGATGGAACCTGGACCAACTGAAGGAACCAGAGGTGGTTGGGGGTTTCAGAGTGATCGTTAGGCAAGGACTGGCTGAAACAGAGGAAAGTAATACAGTAGAAGAAGAATGGGTAGCTCAGAGGTAGAGTAGTGAAAGCAGCAGGGGATCATATAGGCAGAAGGCCTAATAGAAATCCCTGGATAAAACAGGATATAGTGCACTTAACTGATGAAAGGAGAAAATATAATAATGCATCAAGTGAAGCAGGCAAAGGGAGTACATACATCTGAAAAATGAGCTTGACAGGAAGTGCCGACAGGCTAAGCAGGAGTGGTTAGAGGACAAATGCAGAACCACAGATGAATGCATAACTAGGGGAAAGACAACGCCAACAGGAAAACTAAAGATATGTGGAGGCAAGAAAAGCAACTGTATGAATATCAAAAACTCAGATGGAAAACCAGTACTAAGCAAAGAGGGGAAAGCTGAAATGTGGAAGGAATATACAGAGGGCCTGTACAAATGAAATAAACTTCAAGGTAGTGTTCTAAAAATTTAAGACTAAGTGGAGGAAGAGGAGATAGTAGATACAATACTGCGAGAAGAATTTGACAGAGCGCTGAAGGATTTGAGTGTAAATAAGGCCCCTGGAGTAGATGATATTCCGTCTGAACTGCTGATATTGTTAGGAGATCCAGCATTGAAGAAATTTTTCCATGTTGTATGCAAGATGTATGAGAAAGGGGAAATACCCTCTGACTGCAATAAGAATATAGTAATTCCGATTCCAAAGAAAGCAAATGCAGAAAAATATTAAATTGATAGTTCTGTAATTTTCACAAGTCATAGTTGCGAAATACTAACACGAATTGGTTACAAACAAATTGAAATGCTTCTGGAAACCAACCATGGGGAAGATCAGTTTGGATTTAGGAGAAATGTAGGAACACAGGAGGCAATACTCATATTAAACTTATCTTAGAAGATAAGCTAAGAAAAGGCAAACCTGTGTTTTAGCATTTGTAGATTTTGAGAAAGCTTTTGACAGTGTTGACTGGAATAAACACTTTCAAATTCTGAAGGTAACAGTGGTAAAATATAGGGAGCACAGAGCTATATTCAACTTATATAAAAACCAGACAGAGGTTATTAGAGTGGAAGGGCATGAAAGGTACACAGAGCTTGGGAAGGGAGTAAGACAGGGTTGTAATTGCTGTAAGGCGCGCGCACACACACACACACACACACACACACACACACACACACACACACACACACACACCCGATAACATATGTCAGGAGTCAGCTGCGAGAGTGCGCCGCAAGAAAATGCGGCAAATGCCAGAGCACGCCATGGGCGAGTCAATGACAAACAGTGCGGAATTGTGCTCTGCGCGCAGTGTGTTTACCAGGTAAGAGCGCACTTCGCAGGTATTCATACAGCCAGTGCACATCAGTGTAGTAGTGAGTGTTTTCAGTGAACACAACATTTGGCGCCGAGTATGGTATTTTTTTCCTCCGCGTGTTTTCCATCTGAAGTGGTTGTTCATCTTACACAATGTATACTGGTTTTTCCGATGAGATTCTGTGTCGCCTCGTCGAACAACAAGAGGATTTTACATCAGCGATTCATGCTAAAAAACCAGTATTACAATCTCTTGCTACAGCCTTGTCTAGTGGGTCCCAACCCCCATCCACCCCACAGGTTGCTTTCCCCTCCCCCCTACCCCCCGCACCCCCTCTGTCTTATCCGCCACCTTTTCCGGCATGCAACGAGTCCGTCTAAGAAAGGGACGCTCATGAAAAATGGTTAAGACACCATTTTCAGGCTTTGGGCTGGTCTGATGGCACCTTATGTCATGCGTTATTCCTGTTGTGGCTGTCGCCTCGTCTGTATCAGCTCCTTTGCCAACTCGCCCCTTTGCAGGCTCCTGCATCGCTGTCTTTCGATCAAATGTGCGGCCTTTTTTCACAATATTACCGCAAACGGACTCTTGTGATAGCAGCCCGCGTGGAGTTTTACTGCTGCAGGAAGCAGCCACAACAGTCTTATTGGGCGTGGGCCGCGGACCTCCATGGGTTAAGCAGTCATTTTGTTACTGATGTGCATAAAGAATCTTATGCCAAACATATGGTCTGGGACGCTATTATTCGGCTGGCCCCCAATCGTGATGTTCACGAACGAGCTCTCCTGTGTGAAAATCCTCTTTCAGAGGTCCTTAATGCACAGTCTTTCGAGGTTTCGTGGGCAGCGGGCAACCAAATTGAGGCTCGGTGTGAGGTGGCAGAAATCCAACCCTCTTCTTCCCCGTTACAAGCAGGGTCGCAAAGGGATGACGTAGTCGCGGCAGTCCGCACGCAGCCTCAGCGCCGGCGTGACCGGCCCATTGCATGGCAGCGGAATCTCGGGCCAGGCGACGTGCGGTCACGTGAACGGAAAATGCTTCCTTCATGTCCCTCCTGTTTTGTCGATCATGATAGACCTGACTGCCCCAAGTTGTGGTCCACGTGTCATCAGTGCCACAAGAAAGGTCACATTGCTTCTGTTTGTGCCTCCAAAATCCAAGATTCCAACACCGAGGTGGACATAAATTGCGTCTCAGCGATTTTGGTTGCACCCAACCAGCTCTTTATTGACGTCACGGTTTTCCACAAAGTTTCGTATGCAAGTGGACACAGGCGCGGCCATCACCTTTTTGAACTCAGACTTATTTGGATCTGGGTTCTTCCTCTCTCTTACTGGTGTCACGGAAATTGATCAGTTACAATAATCAAAATATTTCGATCCTGGGACAATTCTCAGCGCCTGTTACATACAAATCTGTCACTCGTAGGCTCACTTTTCTTGTTGTAAACAATGCTCACACGGACAACTTGTTTGGTCTTGACGCCTTTCAGGGGTTTGGGTTCACTATTTCCGACGAAGTCAACATTGTCTCTGAACAGGTGCCTTTTCCACAACTAGACTATGCACCGAATTTTCGGCACTGTTTTCGGTGGGGTTGGGCTGTGCTAATAATTTCCAAGCCCACATCACCTTGAAGCCCTCTGCCAGGCCCCATTTTTTCTGCACTCTGCCGGTTCCAATTGCACTCCGTGACCACGTCAAAGCGGAGCTGGACCGCCTGGAGGAAGCCAGGGTGGTAAAACGCATTCTGTCTAGTGAATGGGCGACTCCCGTGGTCATTGTAAAAAAACTGTCGGGGCGGTTGCGCCTTTGTGGCGATTTCAAATGTTCTGAGAATGCCCAATCTATCATCGACACTTATCCATTGCCGCACCCAGACGAGCTTCTTGCGAAATTGGCGGGTGGACAATATTTCTCAAAGATAGATCTCTGATGCATATTTGCAAGTTCCTCTTGATGCTGACTCTCAACGTCTCTTGGTCCTGAACACGCCCTTTGGTTTGTAGAATACTTGAGGTTGCCCTTTGGGGTGGCTAGCGCTCCAGCAATTTTTCAGCATTTCCTCAAACAACTCACACTGTCAGTGCCCGGTTGTGTCAATTATCTCGATGATATGGTAGTGTCCGGGTCCTCAACCGATGAACATTACGCAACTTATGTGCGCTGATCACAGTACTACAGGAGGCGGGGTTGACATGCAACCTGGAGAAATGCCACCTTTTTCAGCCTTCTATCACTTTTTGGGGGTTTGATGTTGATTTGATTTGATTTTTCCAGTGAAGCCAAAACAGTCTTGGTCCAGCCCGCCACTGCCCACACCGAAACTAAGTTTATTGTGCGGTATCACTCCCTGTATATCTAGTAAAGCCAACCAACACCCTTGAACAGTGCAAGGAGTCCCTTTACCAGTTCTTTATTAGACAATTTCTTCGGGTCTGGTTGTCCCAAATGTTCTGTGCCTTTTACTCTCCAATACAATGCATTCGAAGATTAGATGTGATGCAGTTTCATCACCGTCATCACGGATCCTACATTTAGGGTCCTCTTCTGTTATTCCCATTGTGTGTAGGTGTTTTTTGAAATTCCCATGGCCTGTCAGCAATCCAACCACGAGTCTAATCTCTCTCCTGTTCAGACCCAGGATTGCAGAGCTTCTTTTAAAACATGGCTTTGGCATCATTACCTTGCCATGTTTTTGTTGATGGACTTTGGTCCAATATTCTATGTGCTGTCTTTTGAGCCAGTTACGTAAGCCCCCATCCTGGCTAATCTGTTGGCATGTTCGTTGCCACTGATCCACGAGTGGCCAGGGACCCACAATAGGTTTATTCTATTGCTTCCCCCTAGCTCCACCAGAACCCTGTGACATTCTGCAACAATTTTAGACCTTGTTGCAGGAGCTGCCAGTGATCTCAGGGCTGCCTGGCTGTCTGAATAGATATAGACGCTACGATCTTTGTAGCACCTACACAAATTCTCCTCCACACATGCCCTGATGGCAGTGATTTCAGCCTGGAATACTGAGGCCAGTTTCCCTAGAGAGATGACGCCCTCCAGTCTTGGCTGCACCCCGTATATCCTGGCCCCAACGCCTCGGTCTGATTTTGACCCGTCAGTGAACCAGACAATAACCCCCGTACTATGTCTATTTTCTCCCACTGCTCTCTACTTCCAATTGTTATAGTTAAAGGCTTGTTGAAGCAGTATGGGGTTATAATATAGTCAGCTGGCATTTCCTGTATTTCCTGTATTTACCTCACTATTTTAATGTGTGATTCTCGATATCCCAAAGAGCTCCATTTACCAGTTTTGAGTCTGTAGGCACCAGCTGCTGCCTCCATCTTGACCCAAAGGTGTAATGGGGGCATATCCAGCATGGTTTCCATCCCAGCAGTTGGTGTGCTGCTAATTTCGCCTGTTATGGGTAAGCAGGCTAACCTCTGCACCTTACTAAGCTCCTTAGCAGCAACCTGCTGTTCTACCTTCTTCCACCACACGACTGCCCCATAGGTGATCCTGGGTCTAATCATCGTGGTGTATATCCAGTGCATACCCTTGGGGCTCAGGCCCCAATTTTTGCCACAAGCTCTCCTGGTACTCACAAGAGTACCTTTTGCCTTGGAGCAAATATTCCTAGTGTGAGGGGTCCATGTCAGTTTCTCATCTAGGGTAACCCCTAGATATTTCACTGTCCCATTCACAGGCAGGGCTTCATTGAAAAGCTTTTGATTCCAACTTGAATGTTGTATATGCTTCTTTGTGAATGGTGCAACAACAGTCTTTTTAGGACTAACCCCCAGATCCTGTTTTCTGCACCAGTCTTGCACAATGTCCAAAGCACCTTGTGCCATATTCTTCACTGTGTCAGCAAATTTGCCAAGTATTACTATGACAAGATCATCTGCGTATCCTTGGCAAAAGTACTGCCTAGAGTTTAATTCTCCAATGAGATCATTCACTACTAGATTCCACAATAAAGGGGAAAGAACTACTCCTTGCGGGCAACCCCTAGCGGTGTTGATTACCATTTTTCCATTCATCATGGTAGCCTCTACCTTTCTTCCACTGAGCATGGCCCTAGTCCACCTACATATAGTGGTCCCTAGGTCATGCACCTCTGCTGCCGTAACCATGGAATCTAAGGTCGTGTTGCTAAAAGCCCCCTCAATGTCCAGGAAGGTACAGAGGGCTATTTCCTGAAAGTGTAGTGCTTTCTCCACCTTCCCAAGAGTTGGTGGAGAGCTGTCTCACATGATTTACCTGGTTGATATGCATGTTGGTATGAATGTATAGGAGCCCTACTTAACCTCCTTTCTCTAACATGCACATTAACCAGCTTTTCCAATGTCTTTAGAATGAAGGAGGACAGGCCGATTGGTCTCATATCCTTGGCCTTGGTATGATTGAGGTTTGAGGTTCCTAGTGAGGGCAGCAAGCCCCTCTTTCAGAATGTGTCTCCCGTGTTGGCCCTCCCTCGGCAGACATCAGTCAAGGACCTGCAAGTGTTTTTAGGAAAGGTCACTTATCATAAATTCTTGCCGGGGGTTTCTTCTATTTCAAAACCCCTGCATGACCTGCTGCACAAAGGAACTTCCTTCCATTGGTCATCGGCCTGTGAAAAAGCATTTTGCACATTAAAGGAGCTGCTACAATCGGCTCCCTGCCTCGTCACCTATCAACCTGGCCTCCCCCTTGTCTTAGCAATGGACACCTCTCAACATGGGATTGGGGCAGTGCTCGCTCAAATATCCATACGGTTCTGAGCGACCGATCGCTTTCACCTCCAAAACGCCCACTCTGGCCCAAATCAGATATTCGCAAATTGAGAAGGAGGCCCTTGCTATTGTCTACGCTCTGAAGAAGTTTCATGTCTTTCTGTATGGCATAAAGTTTCATCCCAAGCCGCTGGTTTCTCTCTTTCACCCTTCGGCATCACTACCCGACAAGGCCGCTCACCATCTTCAGTGTTGGGCGCTGTTCCTATCTCGATATAACTATGCAATACACTTCAGCCCCACATCAAAACATGCAAATGCAAGTGTGCTCTCCCAGCTTCCGGCTGGACCAGAACCAGACTTTGATCAGGAAGAACTGATGTTCTTTCATGTTGACTTAGCCACTCAGCAAGCAGTGGACGGTTCTCCAATCACAGGTGCCAAGGTAGTGCTGGCTAGTGCCACAGACCCGGTCCACCGCAAGGTGATCCGTTTGGTCCAGCAGGGCTGGCCTGAAATGGGCATCAGACCACCTCAGAAACTACTATGCATTTCGACACCGTTTTTCTGTTGTAGATGGCATGCTTCTCCTCGATTCTGAGGATTCCTCTCCTCGGGTCGTCATTCCATCGGCACTCTGCTCAGAGGTCCTCAAGCTGCTACATGCTGATTATGGGCGGGTATCTCGTCCTAAGGCATTGGCCTGCCACCATGTGTTTTGGCCGGGTCTGGCCAGCGATGTGTCTTGTATGGTTACCTCATGCTCGCTCTGTGCACAACATCAAGCCTCCCCTAGGGCAACATTCGCCCTATGGCCTCAACCTTCGCAGGCCTGGGATTGCCTGCACATTGATTTTACGGGTCCCTTCCTTAATGCCTATTGGTTGCTGGTTATTGATGCCTTCTCTAAGTTCCCGTACGTGGTCCGTTGCCTTTCAACCTCAGGCACAGCCACAGTTACAGCCTTGTCATGCATTTTCTCGATTGAAGGCCTTCCCACTACGGTGGTGTCAGACAACGGTCCTCAGTTTGTATCACGCGAGTTTGCCTCCTCCTGCAACACCCGGGATATCCGCCATGTCCTTGCCCCACCTTTCCAACTGCAGTCAAATGGGGAGGCTGAAACATTTGTTCACACCTTTAAGACCCAGGTGAAAAAATATGTGGCTCAGTACCCTTCGGATGTCGCCCTCGATCAATTTCTCTCATCTTTTCGGTTCACACCATTTGGCGGCAAGAGTCCTGTGGAACTTCTCCATGGCTGGCAGCCCCAGACTGCTTCATTTCCTGCATCCGAGCCTGGGACATTCAGCCATGCCTCCTTCTCACTTCCGACCAGGGATGGCTGCCTGGGCACGTGGGTTCGGAAGTCGACCGAAATGGATTCCTGCCATCATCACCAGATGCCGCGGCCACCGTCTCTGCGACATACGCACAGGAGACAGCATCACTGCACGTCACCACGCCCAGCTTTGCCTGTGTGTGGAAGATCGGGAGCTCCCCATCCCTCGGCCGATGCTCCCGCACCAGTCTGCTCCACTAACCAGCCCACAGGCCAAAGAGAGGTTCCTGCCATTACCTGCAAGTTGTCTGCCTCAGCCAGGGACTGACCCAGGTCCCTCCTCTCAGGGACCTACACCTTTGCGGGTACAGCCAACACCCATGCTGGATTCATCTCCTCCTGAGGAATTGCTCCCTTCGGGTCCACCATCATCACCAGGTCCGGGGACCGAGGTGGAGACGAAGACCGAGCCACCATCACCGGTCCTGCCATATGGGTTGTCGGGGGAAGGGCACCGACGCTGCCCGCGCCCCAAGTACTTCTGACCCTATGCAACCGTGCCCGCCCGCAACCTCACTCAGAGCCCAACAGAAGACGACGTCATGGACATTGCTCGCATCCGAGCCTCCCCAAGGGGAAAGGAATGCTGTAAGGAGCGCACACACACACACACACACACACACACACACACACACACACACACACCCGATAACATAACTCACAAATTATTACTAGGGATGCCATGTGAATGAACTCAAGGTTGTAGCAATGTGCAAAAGGTGACAAGCCGCACAAATATGCATAAAAATTGTCAAAGACAAAACTGCACTGCTGAGACTTGCAATGATTTGACAGATGAGATGGAGAATGGCTCTTGACATGATTGACATATGCTGCATACTATGTAAATTATTAAGATACTTCTTCAGAAACAGGGACAACTGCATAATGTAGTAGGATGAAAGGAAGATTAGGACTTCATCTCTAATGACCACTATCATCAGCAGGGTTAAGCCCAAGCTTTGCTCATTTTTTTAAGGATGTGGCAGGAAATTCATCTGTACACTTTCAAAGGAATCATCCCGGTATTTAACATTTTTGGGTCATAATAATTTAGACGCATTTTGGCCCTTAATGAGCACTACCAGCTACACAACCCATACTCTATGACACTAGATATACAACCAACACAAAAATTAGTCTAGAAGTAGAGCCAAAATTTACTTTATTTGCATGTTAAGGGAATACTTCCAGGAAGTTTGAAATATGTTGTCAATTCTTGTTTTCTTGCATATACTATAAACTGATCTTCAGAAATGAGCAGTCCCCCATGAACAGAATAGACTAGAATTACAACCACCAGAAAGGTTAGGGCAGGTTCAGGGATACATGAGCCCTGTCCACTCATGAGACAAGCAAGCCTACACATGTTTTATGTTTTGTGAAAGCAGATCTGTCAAACAATAACTGAATAGGTTATTAAAGGTTCACAGAGATCACAATGCCATCATGTGGTTGTGAGTGTTATAAACAAACAATAGTTGACCAGATTGGCCTCTGCACTCATTTCAGAAAAGGAAAGGAAAATGAGTGACAAACATTGTTTTTTGTAATAGCTATTGTCCAATTACTTGCTGATGATGGAAAACAAGGAAATTCAGGCCCAATTCCTATGAATATTTGGCAACCACAGTTTAACACTTGTATTAAATAATCAAGAAAACAATAAAATTTTGAGATTTGACAAGTAGAAAATTTCGGAGGTTTTTGCTTTGTTGGCTGTAATGGGTGTATTCCAAGTTTCATTAACTCAGATGTCACTTACACAGACCATTCTATGTCTGCAATTGATTTGTGCATGCTGTATTTTGGAAACCTACAAATTATGTTTCCATACCGAGTTTCACAAAATGTTATGCAGAGGTAGAAATTAGTACATTTTTATTATTTATTTGGAGAAAATAAATCTTTTTCAAACAAAACAGGCATATTACTGATCAGAGTATGGAATATTCTATCCCTCGATTGAGTAGGTAAGTTATAAAATTGAAAAGGAGAAATGCGTAGGTTTAAGTTAGATATGGTGGAGATAAGTGAAGTTCAGGGTGCCAGAATAAACAGGATTTTTGGTCAGGTGAGTACAGCATTATTAATACAAAATCAGTTGATGAAACACAGGAATAGATCTGATAATGAATAATAAAATAGCAATGCGGGTAAGTTACTATAAACAGCATAGTGAATGCATTGTCATAGCAAAGCTAGACTTGAAGCTAAGACCTAACACAGTAGAACTACTTTATATGCCAACTAGCATTGCCAATGATGAGATCGAAGAAATATACGAGTACGCATATAAAAGAAATTTAGACTGTTAAAGGAGAAGAACATGTAATTGTGATGGGGGACAAACTCTGTAGTAGGAAAGGGAAGATTAGGAAATGTATTAGGTGAATATGGATTGGGAAAAAGGAATGAAAAAGATCGCCTGGTAGAGTTTTGTGCAGAGCACAATTTAATAATCACAAACATTTTGTTTAATCATCATGAAAAAAGGTCATATACATAGAACAGACCAAAAAACACCAGGAGGTACTCTATTGAACTTATGTTAATGCACAGGTTTTGAAAACAGATTTTAAACTGTAAGACATTTATGGGCAGATATAGACTGTTACTGCAGACAAACTTAAGGAGACTGCAAATAGGTAGAAAATTAATGAGCTGGAACCTGGACAAATTGAAGGAACCAGACGTGGTTGAGTGTTTCAGAAGGAGCATTAGGTGAGGACTGGGTGAAATGCAGGAAAGTGATACAGCAGAAGATGAATGGGTAGCTGAGAGAGAGAGAGAGAGAGAGAGAGAGAGAGAGAGAGAGAGAGAGAGAGAGAGAGAGAGAGAGAGAAATGAAAGCCACAGAGGGTCAAGGCCTATTAGAAATCCTTGGATAACACAGGAGATACTGAACTTCATTGATGAAAGGAGAAAATATAAAAATGCATCAAGTGAAGCAGGTTAAAGGGAGTGCTGCTAATTGTTGCTATTAATTTACCTTAGTACTCTATAGAATATCAATAATAAGAACAAAATAATAATAATCAAGTGCATTACATGTTGAACCCAGCATCCACATGCTCAATAACTTATGAGAATGATGAACAACAATCCATCACATTGACTCCATATTTGTCTTTTCACAATTTGGCATTATTATTATAAACATAGTACACACCTTGTTGAACACGTGAAGCTTCTACAGTTCTTCCTGTGATTTGCCCATGAGATCTTTATTTTCTCACTCATGGGTTTCTTTCTTTCTTTCTTTCTTTCTTTCTTTCTCTCTTTCTTTCTTTCTTCGGACCACTTAGTGCCTTTTTCTTTGGCTGTTGTATCTGGCTGGACTTCCCAATTGTTTACTTAACTTCTGTAAATGTTACAGTCTGCAGTGTCCTGAATGGCGAGCTGAGCATCAGTAAGGTCTCTTCGTACTTTTTTGGCCCATGCCATGCCTTTAAGGTTTTCGGTGACTGTCAGAATCTGGCATGCAAGTCTGTACTCTGAGTCTGTATGTGTCCATAGAATTTTAGGTGTGTCTTTCTAATGTCAGCATCAATATTTGAAAATTTCTCTGTAGTTTTATTGGTTAGCAGTCTATATTCAGACTCAGTTTTTCGTGGTCCAAGGATTTTCCCAATGATCTTTCGTTCTTCTCTTTGTAGCTTTAGTAGGAGCGTCTTGTTATGAAGTGACAAGGTTTCTGGTGCATATAGCACCTCCGGTTTAATGAAAGAACTATAACGCCGAATTTTTGCTTGCATGGACATGCACTGTTTGTTATAAAGTTGGTGTGTTCTACCATAGGCTCTCTTTAGTTTCTTGGGATTTTTTTTTTTCTGGTCCAGTGGGTTCCAAAATTTCCCCTACGTATTTACAATGTGGAACTTAGTTTATCTGGTCCATATTTTGTGGTGAGATGCTCTATGTTTAAGAGTTAACACACAAATTTTTTTTTCCAAAAGAAATTTGCAGGCCAATCTTCTTGGCATATTCCTTGGGTATTTATTTATATTTATCATTATCAGCATCTATTATTATATAAATAATGGTAGTAAAATGCCAAATAAGGACTCAATACAAATATCCTTGTATCATCAAAAGTTCGCAGTACCATCAGTCTGCTTTGACATGCAAAGTAACTTGTTACAGGAAATCATGGTGGTGCAGTAGATCTGAAAGGCATCATATCTACAGAGAGCATGTTTGACCAGGTGGTAACACTACCACGTAATGTTTACACTTATATATGATTAGTGACTGCTGTTAGTAACTCTGAATATGTTTACCGATTTTTTGAGAATCATTTCTGAGGAGTTTTTTGCAGTTTATTATGAGCTGTATTTTTGGATATGTATCAATTAGTGCAGTGTATTATACACAGTTTAAAATATTATTTGTTTTATTTTCATTAACAATTTTATTGCACAATATTTGGAGGGCTTTCTGGTTCGGACATTCAAAGACTGTTGATAATATTCTTTTTCCCTTCGTCACTAGCTTGCTAGAGATGTGTGTCTACCAACTTGTTAGTATATTTTCATTGTTTTATGTATGTGAAATTCTCCTTTCAGATTGTGAGTGGAAATATGGAAAAAAATTTTACACCATATAGTATTCAAGCCAGTAACTGAACTTATTATTATTGTTGTATTGTCATGCAATTAGTTATGACATGCAGTTGCTATTTCCCTGCATTGAGGTTCAAGGTCTCAATCAGACTGATCGAAAATAAGCCTTGGTATCAGTGATGGTAACTTAGTTATTCATAACAAAGTGCCATTGCATACAAATCATAACACATTTAAAAATTAAATTTAAGTACATAAAAACTAGTTATGTGATAATAGAAAAACATGTAACAGTGACAGTGCACTGATAATAACACAGTGTCAAGAATATTCCATCTCTTTATTATAGTTTCTTGTGTACCAAAGCTGCCATTAATCCAACAAGTTATAAATATTTTGGGTCAAGTTTTCAATTGTTAATGTTTATTGTTTTAATTGGTAGGTATGGTGGAGTTCGTCTTACCTGCATCTGTGAGGTAATGTTTCCAGTATTACTAATCTGGTGAATTTTGATTTCTGGTACTGCTGATAGTGTCAGTTATATAGTTGGAATAAATTTCCAGGAACTAGTGCTTACTTAGTTATTGACTGTAGTTCTGTACTGCCTTGAACTTTGTATGATCTCTCTACACCAAGAGGTATATCCTATAAATATCTTAGTGTGTGTGTGTGTGTGTGTGTGTGTGTGTGTGTGTGTGTGTGTTGAGGAGTGACACAATGTATGAGGTTTCACATGACCTTTCAGTAGCTTCATTTGTTCAGTTCCAATGTCAACCAGCATTCAAATCAAATGGTTTTCACCTTATTTCAAGTTTAAAATTTTCAACTAATTACAAAAATTTTATTTTAAACTTTCAAATTGTAATATGGCTGTTTCTACAAATGTACATATATGGTCATTGATGTAAACACGAAAACACACACACAAACTAACAAATGCTAAGGTTTCACAGCCATTCTCAGATTCTTGCAGTACCCAAAATAAAAACAGTTGTATGATAATGTTTACAGCATTCTTGGAAATGAGCACAAAATTCTATAAAATTCATCACTTCTTCCCTGTTGGTGGCCATAGCAACCTCCAGACTAAGTGTTTGGTATAATTTAGAAGTCTTCCAGAAAAAATGAAAGCATCTAGTCTCCTAAAGAATATGATCTTTTGCAAGAGCATTGTACTTTCAAAGTTCTAAACACTGACTGGACTGTCAGAAATGTGAAAGAAAGTGCAAAAATCCAAGCTAACATTCAAAATGATTAGCAAGCATTTCGTCTCATATAATAAGGCAAAGATAATTGTTTGTGGGTCAGTAAGTGACACATACTCTGAAGATCCAGTACAAGCTGACATCCTGAACTGAAAAACCATGACATTCCACAGTACCAACATCCACACTTTCACCAAAACAAAACATGGTAAGCAAGGAACAGAAGGAAGATTTGCTTGCTTTCCTGGAGCATTTTAAAGTTCCTGATGACACAAAGTAGTTTTTCAACAATGTCCCAGACAAATAAAACAGTTTTAAGAAGGAGAACTTTATAGTAAGAATGTGATTGTAAGATGTAATACTGTTGGTGTTATTCATTTAATACTTATCAATACTACAAGTTGAACAGTTAGTATAAATAGTTATTGCTATTTATGTATTATGCCAGTGCATTTTTATTTTTATTATTATTTTTATTATTATTATTATTGTAGTCTGTTTTCTCAATGGAGTAAGTAACTAAAAATTTCAAAAAGCTATATGTAATAAATTATGCAAAATATGTATTTTACAGCAGTGTAAGCATTTAATAAATGCTTACAGAACATAAAAATTAGTTGTGAAATAAAAAAAAAACAAAAGAATAGAAAGAAAACATCAAATTAAAGAAGGTACCATAACACAACAGCAAGCATTTACCGATTTTTGAAAAAACTGGAAAAATTTTACCTTTATATAACGTTATAAAAATTAAATTTTAATGTATTTTGTTACAATGCATCATAAATGAGATGCAAACATTCAAATGGTCATACATATCTATCTAGGTGAAAATAGAAAACTCATTGGCATAATTATACAACACGATTCCACGTCGCTTTGACCCATGACATCTTCAGCACTTCGGAAAATCAATATTTCAGGTTTATTCAACTCCATATAATCAATATTTTAATGAATTTGGAGACATCCTTTTACAAAGTGATTCCACCTGTCTGCTATAGCACATGACAACATGGCAGAAGCCCATATACAGGATAATATCTTAATACTTATGGATAGTAGATAATAAATAATCTGGTTATCCTTGTAAATTACTGGTTACAACAACAGAATGTACCATCAATCACAGGCCTCGGCCCAGCACTCATTTGTGAAAAAAGAAACTTTTCTGTTCACCTATACCTCTCAATCAGAGCGAAATTTGAAATGCAAAATCTTTATCTATAATCTACCATCTGCTTGTAAACAAACTATCATCTTTAAGTCAGCCACAACATAATTACTTAAGTCACCTATAAAACCACACACCCCTCACGTCACATGACAACATGCCGATATCACGAGTCGAAGCTGATGGTTGAAATCATCCTATAAATGACCTGATTAGTGTTTTAATAAAATCATGGGGCTCATTAAAATTTTACCATCCAAATGGTCCCACATGATTAGCAAAGATGTTAATATTCTTAGAAATCCGAACATAGAATAATATAGTTAGTGTTTTGTAGACAACAAAGTAAATACATAATGCTGTTTCTGATCTATAGTTAACAGCTTCTTTATGTACCCTTGTCCACTCAAATGAATTGCCCTCATAAAACTAACACCAGAAGCACGAACAATTAAAAACTATCATGCAACTAAGATGTCACAAGAAGCCGATGTCAGGGCTCAAAGCCAACAGATGGAAGTTCACCCTATAAATGACCCAACTCCTTTTATTCAAAACTGTACCTGTTGCATGGATTGAGTTTTGAAAAAAGAAAAACACTCAATTGTGGGTATCCACTCCAAACCAAAAACATCATCGCCACAAAATAAAAAACACAATTAGAATTATTGTCACACATACCACTTGTTAACATCAGCTACGCAGGAATAAGTAAGTCATCTCTCAACTTTATCTACAGTTTAGGCTGTATTTCAAATCAGTCTATCAAAACAAAGAGAAAAACAAGATCAACAAACACTATGCATTCGATTTGCTGAAAGTCATGTGCTAAATAATTATTACATTAAAGGTCAAAGTCAAAGCTTTATTTCTTTCTTTCTTTCATGATTTTAGGGTGCAAAACTACTGAGGCCATAATCGCCCATGTCGGAACGTAATTAAACGCTTGACTATGCAAAGGGAAAGAAAAGGAGAAGCATCTTCACAGTCAGTCAACTTAATAAAAGGAATAGGTAAAAACCAAGACAATCCCTACGTACATTTCTCATTGCTGTAGGAAAATGGCTTGAGTCTACATCTGGGAAATGTTAAATTTCGTTCGCCATATTGCTTCAGCGTTTAAAAAGTACAATGGGATCTGCAGACAGCCTATCATCTGCTAACATATAAGGTAACTTGGATGGGAAAAACAGACTGACGGACAGTTCATTCAACCAGAAGGTGGCGAACAGTCAATCGTTGAGAACAATGGTCAAACTAGGAGCAGGGTTGCCATTTAGTAAGTTTCCTTCAAGGGAAGGCCAATGGGAGGACCAGAGCCGTATCACTCGTCCAAAGATGCTGGCACAAAGATCATCCGAGGCAAATGAATAGGTAGCAAACCAAGGGAAGAGGGCTGCAATGTTTACAGCAGAATCTACTTTCTCATTTCCCAACACACCGACATGGCCAGGAACCCACAGGAACTTCACATTGGTTCCACTGTCAATGAGGGAGTGAAGGATGCCTGGATTCTTTTACCAAGGGGTGTACCACATACAGCATGCAAAGGCTCTGTAAAGCACTCAGGGAATCTGAGCAGACACCGCTATTAGAGAGCTCTTGTCACCTGATTTATTGTATGGCCTGACAGAGAGCAAAGAGTTCCACAGAACAGACTGAGCACTTGTCAGGCAGAAAATATTGGAAAGTATCATCGCCGAGTACAAAAACACACCCATCACCATGGTCGGTCTTTGAACCACCAGTGTAGAAAAAAAAATTTCCAAGTCGGGTGCTAAGGGTAAGGAACTGGTTGAGTTACACCGAACCTGGGGTGGTGTCTTTGGGGAGTGAATGGCGTGCAAGGTTAACAGACTTCAGGACAAAGCCAAGGAGGAGAAGGACCCACACCCATTAAGAATGACAGGTAATGTATAGTCAAGCTGCCAAAGCAGCAACCAAAAGCAAACTCCAGAAGGTAGGTATGGAAGACTGTCTAGCTGTGTACTAATGGTCCAGAGAATCATCAAAAAATACAGCATAAGATGGATGACCCTGCATAGATGAAAACCACCACATACAATGACCAAGGAATATTTTCCCCTATAAGACAGCGGCAATTCAGAAGCTTCAGAATAGAGGCTCAAGAGGACTGGAATAGAAAGTCCCTGTGACTAGACAAATCCAATGATGGTGAATCATGGTGAGACGACATGCAAGGGACGCACGTACAGATGAATAAACAATACATTCATAAGTCCAATTTTGAACTCACAATGGATCAATACAAGCAGAGTGTGGCGTGGTCTGCTCCCCAACAAGTACCACACAGTGCACATAGAACATTGCAGAGTGGATACAAAGAGTTGCCAGGTAAGAAACGTGGGAGGTCCAACAGAGTTTCCTGTCAAACTCTATACCCAGGAATTTAGTTGTATCAACAAACTGATGGGTGACTGAGCCAAGACAAAAGGATGTTTGATGAAATTCAGTGCACCACCAGTAATTCACAAACACTGTCATCAGCAGAAAAACAAAAGCCATTACTGATGCTCCATGGAAAGTGATGTTCGTTACAGTGCTGAAAACACCACTAAAGTAGACAAGTTTGTTGAGAGCTGCAGTAACGAAGAGGGAAGCTTTAATACTTGGCACAGGGCAGTCCAATAGGGTCAATTGCGATGGCAAAAAGAACTATGCTTAAAACTGAACCCTGAAGTAAACCCTTCCCTTGAAAGTGTTTGACAGGACTGAGCCCACATGTAAATTAAAAATGCAATCTTGTAGAAATCCCTAAATAAAAGTGGGTAAGCAACCTTGGAATTCCCAAGCATGTAATGTTTGGAGGATACTTTCTCCTACAGGTATTGTATGCCTTCTCCAAATAAAACAAACACACACACACACACACACACACACACACACACACACACACACACACACACACAGCCACTGTTTGGTATTTCTGAAAAGAAAAAAATGTTTGTAACATTGATTGAAAGAGTGACATGGTGGTCAACAGTAGATCAGTGCCTGCAAAAACGACAGTGGGCATTAGTAAGATATTGCCAGATTCCAGCCACCATACCAAATATGACAATCATTCGTTCAATCACTTTGCAGATGCTACTGGTGTGGGAAATTGGATTGTACTTGGATGAAAGATGTTTGTCTTTCCCAGGCTAAGGTATGGGAATGACTATGGCTTCTCACCAGTGACTAAGGAATGTAACCAGATGTGGTTATGGATTTGAAGAAGAAAATGCAGGCCCTTGAGAGAAAGGTGTCTTAACATTTGTACGTGGATGCCATCCGGGCCAGGAAAGGAGGGTCATGATAGCCCTTTTCAAAAGTTGACAGGTATGCACTATCAGTAAAACTCGTGCATGAAAAAGTTCTGAAGCCCTACTTGACAAAATAATACTATGAAAATAACAAATTTCCAGTTTGACGGTGTGACATGAAATATTTATTTTAAAAAGTCACCTCTATTTCATTTACATGATGGAAGATAACTGGTGCAGATTTCGAATCATGAGGACTTTCTCTCCATAGAACTCTCCATAAAAACACACAAAAGTCTTGCCAGCATTTACAATTAGCAATATAGTGAATGATAATGTCCGACAATGTTTCACTACATACGAGTTCAGTGAAAGGAACCTGATTACTGAATGTCGCTTAAAATTATAAAACTCAAGGCTGTCCAACACTTTGTCAAACCACACAGTCTTAAAACATGAAATATACAAATCGCCAACCCTGGGAACAAGGAATATGCACATGGTAACACACACCACCACCCCCCACCCCACACACCCACCACCACACACCAAGTAAGAGTGCGTGATTAAGCTCCCTCATAGTAAACTTGGCAAAGTAGCATTCAACATTATGAGGAGAAAGCTATCAACCTCACTTCCACTGTTTGTTTACAAGGAAGGAAAATGGGAGGGTAGTGTGTGGAAATGGAAATCTCAGCAAAATGGTGGCCCAGAATATTAGAGGTGTCTACTTTGTCCACAATTACTTTATTAACGACAGTCAGACCTGTAATCGGTGAGTGAGCTGAAGCTGCGGAATGTCGGAGGTTGCCCCAAACAAGTGAAGAGGGAGTAGAACTGTTCAGTTAGTAAATGCAATCCAACTAGCACTTTCACACTCTCTAAAGAGGTGGCGGCACTGAGCATGCAGCCTTTTGTACCAGATACAGTTCTCCAATGTGGGATGGCTTTGAAAGATGTGGCGAGCATATCTCCAAGCTCTGAGTGCATCATGGCATGCATCACTCCACCGCAGTACAAGGGTACGTCGCAGTAACACAAGAAATAGAACATTCTGTGACACTGAGGATTGTAGCAGTTTGATAGACAATCTATTCAGCTACACTGGACAATGGTTGTGCTTGGAAAGTCACCAAGAGAAATAAAGCTGCCAGTCTGCTATGACAAACTGCCATTTTCACGGGTGCACTGATGGATGAGGAGTTTGCAGACTAATGACATGTGGGAAGTGATCGCTCAAGTGTGTATTGGAAATGACAAACCACTCAAAATCTCGTGGAAACTGGAAATTATGGACTGCAAGATCAAAATGAGAGAGAGAGTTTAGGATTACACTTATTTAAATGTGAATACCTGCCACAATACCTTTTCAGGTGCACCCATGGCAAAGACCAAAGCATACTAATTTGGTTAGTGTTGATGGTTCACCAGTACTTTGTGTGATTTGGTTGGTCTACTTGGTCCTGATGGATGCTTGTAAAATCACTAGTAACTCGCCAAGTTACATTAGGCCCAATTTCTTCTCACTTATAAAAAAGTATGAATTAACATATTTTAATATTTCTATGAAAGAAATTCCTTGCTGTTAGTCCCACTGAGCTATCATTTGCAAATGTGAAGACAAGTACTAATATAAATATTACTGACATGTCTTTGAATAGTGATCACACTTACTATATGTTCGATTTTTTTTTAAATCACTACTACATTTGTCACAAATGAAACAATGGATTCCCTTGCACCTGCCAAATTTTTAAATTTAAACACATTAGTAAATGTAACTATAAAGTCATTGTTATGTTATACATTCAAGTCAATGGACATAACAGGAAATTTAAGCACTACCTGCTACAGGGGACTGATGACCTAGCTGTTTAGTCCCCCTAAAAACCAACAACTACCTGCTACAAATAGTGATGATAAAAAAATAAAATTGCTGAGCAGCCACAAGTTTCTACGATTTTCTTTTGCCATGTTTCACTTGGCAAACATGAATCTCTCCTGAAATGACATAGCCATAGGCAACACATTACATGTATCAAGCCATGTATAGTGCCAATGACAACTGCATGATACACAGCTTGATTTCAGTAATACATGGCTTTTAGCTACTAAAATTTGGAAGGTGTTTGTGTTGACTGAGTGCAACAAATCAGAGGAAATTTACTTGTGATTGTGGCTGTCCTAGATTTGTGTTATTTTTTGCAACATGTCCATCAGGCAACAATAAATCCAATTTTAGCCAAACACACGATAAACATTATATGGTGATGAATAAGAAGCTCTAGACATACACTGAATTTGAGTTTTTTCTTTCATCTTATATAACATTTACCAATTTTTTAATGGTGTAATCTTGTGTAATGTCATACTTGACTTGCACACAGTAACATAATTCTTTTTTATTAGAATACTGCACAAGTTCATTTGAGTCACAATCCATACTGCATACAGAAATGGTAAAACGAATTAGAAGATAACCGCTTACCACTAATCCTGAAACATCAGGTACAATATCTGTTTCCTCCTCCTTTGTCCACATAGTTTCTTGACGGTCCATGGCAACAGTTCTGCAAATCAAGCAGTCATCTAAGTTCATTCACTTTCAGTTTCTATTGTTCTACAATGTATGGATCAAAGACAATATTTTCGCCACAGAAAATACATTATGCACATAAGAAATTTCATACTGGCTTCAGAATACATCGACAAAAGTTGTGAACAGATTTACAGTTTTCAGGTTATGGGGAGATACAACACAATCTAATCACTTGAAACGCAAACAAATGAGTTCATTGCAGCTGGATTGTGATATTCTGTGCACATGTGAGTACTATAAAACAATTGAATCTTTTATATTGAATGCATACCAACTTCAGATTCATGATCAAAGCAAGTAAACCAAACCAAAATTACTGAAGAAAAACATTGTCTTTGATCTCCTGTTTACAGACAAAGCTGAAATACAGCTTGCAGTATTCTGCTAAATCAATGCTTATGAATTTAGTGTGGGGTCTGTACATGCATACATACCAAGAGCTTTATAATTATGATCCCACTACTTAAGTAGAAACCATAAAATATTTACTGATCTTTAATATACCTCCTTTATTTGATATCCTGAACCTCTGAACTCATCCTGATTACACATTATGTTAATTACATTATTGAATTTCCGTCAGACACAAAACTGAAATCTAGTGCTATACTGAAGGACCTTATACCACCATCCTGCTCTGAACCATGACATCATTCGTTGGGACATACTAAAATGAAAAGTGCGGAAAGCAACATTTCAAAAGAAAAATTACACAAAAGAAATCTTTCCATTATGCACAAAGAAAATTTCCAATAGTGATCTGCCAAGCAGTTGCCATTAGGAATTATAAACATTTCAAGCAATTAGTGTTTTTAAATTAAAATTTGTGGTATGGGTGAACATAAATTGATCAGCTTGTATTGTAAAAAGTAATGTCATATTTGTAAGAAACAATATAAACAATGTTTCAAGCCATACAAAGCAACAAGCCGAAGTCGGTGGTCAAGGCCGACAGGTGGTATCATGTGCTTCAGTTGAACCAAATCCAGCAATACAGATTTATCACATACATGAAAGATTTTCAGTGAGACTAAAGGTGTTAAAATTACCTTCAACCATTACCATTCATAAATGTTTCCAGAATGAAACTTTCACTCTGCAGCGGAGTGTGCACTGATATGAAACTTCCTGGCAGATTAAAATTGTGTTCGGGTCCCTGTTCCAACTGACAATTTTAATCTCCCAGAAAGTTTCATTTACTAATGTATTATCTGTCTAGAAGAACTACTGACATGATGAAATCTTGATACACACATTGAAGACACACACACACACACTGTATGCAGTATTCTCACTACATTGTAAAATTTGTAGCCCTTTATTATCACAAATACTTGACATTCAGTATTTATCTGTCAAGATTGATTTTTTTTTCATGTAAACGTTCATAATGAAGCAATGTTGAAAATGAGTTAACTTGAATCCAAAGTACTGAACATTACGATATAACTCCTTACACTACCGTCTGCTGTAGAAATGACATCACAACAAAATCACTTCTCGTTTCTGGTCATCACTTCACTAACATTTTCATGGTTCATGCAACTAAGACACTAGATGAACATAAACTTCCACATTCTCTGATCATCACACCACATTATTAACCATGGCATTACTTTTAGGAAGTCACGGAGGTTATATGTGCCAATTTCGTCAGCTAGAGGGAAAGCAGCAGACACTTATATACTGGTTAATATGGAGTATACATTTTGGCTGACGCATTATTTAACAATGTGATTCCACCCATGTGTTTAGACCCGTGATGTCAACATTTTTAATAACCCATATACAGGACAACGTCTTAACACATTTGAAGATAAGAAATAAGCAGTGGCTGTTGTTGTTATGGTCTTCAGTCCGGAGACTGGTTTGATGCACCTCTCCACCCTACTCTATCCTGAGCAAGCCTTTTCATCTCCTCATAAGAACGGCAACCCACATCCACTTGAATCTGCTTACTATACGCGTCTCTTAGTCTCCCTCTGCGATTTTTACCCCACACACTTCCCTCCAATGCTAAATTTACGATTCCCCGATGTCTAAGAATGTGTCCTACCAAGCAATCCCTTCTTTTAGTCAGGGTATGCCAAAAACTCCTTTTATCACCAATTCTGTTCAGTACCTCTTCATTAGTTATGCGATCTACCCACCTAATCTTCAACATTCTTCTGTAGCACCACATTTCAAAAGCCTCTATCCTCTTCCTGCCCGCACTGCTTATCGTCCATGTTTCACTCCCGTACAAGGCAACACTCCACACAAATGCCTTCAGAAAACTTCCTTACCCTTAAATTAATATTAGATGTTAGCAAATTTCTCTTTTTCAAAAATGCTGTTCTTCCCATTGGCATTCTGCATCTTATATCCTCTGTACTGCGACCATCGCATGTTATTTTACTACCCAAGTAACAAAACTCATCAACCACCTTCATTGTTTCATTACCTAATCTAATTCCTTCAGCATCGCCTGATTTTCTAAAACCGCATTCCATTATTTTTGTTTTGCTCTTGTTAATGTTCATTTTATACGCTCTCTTCAACCCACTGTACATTCCATTCAACTGCTCTTCCAGGTCCTTTGCTGTCTCTGACAGAATTACAATATCATCAGCAAAACTTGATGTTTTTATTTCTTCCCCCTGAACTTTAATCCCTCTTCCAAATTTTTCCTTGCTTTCCTTCACCGCCTGCTCAATGTACAAATTGAATAACATCGGAGAAAGGCTACAACCCTGTCTTACTCCCTTCCCAACTGATGCTATCCTTTCATGCCCTTCGAGTCTAATAACTGTGGTCTGACTTTTGTACAAGTTGTAAATAACTCTCCTTTCCCTGTATTTTACCCCTGCTGACTTCAGAATTTGAAAGTATTCCAGTCAACACTGTCAAATGCTTTCTCCAAATCTACAAAAGCTAAAAACGTAGGTTTGCCTTTCCTTTATGTTCTAAGATAAGACGTAAAGTGAGTATTGCCTCACGGGTTCCTACGTTCCTCCTGAAGTCAAACTGCTCTTCCCCGAGGTCAGCTTCTACCAGCTTTTCCATTCTCCTGTAGATAATTCGTGTTAATATTTTGCAACCATGACTTATCAAACTAATGGTTCCGTAATTTTCACACCTGTCTGCGCCTGATTTCTTTGGAATGGGGATTATTACATTTTTCTTAAAGTCTGAGGGCATTTTGCCTGTCTCATACAACCTAGACACCAGTTCAAATAGTCTTGTCATGGCTGGCTCTCCCAGAGACTTGAGTAGCTCTGAGGGTATGTCATCTACTCCTGGGGCCTTGTTCCGACCTAGGTCTTTCAGGGCTCTGTCAAATTCATCTCTCAGTACAGTATCTCCTATTTCATCTTGATCTACTTCCTCTTCCCTTTCTACAACATCGTCTCTAAGTTCATTTCCTTTGTAGAGCTGCTCTATGTACTCTTTCCACCTTTCAGCTTTCCCTTCTTTGCTGAGAACTGGTTTTCCATCAGTGTCCTTGATATTCATAGAGCTGTTTTTCTTATCTCCAAATGTTTCTTTTATTTTCCTGTTGGCTGCATCTATTTTTCCCCTATTTATACATTTTTCTACATCCTTGCATTTGCCTTCTAGCCACTCCTGCTTAGCCATTTTGCACTTCCTGTCAATCTCATTTCTTAGTCGTCTGTACTCCATTTTGCCCATTTCATTTAATGCATTTTTATATATCCTCCTTTCATTGATTAAATTTAGTATCTCCTGTGATATCCAAGGATTTTTTGTAGGTCTTGCCTTTCTACCTATTTCATCTTCTGCTGCCTTCACTATTTGCTCTCTAAATGCTACCCATTCCTCTTCTACTGTTTTATTTCCCCGTTTTTGTCAATTGTTGTCTAAATCTCCCTCTGAAATTCTCCAGAACTTCACTTTCCTTCAATTGATCTAAGTCCCATCTCATTTTCCTACATTTCTGCAGTTTTTTCA